>CM029019.1:144887143-145124202 GCA_016801055.1 Panax notoginseng | reverse complement strand
AAGGGAAGAAGACAACATAGACCATCTCAAAAAGCTCTCAAACCGTTGCGCAACTATTACTTGAAGCAAAATTCGGCCAAGTGCGCCTCGGCGTCAAGTCAGGCAAGTTACTAGGATTCTAGTAAGCCACAAGGCATTGAGCTAGATCCTGCAAAATTTAAGCCATTACTGAGATGCCGTTCCTCAAACAGAGAGGAAAATACGGGATTTTTTAGGAAGAAACAACTTCATCAGCCGATTCATCTCCCAACTCACAACAACCTGTGAGCCCATCTTCAGTTGGTAAGGAAGAACTCCTCCAAGAAATAGAACGAAGAGTGTCAAAAAGCCTTTCTTTCCATCAAAGAGAAATTAGTCAAAGCTCCTGTCTTCGTACCTCCTAGGGATGACATTCCCCTATTTATGTACTTGTCAATCAATGACAATGCAATGGGCTGCATGCTGAGACAAAAAGATGATAGAGGCAAAGAAAGAGCTATCTATTACCTCAACAAAAGATTCTGCATCAACGAGCACAAATATACCTTGATTGAAAAGACTTGTTGTGCATTAGCATGGGCTTCTATGAAATTATAGCATTATCTCTATGGTTACACAACCTATCTCATATCCCGCATGGATCCTTTCAAATACGTATTTAGCAAACCCATGTTGAATTGTTGACTATCCAAATGGCAGTTGATCCTCCAGCAATTTGACATCATCTACGTGACCCAAAAGTCTATCAAAGGTCAAGGAATTGCGGATCAACTGTCTTTGGAGATTCCGAATTGGTAATCAAACAAACCACTGGAATCTATCACACCAAGGAATTGAATATGTTGCCTTACCATCGACAAGTTATCCAGATGCTTAAAAGTTTGAAGAAACATCCTTTCTCCCATTCCTCATAACAGGAATGACTTTGCAGATGCATTAGCAACTTTGGCCTCCTTGATCAATACATTTGAAAAGGGGAGGCATGCTAAATATCAAATTTGCTAGCCTAAAGGCCCCAACTAATGGGAATTACATCGGAGAAGTATCGGATGAACTGCCTCCCATCCAACACCCTTAGAACCATTCCATCAAGGAATATCTGCGAGATGGATCTACGCCCACTAGGGTGAGTCAACCTGAAAGAAAGCGGATCCATGGAATGTCCATGAAATTCTATCTGAGCAGAGACGCACTCTACAAAAGAGATCCGGGACTAGGCCTTCTAAGATGCCTAGACAAAGACCAAGCCCAGAGACTCATGGACGAAATCTATGATGGAGTATGCGGTCCACACATGAGCGGTCCTCTACTTATCAAGAGGATCATAAGAACATGGCATTACTGGCTCTCTCTCAAAGCTGATTGTGATGATCACGTCAGGAGATGTTATCAATGCCAAATTCATGGAAATGTTGTCCACGCCCCTCCGAGGGAAATCCACATTATGAGTTCACCCATGCCTTTCTCAATGTGGGGAATGAACGTGATTGGGCCAATCGAGCCCAAAGCCAGTAATGGTCATCTATTTATCTTTACCATGATCGACGACTTCACCAAATGGGTAGAGGCAACCTCTTTCCCCAAAGTTACCAAAGAGGTGATCATTAGTTTCATCAGAAATAATGTCATTTATCATTTTGGACAACCGGAGGTAATTGTATCAGACAATGCCAAAAACCTCAACAACCAAATGATGGAGAAATATGCAATAAATTTCACATCAAACATCTCAACTCCGTCATCTATCTTCCAAAGATGAATGGTGTTGTTGAAGCGACTAATAAGAATATCAAAATGATCATGCAAAAGATGTCTGCTAATTACAAAGGATGGCCTGACTTGTTGTCTCTGACTCTATTAGTCTACAGAACGTCAATGCGCACTTCCACTGGGGTAACCCCCTACTCATTAACCTATGGCATGGAGGCAGTGCTCCCTATAGAGGTAGAAATGAAATCCCTGAGAGTGTTGATAGATGCACAAATAGAGGAAGACAAATGGTTAACAAGATCGGTACCACCAATTTTCTTTGATAGAAGAAAGGCGGGTCGTAACCATTTTTTATGGTCAATTATATCAACTAAGGATCACTCGATCTTAAATCAAGAAAGTATGGCTATGATAGTTCAAAGAAAATAACGTGGTCTTGAAGAAAGTCCTTAACAACCAAGATCAATCTAAAGGAAAATTTGCCCCAAATTGGGAAGGCCTGTTTATTGTCAAGGAGGTATTGACAGGAGGAGCCCTCAGATTGCAAGAAAATGGATGGCGAAGAAGAATTCCCTAACTCATCAACTCAGACACCGTGAAACAGTATTATGTCTGAAGTTACCTGCAAACCAGCATCTGGTTCTGGGATCAACAATCCATCAGTCAATTCAGGTTTTCAAAACCTTTTTAACCACATCAGTTTTCATCCACCAGGGACGAATACATAGACCTGATTCTCCCCATACACGGGAGTACGTAGGCAACCATTTATGGTCGGTCTAACCTTCGCAAAATAAACAAAAATAAAAACCCCTTTCACCACATACAACTTTAACCTTTTCACGCTAGGTTGGAATACTAGCAGGACCTGATCTCCCCCATACACGGGAGTATGTAAGGCAACCTTCCATGGTGCGGTCTAACTAACTACAAAAACAAAAATCCACACCCTTCAGCTTTGTCAAACCTTTCTAACCTTTTTAATGCTTGGTTTGAACTACGCAGACCTGATCTCCCCTCATCAATAGGAGTACGTAGGCGTTCAGCTGCGGTCTCATCCATACAGAAACATAAAACCCTGTAAATGGTACGGGGATCATCCTTCAACCTTTCAAAACCAATCCATAAGAGATGGAACTACCTAATTTCCCCCATACACGGGAATACATCGGCGGACCATTTATGGGGCGGTTAAACAACACCTCATTATCTTAGACCACAGGGATGGAACTGAAAGTAGTATGCATACAAGCCAATCATGTTTGATGATAAAAACATATACTTTATCTACATGGTGTTGTTTTAATAATATGTGATAAACCCATAGTTTTAAGCAATGTTTTCAGAATCATGATGAAATCATGCTAATGAGATCTAAATTCTTAGATAGCTTAAAACTAAAATGTTCACAATCAATGGATTACTAAAAAGGGGATTAGGGAATTCAGATATATTGGTACGTACGTTGCTTGCTCATTGGATGACGATGATTGATCTCATGATCATTTATGTGGAGACACTAAAGCAAGTATGTAGGTGTTTATTAGAGAATAAGTTCACTGAACGCGACTCAATAAGGAATACCTAATAGAGTTTTACTTACCTGTCTATTAGAATTCCTGTAGTGATAGTAGTACAAATGATCCTTAGACTTGAGATCATCATAGTATCTTATATATAATGAATTACACTTTGACTTATTCCTTAAGACTCTTAGAGTATATCAAAGGGTATGCTTGGGTGTAATAAGTTATATATGGAGATAATGAATGATCAATAAAGAATCTACCACTTCTAGTAAAAGAAGATAAATGTCCTATGTGATTCGATAAATGACAACCCAGGAATCCTTGGCCAATGTGGAATGAAATTAGAAAGTAGTTTCTAATTTGCATTCATTAGGAGTTGTGCATTTAGGAATCGAAATACATATAATTAAATAAAATAAGACTTGACAGTAATTCGATGTTTTATAATTAATTGAGACATTGTATGGTGGAAAGATTGAATTGTACGGTAACTATTTACTCGAAGGTTCTTTTATGATTAATGTTGAAATCTATATTATCTGAAAAGTCGTTGATCGCTAGGGAAACTGTGACAACCCCAAAATAGGTCCATTCCACCCAACCCATTCTGAGTCGTCAAATACATGGTACAGAAAACAACTACAACTTTATTACAACAATTGTCGTGCAAAATACAACAACACATATGCTGTGAGTTTGGATACAAATATATACCAAATGTGACTCATGTTCCAACCGTGGACATCACCTCACAATAACACCTTACATAAAGGTATAGTCAAAAACTGTTTTAGAAATTAGAATCTTTGGGAAGTGCTCAAGGAAACCTTCGTACATGGGAGGCCACGCGTCTAGGTTATGATAGATATCATATGGCCACAGAATTATCCTTGTTGACCCAATAGACCCCAAAGAAAAACGAGAAGATTACTATCATATTCTTCCCAATGGTGAGTCTTCTCTTGACTTATCATTATCTCCACTGTCTCTAATTGAGAATTATACTTCAAACAAACACCAAGATTATATAGGTAGTGCCCATAGATATACTCAGCAAGTGGATGAGCACATCCCTGTCTTATGATGACACGAGGTTGTATGTCATTAGACATCTTGTATGATAGTGACAAAACACCCTTCCAACGTTGGGTTCGCCTTACCCTATTTTCTTCACCAAATATAACTACTAAATGATGACCACCGTTCTATTCCCCTTGTTACCCCCGCTCGACCAGCTACACTCTTATTACCTGAAAGGAATTGTGAAGCAAAAGGGTGAGCACAACTAGCTCAGTAAAGAATATCATGACTAAAGATAATTAAATTATCAATAGCCTTCATCAATAATAAATCAGAGATTTAGAACATATGGTAAATGATAAAAATTTCAACCATAGTTGCAGCGGAACGAGCAATCCATTAGAAGAGTCAAATAGACTATAAAGTCTATTATCTTCTCCATGTTAAAAATCCACCAACAATATTTTATCCATGTAACATCACTCAACAGTTCCTTTCCACAATCATATGAATAACTCATAATCATAGTTGTGACTATTAATTTTTCTTCGCACCTAGGACGAAGAATATTTTCATCACCTGTCTTTACCTGAAATATCAAAGATCATAGTTATACCAAATCACAATTCCTGTTTATAATCATACTAACAAATCCATCTTTGCACTACGGGCCAAAGATATTCATCAACAAACCATCTTTGCACTACGGGCCAAAGATATTCATCAACAAACCATCTTTGCACTACAGGCCAAAGATATTCATCAACAGGCCATCTTTGCACTACATGCCAAAGATATTCATCAACAATTTATATTTGCACTACAGGCCAAATATATTCATATCTCAAAAAAATATATAATCATTTCAGAATTTATATAAACAATAATTATAACCATGTTGATCAATTCACCTTTGCACTTAAGCTTAAGATATTCAATTATAAATTCAATGGTCATGATCATACCAGTCATAATTCAACTTTGCACTACAGGCCAAAGAGAACCCTAGTCATTATCATACCAATAATCTACCTATCTTTACACTCCAGTGAAAGAGAATTTCAACATCAGGGTTATAAAAATGTTATATATGATGATAAAAATAATATGATCAACATATAGTTTTTATCTCAAGAGTAATATTCGTAACTCATGAATAGTAACCCGACACAAAAGATAGAAATTCTACAATAAAATTCATACCAATATTTCGGTATAATGATATTGAAAGAATAACATTACTTAAATTTATAAACAATTTATTTTAATTGTTTACACTTTACTAATTAATGCATTTAATCATCATAAAATGCCAACTCTTACAATTTCATCATCAATAACCAAAACCCTCATCAAAAATCTGCATATACCTCATATAGGATTCTCAAGCCATAAAATCCTATTTTCCAATTTTATTTCTTCACAAAACATATTTAATTCATTTACTCATAACTAGACCATTTTCATGAAAAATACCAAATCAGTTCCAAAAATATTTCTTTTCTGGGATTTAGCATAATATAGTCCCATAGTAAACATATATTTTTCTCAGAATTTTTAAAAGTCATTTACTATTTTTCATATGGCCAAAATAGCCGAATATTTAGACATTTATCAAAAATTGTACTTTTGTCTAAAAATTCTGAAATTTACAGAGTATACTTCTATCATATACATATACTCCCAATAAAAATTTCATCAATTTTGGAGTTAACCACAAGGAATTATAAGCTGTTACTTCTAAAATAGTCTTTTCTCATAAAATTCATAACTCTCAATCTATACATCCAAAAATCACCATTTTTGGACACAATCAAGAAAACTCATCAAATATCATTTCAAATTTTTCCAGAATTTTTGAAGATCAGAAAAATTACGAAACTGAAAATCATAACACCCTTAAAATCCCTTAATATCCCTTACTATCCCGTACTATCCCTTACCTCAAAAGAGCAGTACTTCTGGCTGGATATCGGATATGATGCTGAAGAAAACTTGCACTGAATAGTAACTCTCAAAGTATCTAAATACTCACAAAATACACTCAATAATCTAGAGAGAGAAAGAGAGAAAGCTTATGTTTCTGGTGTGATTTTCGATTCTAACTTAGCCCTCTATTTATAGGAAAATTTTGGTAGGTTTGACCTGTAACCTGATGGGTTTACCTGCTACTATTCTCACCCACCATATTTGAAATATAATTCAGCACATTTCTTCACCAACCACAAGTGGGGCCCACCAATTCTAGAATTTTCCACCAAAATGATAAACTCCGAAAATTCAACAATTTCTGAACCAGTCATCTCGTAATATTCATAATAAATCATACGTTCATTTTTAACTGTTCAAAATTTATGGACATATACTCAACTTATATATGTATAACATATCCAAAAATTACCACGATCCAACGGTCGGATTAAAAATTATAACCCCCGCAAAATATCTCAAAAACCCTAATTTTTAATACCTCCATTCCAACAAAAATACTGATAAAAACCTCAACATTAACTCCTTCATTTTTAACCGCAAAAATATGTCCCTCGTTTATATCCACATAAAATAAATATTTCCTTATCATACGAATCAATAATTAATTATTCACAAATAATATTACAGAATCACATTTATGACAACCAGGCCGTTCCCAGGAAAGAGGGGGCTTTCCAATAAGGATTTTTCCTTACTGGCGCGCAATTAGATGACCAAACCTCTCCTTAGACAGAACTTTCTAGTCATTGCCAATAATGTTATCTAATAATATTATTCAAATAATATGAATTATTGATCTGATAATGGGAAATACTGTGCAGCAACAATTATTGAACAACAACAATATAAAATTTCAACGTAGCAATTATTGAATCAATAAAATAAAATATTGAACAGTAATTACTGTAACAATTATTGAGTAGTGCCTTCTTACGTAAGAATCAATAATTTCAAAAATACTGTGCAATACCGTGTGCTACTGTGCAATAACGCGTATTACTGTATTTTAATCACGGGTATTCCAACAGTGTTAACGGTAACAACTACGCGTTATTTGTAAAAACTTAAATTTGTCGTTTTCTTCACCCGACAGTTATTCTGTTATGGGGCCCACAAATAGCTGCTCCGTCGTACGAATATTCCCCGACAGAAAGAATATTCCACGACCAAACGAATATTCCCGACAACAATGATTATTTTATAACCACTTGTGTATTTTGAAAAATTTTCACATTTCACCCACAACTTTAACTTTTTTCAATTTAACCATTTACTGAATTGTAATTATAAGAAAAATTGAATACTTTTATTTCATAAAATTCGGGGTCTTACAGAAACTTATCCCTATTGTAGAATAAATATTATTTATTTAAATAAAATAATAGTTTAATTTATTTATTTAAATAAGATTAGAATTGTTCTAATTGATTTATTCACAAACGGTTTAATATGGAGAACCTATATGGTCACACCATAAAAGGAAGAATAATTATTTAAAGAGTTAATCACATAATCGTAACAATATGTGAAGTATATTTAGTTTAATCTATGGTGATATAATAAATTAAATAGCTTAATATTTATTATTTAATATTTTGAAAATATTAAATATAAATTAATAAGAGGAATCTTATTAATATTTTTACAATTATTATTATTTTAATTTCTAAAAGAGTTTAGAAATTAATTTAATATAACTTCTCTCATTTATTCCTAATATGATTAGTAGGCAAAATTAGTTAAAAGAGTTTAATTAATTATCCCTAATAAGATTAGGGAGCTTATTTAATTAAAAGAGTTTAATTAAATAAATAATACCTTATTTTAATTAAATAGGGTTACTTGATATCTTTATAAGAGGAGTCTTATATCAGATATCAACTATACGTAATTCCAATAGTTGGAGAGTAATTCCCTTTTTCTATAGAGATAAGAAAAACTAGGGTTTGAGCCAATACATCATTTTTCTTGAAAATTTTTATTTCTTGGTGGATCACCTCTAGAGGTCATACACTTGGGTGGCTAATATTGATCAAAGGAAGGAATCTACCCGGAGATTCAAGGAGATCGCGGAGAAGTAGGAGTTGAACTCGTACATGTGGAAGCTCGTATCTACAAGGGTATGATTCCATAACTTCTTGTTCTTCATTTTTAATTAAAAATTTGCATAAAGGATGATCCGGGTAATTGGTTTGTGAAATTTTTTAAAATCTGATTTTACTTTGCTTCCCCTAATTTTGCAATTTGATTGCTGCTTTGATTTTCACGAAAGCTTACAGGAATTACCTGGTCTCCCCGCACAAATGGGAGAAAAAACTAGTGACCATCTATACTGCGGTTGAATCTTAAAAGATAAACACCAATCCATAAGAGATGGAACTACCTGGTCTCCCCCATACACGGGAATACCGACGACCATCTGTGGTACGGTCAACCTGAGAGAGGAAAGCCAAAATCCTTTCCACAACCACATTCAGAAACCAGTCCCAAGACACCAAAGAGCTGGGAAACATAAAGATCGACAATCCATTCTGAAAGATCCTGAGACATGTCAATGTCTATCCACCAAGGGGGAGTTCAGAATACATCCAGATTGTAACTCTTGGAGAAAAGGCAACTATCAAGCAAGTAACAAGGCATATATACAATGTGTCCTGTACATGACAAAAATGGCTAACCTAGTCTATGCAGGAAAATCAAAGCTAATCTACATACCCGTGGATAAGCGAGCCATAAAGTCCAATATTGTGAGACCCTAACTTTTATAAATAAAGATGAATTTTCTATAAATATCATTTTTGAATATTATGGAGTTAATTTGATATAATAGTTGTGGGTAATATTTATAAATTTTGCAAAGTACGCAAGTTGTTATATAATATTCGGTTGGTCGGGGAATATTCGTTTTAACAGGGAATATTCGTACAACGGCACAATCATTGGTGGACCCCACAACGGAATTATTGTCGGATTGAGAAAATGACAAAAATATTTTATTAAAAATAACGGCGGAAGTTTTACCATTGATACTGTTGAACTACTCGGTAGTAAAAGTACAGTAACACGTGTGGTTGCATAGTAGCACACGGTATTGATTATTAATACTTATGTGAGAAGTCACTCAGTTTGATTGAATTATTGTCAGTTAATAATATGAATTATTTAGCGATAATGAAGTTTTGTTTTATTCGTATTATTAACGTAATAAAACAGAAACGTCTTTTTATATAAAACAGAATACTTTATTAAAGTTATTCTATAAATAGAATATATTATATTTTATTTAAAAGATTTTTCTTTAAATATGGACCGTCAGATTAAAGTAATCAATCTGGACCGTTCATGGATTAGTTACTATGCATTCCATTTTTCTATAAATAGTAGCTCATTCCTTCATTATTTCTTACGAATTCACTGAATTCTAGAGAGAGAAACTATAGAGAGAAACTATAGAGAGAGAGAGAAAAAAAGTATTCTGCTACTTAACTACTTCCTTATTTCAGTTCTTCTTTAAAACGGTAAGGGGTGTTATTCTTTCTTATTCATGAAGAGAACTGTTGTTATTCCATTTCTTATTATTCTGCTCGAATAACCTATAGACGCGGTCTACCCTATACTTGGTGATATTCTTCTGTTATTCTGTTGGGACATCCTGTCTGTGTGTTTTACACCAGACCTGGTTCCGTTTTTATTATTATTCTGTTGGAACATCCTGTCTGTATGTTTTATACCGGACCTGGTTCCGTCTTGTTATTATTCTGTTGGAACATCCTGTCTGTGTGTTTTACAGCAGACCTGATTCCATTATTTATTATTCTGTCGGAATATCCTGTCTGTGCATTTACGCCGGACCTGGTTCCATTATTTATTATTCTGTCGGAATATCCTGTCTGTGCGTTTACGCCGGACCTGGTTCTATTATTTATTATTCTGTTGGAATAACCTGTCTGTGCGGTCTATCGCATGCAGGGTGATTTGTTTTGTTATTCCATTCTTTATTATATTCAGTTGGTTAAGTTTTAACTTCTATACTCCATGAAATTAGTGGAATATCCTTGATAATTGCGGTTCATCCAGTATCTTTTCATGAAAATATTCTTCTAAGCATTCTTGAATTTTACTCCACAAAGCAGTATCATGTTGACAATTTGGACGTTGTTAATTCTTGGATAAATTAATTCTTGAACTTGTTTTATTGAATTCTTATATCATTGTCTCATCCTCATGTTTATAAAATGTTGAAAGTCATCTGTGGCCTGTAGTGCATAGATGGACTTGGTATGATTATGACCAGGGATTATTCGGTATAATCATGACCGTAATGTTACAAATGATGTGGTAAAAGTCCTTATTGGCCCGTAGTGCATTGATGGACAGTTGTTGGCATGATCATGACCATTAATGAATACACAAATATTCTTGGCCCGTAGTGCATGGATAATTGTGGTCGTGATACTAAAGAATATCCTTGGCCGTAGTGCAGGGGTGATTCGATGATGTGGATTATTTTGTTAAGCTGAGTCCCAGCGATAACAGTGTTGAAAAACCTTTTAAATCATAGAAGGTAGTAGATTTTATTCTCTACTTGACTCTTTTAATGGATTGCTTGTTCCACTGCAGTTAAACTTGATGTTCGTTATATTTTATCAGTTTAACACTGTTGAAGGATAATGATAATTTATTCTGCATTATCTTAGTCATAATATTTCTTACTGGGCTAGTTGAGCTCACCCTTTCTTTCACTGTTCTCTTCAGGAAATGAGAATATAGTTGGGACGAGTCGGGGAACGGAGTGATGGACCAGATGATAGTATTAGTAGTCCTCACTATTCTATTAAAAATAGTGTGACAATAATTGTAATGAGGACTCCTTTTGAGTTTGTATAGTCTCTAGTAGACAATAATTGTATTCAAACTCACAGTTATGTTTTGTCGTATTGTACACGACAGTTGTATTAGTAAGTTGTATTTGTATTGTGTACCATGTATCTGACGACCCAAGATGGGTGATGTATACCTAATTTTGGGGGCGTCACAGTTGGTATCAGAGCTTAGGGATATGATCCCTGGCTAAGATGTGAGAATAGAACTAGGAGGGGAGAGACGGGGAATTCCTTCGCTAGTATGACCTACCTAAGTTTATTTGCATGGTATTTAATTGGTCGGTCAGAATATAAGGATAATATATGACATATCAATTAACTTTTGTTTTGTGGCGGTATCTGAAAATGGCATCTGAGAATGTTGAGAATAGCAATGGAGCACAGGCGACTGTTGATTCACCACATATCAATAATCAGGATAATGTACATCAAGAAGGTGACAATCCTCATGCAAACAACAACACTGACCAGATGATGAATGATGGAATGTTCAGAAGCTTTATGCAATTCATGCAACAATAGGCGAGAGCGGCTACTGTTCAAAATATAGGTGGAAATACTGAAAACTCTCGGACAGTCATCGCTAAACAGTTCAAGGAGCTGGGACCACCGGAGTTTAAGGGCCAAAACCACTTATAGCGAAAACATGGATAAAGCAGATCACCAAGATATTTGATGTCTTGGGATGCTCTAAGGAGCAAAAGGTTCCCTTTGCCGCCTTTATGTTGCGAGGAGAGGCAGATTACTGGTGGGAATCGATTAAGTGTACTCAACCTGCCGCATTGAAGATGTCTTGGGATAAGTTACAAGAGCTGTTTAATGACAAATACTTTTTCGAAAGTGTTCGTCACATGAAGGAGGTGGAGTTCATCAAATTGGAGCAGAATAATATGACCGTGTCGCAGTATGAGGCTAAATTTGCTGAGTTGTCCCGGTTTGCGTCCCACTTGGTGGATAATGAAGAGCGAATGACGCGAATGTTTTTGCGAGGTTTGAAACCTAAGATACGTCAACATCTTATTTCTCATAAACTGTGTTTGTATTCAGATGTTGTGAATAGGGCTCAGTTAGTGGAGAGCGATAATGAGTCAACGTAACCAAAAGAGAGCAGTCGGCAAAATGATAATACCAGTTAGAGCAGTCATCGAAGCGGTGACAACAAGCGTGGAGGGAATCAACAGGCCAGAAATGGTAACCACTTCGGTGGTAATCAGGGCCAAAACAATAAGAATGGTCATTTCAAGAAGATGAGATTCAACAATGATGGAAACACGTCAGCACCAGCACCCATTGTTAAGGAAGGAGAACGACCACCTATCATATGTTTCAAATGCGGATGGGAGGGGCACATCAGTCCAAACTGCGCGATGCCATCTAAAGCATGTTATAATTGTGGAAGAGAAGGTCATTTAGCTCGATTTTATCGTTTACCAAAAACAAGTTCAGCCAGGATGGAGGCACCAAAGGCCGTCCTAGAAAAGTCAAAACCGGTAGTGCAAGGGAGAGCGTTTGTTGTGACCTCCCAGAAAGCAAGGAACCCGAATGAGTTCATCACGGGTAAGCTTATCATAAACTCTAACGAAGTCTATACTTTATTTGATACCGGTTCTACCCATTCTTTTTTTTCTCCTACTTGCGCTCATCGATTAAATTTGACTCCGGAGAAATTAGACTTTGACTTATCTGTTGAAACTCCATTGGGAGAAACCTTCATTACATCCACGGTTTATAAGTCTTGTTTGGTTCAAGTTGGTACCCACACATTACCTGTCGATCTTATTTCATTAAAAATACTTGCATTTGACGTGATTCTAGGGATTGATTGGTTAACTACTCATCATGCAAAAATTGATTGTTTTCGTAAGGTTGTTAGCTTTCATATTCCTAATCGACCTATTATGCGAATTCAAGCAACCAAACCATTAAAATCAATCGCTGTCATCTCAAACCATAAAGCTATTCGTTTATTGAAAAACGGATGTCAAGCTTTCTTAGCTCATGTCACGGATCTAAACAAAAATACGTCAATTTTGAATGATATTTCTATTGTTAATAAATTTCCTGACGTATTTCCTGAAGAACTTCCTGGCCTACCCCTAGAGCGTGAAATTGAATTTTGTATCGACCTTGAACCCGGTACAAAACCCATTTCCAAAGCCCCATATCGAATAACTCATATTGAACTTCAGGAGTTAAAGATTCAACTGCAGGAATTGTTAGACATTGGCTTTATTCGTCCTAGTACTTCTCCTTGGGGTGCTCCTGTTCTATTCGTGAAGAAGAAAGATGGAAGTATGCGACTTTGTATTGATTATCGGGAGTTGAATCATGTCACCATCAAAAACAGGTACCCATTGCCACGTATTGATGACCTGTTTGACCAGTTGCAAGGAGCACAATTCTTTTCAAAGATCGATCTTCGTTCTGGATATCATCAGCTGAAGGTTAGAACTGAGGATATTCCAAAGACGACTTTCAGATATCGGTACGGGCATTATGAATTCCTAATCTTGTCCTTTGGATTGACTAATGCTCTTGCTGCCTTCATGGATATGATGAACCGGGTATTCAAGGAATATTTGGATCACTTTGTGGTCGTCTTTATTGATGACATTCTTATTTATTCCAAAAGCCGTGAAGATCATGAGCAACACTTGAGGCTGGTACTCCAAAAGCTTCATGAATACAAGCTTTATGCTAAGTTGAAGAAATGCGAGTTCTGGCTGGAGGAGGTAGCATTTCTTGGGCACGTAGTATCAAGTCGTGGAATATCTGTTGACCCGGCAAATATTGAAGCTATTCAAAGCTGGGAGCAACCTCAATCAGTGACTGAAGTACGTAGCTTTCTTGGTTTAGCTGGTTATTATCGGAGATTCGTGGAAGGATTTTCTCGAATCGCTACTCCATTAACTCAGCTGACTCGGAAAGATACAAAGTTCGGTTGGAGCGAAGAATGTGAGAAGAGTTTTCAAGAACTCAAGAGGAGACTCATTTCAGCACCTGTTCTAACAATACCATCTGGCTCGGAGGGATTTGTCATCTACAGTGATGCTTCGAGCAAAGGGTTGGGATGCGTTCTCATGCAACATGGAAAAGTCATAGCCTATGCATCAAGACAACTCAAGAAATATGAGAGGAATTATCCTACTCATGATCTAGAGTTGGCAGCTGTTGTCTTTGCACTTAAAATTTGGAGGCATTACTTGTATGGGGAGAAGGTGGAGATCTTTACGGATCATAAAAGCCTCAAATATTTCTTCACTCAAAAGGAACTCAACATGCGACAACGACGTTGGCTTGAACTGTTGAAAGATTATGATCATACCATTCAATACCATCCTGGAAAAGCGAACGTGGTAGCTGACGCATTGAGTAGAAGATCATATGCAAGTACGAGTGCGATATTGTCAACACAAAGGCCCATTTTGTGTGACTTGCAAAGGATGGAGATAGAGTTAAAGACTCCAGGGACCCATGTGATGATGGCGAATATACGAGTAGAACCAACTTTAATCGATAAAGTTAAAGCTGCTCAAGCTACAGACCTGGAGCTGATGCGTATGAGGAAGAAAGTGCAAGAAGGTGCTATGCCGGAAGCAAGAATCGATGAAGAAAGAATACTTCGAGTCAACTCTAGACTTTTTGTTCCTAGCAACCCTGATTTAAAGTATGAAATCATGATGGAGGCGCACAACACACCGTTTGCAATCCATCCTGGAAGTACCAAAATGTATCATGATCTTCGTCATACATTTTGGTGGAGCAATATGAAGCGAGAGATAGCGCTGTTTATCTCAAGGTGTCTAACTTGTCAACGAGTCAAAGCGGAGCATCAAGTACCAAAAGGTCCATTGCAACCACTTGAAATTCAAGAATGGAAGTGGGAGCACATTACCATGGATTTCGTTACCGGTCTTCCTAAGGTTTCTCAAGGTATAGATGCGATTTGGGTCATTGTTGATAGATTGACCAAGTCTGCTCATTTCTTACCGATATGAGAAACTTATACACTTGAACGTCTTGCTCGTATGTACATAAATGAGATTGTAAGACTGCATGGTATGCCAGTATCCATAGTTTCTGATCGAGACCCAAGATTCACTTCACGATTTTGGGTTAGTTTACAAAAAGCTATGGGCACGGATTTACGATTTAGTTCGGCATATCATCCTCAGACGGACGGACAATCAGAGAGGACTATTCAAACTCTAGAAGATTTATTAAGACTCTGTGTCCTTGACTTCAAGGGAAGTTGGGACAAGTTCTTACCATTGGTGGAGTTTTCCTACAACAACAGTTATCAAGTTAGTATTGGCATGGCTCCATTCGAAGCATTGTATGGAAGAAAATGTCGTTCTCCAGTATGCTGGGATGAGGTGGGTGAAGCAACGTTGTTGGGACCGGAGTTGGTACGTATGACTATAGAAAAGATTCAAGCGATCCGACAACGTATAAAAACCTCACAAGATCGACAAAAGAGTTATGCTGATCTTCATCGAAAGGACGTGGAATTTGATATAGGAGATCATGTGTTCTTACATGTTGCTCCATGGAAAGGAGTTACGAGATTTGGAAAGAGAGGAAAGCTCAATCCTCAATTCATCGGTCTATTTTTAATCCTCGATCGAGTAGGAAATGTGGCTTATAGACTCGCTTTACCGCCAAATATGTCTCGTGTTCATAACGTTTTTCACATATTCATGTTACGTAAATATGTGGAAGACCCAAACCACATTATTGAGTTAGAACCGGACGAAATAGCGGAGGATTTGACGTATGAAGAAGTTCCTGTTCAAATATTGGATAAGAAGGAACATATTCTACGCTCCAAGATTATACCTCAAATCAAAGTTTTGTGGAGAAATCACGATGTTGAGGAAATGACTTGGGAGTTAGAATCTGAAATGAAATCAAGGTATCATTACCTCTTTGACATACCAGGTACGTACCCTAATTTCGAGGGCGAAATTTCATAAGAAGGGGAGGTTGTAAGACCCCAACTTTTATAAATAAAGATGAATTTTTTTATAAATATCATTTTTGAATATTATGGAGTTAATTTGATATAATAGTTGTGAGTAATATTTATAAATTTTGTAAAGTACGCAAGTTGTTATATAATATTCTGTTGGTCGGGGAATATTCGTTTTAACAGGAAATATTCGTACAACGGCACAATCATTGGTGGACCCCACAACGGAATTATTATCGGATTGAGAAAACGACAAAAATATTTTATTAAAAATAACGGCAGAAGTTTTACCATTGATACCGTTGAACTACTCGGTAGTAAAAGTACAGTAACACGTGTGGTTGCATAGTAGCACACGGTATTGATTATTAATACTTATGTGAGAAGTCACTCAGTTTGATTGAATTATTGTCAGTTAATAATATGAATTATTTAGCGATAATGAAGTTTTATTTTATTCGTATTATTAACGTAATAAAACAGAAACGTCTTTTTATATAAAACAGAATACTTTATTAAAGTTATTCTATAAATAGAATATATTATATTTTATTTAAAAGATTTTTCTTTAAATATGGACCGTCAGATTAAAGTAATCAATCTGGACCGTTCATGGATTAGTTACTATGCATTCTATTTTTTTATAAATAGCAACTCATTCCTTAATTATTTCTTACGAATTCACTGAACTCTAGAGAGAGAAACTATAGAGAGAAACTATAGAGAGAGAGAAGAAAAGTATTCTGTTACTTAACTACTTCCTTATTTCAGTTCTTCTTTAAAATGGTAAGGGGTGTTATTCTATCTTATTCATGAAGAGAACTGTTGTTATTCCATTTCTTATTATTCTGTTGGAATAACCTGTATACGCGGCCTACCCTATACTTGGTGACATTCTTCTGTTATTCTGTTGGGACATCCTGTCTGTGTGTTTTACATCGGACCTGGTTCCATTTTTATTATTATTCTGTTGGAACATCCTGTCTATGTGTTTTACGCCGGACCTGGTTCCGTCTTGTTATTATTATGTTGGAACATCATGACTGTGTGTTTTACACCGGACCTGGTTCCATTATTTATTATTCTGTCATAATATACTGTCTGTGCATTTACGTCGGACCTGGTTCCATTATTTATTATTCTGTCGGAATATCCTGCTGTGCGTTTACGCCGGACCTGGTTCCATTATTTATTATTCTGTTAGAATAACCTGTCTGTACGGTCTATCGCATGCTGGGTGATTTCTTTTGTTATTCCATTCTTTATTATACTCAGTTGGTTAAGTTTTAATTTCTATACTCCATGAAATTAGTGGAATATCCTTGATAATTGCGGTTCATCCAGTATCTTTTCATGAAAATATTCTTCTAAGTATTCTTGAATTTTACTCCACAAAGCAGTATCATGTTGATAATTTGGACGTTGTTAATTCTTGGATAAATTAATTCTTGAACTTGTTTTATTGAATTCTTATATCATTGTCATTATCCTCATGTTTATAAAATGTTGAAAGTTATCTGTGGCCTGTAGTGCATAGATGGACTTGGTATGATTATGACCAGGGATTATTCGGTATAATCATGGCCGTAATGTTACAAACGATGTGGTAAAAGTCCTTATTGGCCCGTAGTGCATTGATGGACAGTTGTTGGCATGATCATGACCATTAATGAATACACAAATATTCTTGGCCCGTAGTGCATGGATAATTGTGGTCGTGATACTAAAGAATATCCTTGGCCGTCGTAGTGCAGGGGTGATTCGATGATGTGGATTATTTTGTTAAGCTGAGTCCCAGCGATAATAGTGTTGAAAAACCTTTTAAATCATAGAAGATAGTATATTTTATTCTCTACTTGACTCTTTTAATGGATTGCTTGTTCCGCTACAGTTAAACTTGATGTTCGTTATATTTTATCAGTTTAACACTGTTGAAGGCTAATGATAATTTATTCTGCATTATCTTAGTCATAATATTTCTTACTGGGCTAGTTGAGAATATAGCTGGGACGAGTCGGGGAACGGAGTGATGGACCAGATGATAGTATTAGTAGTCCTCACTATTCTATTAAATAGTGTGACAATAATTGTAATGAGGACTCTTTTTGAGTTTGTATAGTCTCTAGTAGACAATAATTGTATTCAAACTCACAGTTCTATTTTGTCGTATTGTACACGACAGTTGTATTAGTAAGTTGTATTTGTATTCTGTACCACATATCTGACGACCCAAGATGGGTGATGTATACCTAATTTTGGGGGCGTCACAAATATGACATCCCTCTCAGTAGATAGAGGTAAATCTACGAGCTCCTGCCCCAGGGTGTCCACACAATCCAGGAGATCTACGACCATCTGCATGGTGATACCGTGCTCATCAATGAATGCACTCATCTTTGCAACAATGTCAGCAGTATGAGATATAAGTGCAGTATTATCTATAGAAGAAGCATCTCGGGTAGCTATAGCCTCATCCCGCTCAACAACAGCTGCATACCTAGATGATCGAGCCTCATCCATCTCAATAACAGCAGTATCCCTGCTTGTTAGAGCATCATCTCTCTCAACAAGAGCGGTATCTTTATCAGAAAGAGCTGTCAACATCAAGGCCCTAGCCTGATCTGTCTCGAACTTCATCATATGTAACCACTGCTCTAAATACTCCGCAGAATGTGGAGCCACAATAGCGAGAATACTGGGGGAATAAACCAGAGCTACTGACGAACAAGTAAATAACTCATCCTTGATGGGAGAATCAGGGTATTCCATAGGCTCCCCATCATCAGAATCAATACCCGGCTATAAGGATACAACCCTAGCCGATGCAATCTCTGCCTCCAACCATGCAGAATACTCTGGAGAATGACCTGGATGGCTAGTTGAAAAGTCAACCCTCTCTCGATGTGCCCAACAGTCGTAAATCCTAGACAAACCCTCTGCTAACAGAAGCCTAGATGACAATCACCGACACACTGCCTTGTCAAAAGGACGAATATCCTGAAACAAGTCAAACTGTGCCATAATAGTCAGTGGATGATATGTGGTCAACCCCCTCAAATCAGCCAGGGGAAGTTCGTCTATGCCAACTGCATGAGTGATAAAGCTATATGGAGAGCTGAGCCCTTAACAGGGCAAAATATCAAAGGGGTCCTCAATCCCTGACAAGAAAGCCAACATGGATGTTGCGTCTGTACACTTAGCCGGTTGAAGAGAATATGACATGGCTATCTCATGGGAAAAAAAATACTGTGACAGCCCGAGAATTCAAAAAATTTATTTAAATATTAAATGATAGATTAAAGGTTATATGATAAACGTAGACTGAAAATAAGTGTATGAATTTGACATTTCTGTGAAGAAATTTTAAGGATTTCAGAAATTTTGGAAAAGGACTTGAATGATTTGATATACTGTAAGTGTTAGTATGATAATGAAGTATATGTTTAGTGTATGAGTTCATAAGAATCTGTGTATGTGGTTCTATCTGTACAGAATTGTAGATAAAAATCAAACATTGATCGGATAAGTCACACCAGTGATTTTATGTGTACAGTTTGTGAATAAGGATCAAGGATTGATCGTATAGGTTGTAACTTTAGCAAACCCTAAATTTATATTGAGAATATCATGGATAAGTTAGAAAACTTTAACGAACTGTTAGAAACCCTAACGATACGTTCGAAAACCCTAATTTTACTTCTAGGAATTTGAAACCCTAATTCGGTTTATCAAAACCCTAATTTGGGAGCTCAAATGTTAAGATTTATTTGGCTAAGTGTTATAAGTTATGGGATAAAAAGAAAATGTCCAAAATACCCTTCAATTTATAGGGGAAAAGACCAAAATACCCTTAGTAGGAGCGAAATGACTGAAATACCCTTTTACTTAAAAGTTAAGTAAAAGATTTTACAAAATCTTGGCGACTTACCCAAGCTATGTTTATCCCATGTGTTCCAAATCTTCCAAGATCAGATTTTAGTGCCACCTACACAATCCTTATACAATGAATCAAGAGATAAAATATTTAAAGTAAGGGAAAAAAAATCTTACTTTACTTCTTATCTTATCCAACCTCTTTTCTCTCTCTAATTTTTGAAACTTTGAGGGAAAGTGTGTGATAAACAAAGCCAAGATCAGCTCTAAGTTTTCCAAGAACAGGATCCAAGGACAGAAATCAAGAATCAAAGCTAGAAAAGGTATAAAACCCTAATCTTTAAAATCTATGTGTTTGATGTTAGATGTTGTTTGTTGTTGGTTAAAGTTGAGTTAAGGGATGTTATTTAGTGATCCAAGATGTAACATCAAGGATCCATAACATCTAGAAACCAGAAAATCAAGTTTTAGAACTGACTTAGAACCTTAATTTTAAGGCCTGACAACCATATGTCTGGGCCTCTAGATCTGTCTATGTTAAGTGTTATGTTAGTTTGATGTTATAGATCTGTTCTTTGTCACGAGGAGAGTAAACTGGAAGTGGAATCACCTCCATACCATATCTGGATCTCAAGTTATAAGTAGTCAAACATGGTTGACCGACCATGACCAACTGGATTTCTGGGCAACCCAGATTCCCAGAATGGTCTGATAGTCGTTTTGCAGGACCTTGATCTTGCTTGTGTTTATGTTTTAGGTCATGTTGTTGTTTAGGACTTGTTGTCTGACATGTAAACTACATATTAAAGTCACTAGAACACTTAGATCCATAACAGGATCAAAGATATTGTGGGTCAAATAAGCGTTGACCATCAGCCGTATGAATTTTCTGGAAAACCCAGAAAACTCAAGAACAATCGTTCTGACAAGGTTTGACCGACCTTGATTTCTCACCTGTGATGTTTTTAGGTTGATGTAATGTAATAGAAATGTACCCTAACATGTGTACAATATGTGTGAACTCTTAGATCACACAAATAATGCCTAAAATCAAAGTTAAAGAGCACCAAAGTAGGTACCCTGCAACTGTTCTTCATATCTGAAAAACTCAGAAATGAAGAACAACTCTGACATGATTTTTGAGGGCATATATCTTTCTGTTATGATGTATGATTGCCATGAAACTTGATTGGGATTGTAGTATTACATTAGTACTACAATCCTAACACTTTAGCACCCAGCAAACTGTGTATGAACATTCTGGGTTTGGTGAAGAACACCTATAGCGACGGTTCTGTCGCTATAGGGCCCTTTTAGTGACATATAATTTCTGAAAATTATTATTTTTATTAAATAAATAGAGAAAAACAGATTTTAATTATTAAAAATACAAAATAAATTCATAAAAATTATTTTAAAGCCTAAAAATGTGTATTTAACAATTTTGAGTATATTTCATAAATATTTAATATTTTTGAAATATTAATGGTATTTAATTTATTTAATTATAATATTAAATAAATTACTTAAAAATGATTTTAATACTTGAAAAATCATGAAAAATTATATTATGGTGTTAGAAAATATTTTAAGTTATTTTTAATAACTTTTGATATTTTGTGATGAATTTAATTAATAAATTAATATTAATTATAATTAATTATTTAATGAATATATTAAATAAATTATGAAAAATTAGAATTAATGATTTAAAAATTATATAAAAATGATTTAAGGGTTAGAAAAATATTTTAAGTTATAAAATATAACTTTTGATATTTTATCATGAAAATATTAATATTTTAATATTAATATTAATCACTGGATAATGGATTTAAATGTTTAAAACTTATTTAAATGAGAAATTAAGGTATTAAAAATACTTTGAAATATTATAAATATATTATAATATTATGTTATGATTTTTATTAATATTTAATAATAAATAAATATTAATTATAAGAGAATAAGGTGGTATTTATATTATATAAATACGATATTAATGATTGAAAAATCACGATAAATGGTAATAATTATATAAAAATTATTACCAGTCTTTGAAAAATATTTTGACTAAATAATAGAATTATTTAAGTTTATTGTGTTGTGTTTTAGCCAGAGTCTTAAGGAAATTAGGCTCGACAATTATCCGACTAGACCGTCGGAAGGTTAAAATTGTGTCGGGTTCAACTCAGATTGAAACAGTTTGACTTGATACCGTGTCTTAAGTAGTTTGTGGACTGATAGGGTTATATGTTAGGTGTTATGTGTTTAGGATTATTTTATAAATATATTTATAACAGTATTATACTGTGATGATATTATTCTAATATTTGGAGATCTATATTATCAATATTAGGTCTTCGGATAAAGCGATATAAACTGTGTAGCAGTAGTCGGGGATACATACAAGTTCCTTGAACTATACTATTTTATTGAGCAAGTTCCTAACCTTGAACTTCTAAATATTGTGCAAGTTTTCTTAAACTCGACCTCGAGTTGTTTCATTCGAATATGCTTATGGTTAATCATTTTTGATTACCATGTCTATGAATTATTGATTCGCACTCTGTGCATATTGCATGTATTCATCAGGTATGAAAGGCTGATCACCTTCATTACCATCCGATCCACATATTATTTTCATGTTTATAATTGATATGTTCATGTTCAATGTTCGTTCAGCTATGAAAGTTTGTTCATGCTAGTTCACAATCATATTGTAGAAATTTAGCCAGCTATTATTCAAATTCTTTCAATCATGATATATCCTCAAATAAATTTAAACTTGCTGGGCAAACTCATTGCTCACCCTTGCTATATCATGATTAAACATTGTAGATTAAAACAAATACATCAGATACAGGAAAAGACCAAGACAAGTCCAGCTTTGGATTTTATGTGCAGATAAAGTTTGTAACAGTATTGTATATTAATGACAATGTAAGTCAAATAGGTTATGAAATGTGTATAAGTTAAGGTTACTCGACCTTGTGGATTAATGTGTAAAGTTTAATATATAAACAATTTATGTTTATATCTTCTGCAATTAGTTATAGAATTAGTATACCAGATCTGTGGTGATTAGGACCTGGATTTGGGGCTTTTACACTTGGTATCAAAGCTGTAGGTTATAATCCTTTCGTAGTGATAAGGAATAAGAACTAACTCAAATAGAGTTAGTGGGTCGGTAAGATTCAAAGACTAATCTCGGCGAGTTATAAAGATACGGAGTTCCCTAACTTTGATAATAAAGGTGAATTGTAGTGATGAATAGATAAAGTCTAAATGACTAAAAGTACAGGGATAGGAGATCGTAAAATAAAACGATCATAGTATAGAAATGAATCGTAATATATATGATGAGATCACCCCATGATCTGATAAGGTTATAGGATGGAGAAGGATAAAGTGAATGATTGAAAAGTTTACAGCAAATTGCTGTGTCAGTTGTACTATGAATTGGTACGAGGCAGATTCAGGAAAGGATTATGAATACGGATTAAATAAAATTCATATTGAGAATGGAGTTAGGAATAAGTGGGATTTTAGATGTATTATAATTGTGTCGCACTATTTGCTATATACCTATTGAGAAGGTGATTCTTTTCTCAGGTGTATAACAGATAGGTAGGGAATAGGTAGAGAATAAAAGGCTAAGTACGAGTTCCAAAAACTCATACTTATGGTACGTTCGTAACTCATAATTATATGAAATGTTTATGAACCCCTCAGCGAATGGACCCCAAAGTTCTGACTAGGACAAGTTCTTAAACTCATACGATTGTGGAAAGTTCCTGAACTCATGAGTGTGGTTTGTCGAACTGGAAATAGTTATATGTGAATGAAGAATTGAGGATAATAGGAACAGATAGATTGATTAAGCAATTTATTATTAGTGGAAGATTAGATTTTTCCAAATCTTCTAGCTATGCTAGACTTAAAATTTTTGACATCAAGCTAAATACGCACTATGTGCTTTTGAAAATGAACTTTTATTCTCAACTCTTGGTGACCATTGTGTATGCGTGAACTTCGGGCCACCGACACCTCGTTACCTGTTGAGATGATAAAACAGATTTGTAATGATTTTTGAAAAGTTTAAAGAATAGTCTATGCTACTTATTTCGGCTAGACGATAATGATTTGAAATATCAAATATATTTTTATTTATCATTTATGTACTATGTAACCTGGTGCAGAGATGATAAAAAGTTGATGAAGTTGTAAATATATGAATACTTAGTGTTGAATTCGATCTAAAATCATTATTCCACTATTGTATGATGTGTTATGACAAAGTCACTAGATGACGGCATCCTCAAACGGGCTGTTAATACAGTACGACATCATGACGTCATTTTCAAAATATTTTCAAAAATTTAATTATTCAAAAATTCATAAACAAATAGCATAGACCAATGTTCATAAATATTTTCAAATATTTTCGTATATCGATTGAAATTGATTATTGATATGAGTCTATGCTATTTGTTTTAGCTAGACCAATGTTTATGAAAATCCTAAGCGTTCTTTGACAACTTTCCCGAACCAAATTGTTTTGGTGCAGAATCTGATAAGATTGAGGTAAAATTTTTATGCCGATGGAAAAGACGAGAAAAAGATCAAATCAGTATTATTGGGCCAGTACAGGGCATATCGGGCTAGCTACCCACTATGTCTGTAAGATAAGACGGTCTGCGGATGAATTTCCATAAAACTTTTGGAAAAATGAAAGTTAATAGTCTATATGACTCCTCAACACAATTTGAAAATTTTTACTCTTGTGAGAGGTGTATTAGCATGTGATGATTTGTATGAATAGTGCGAACTGTATGGTATAAGGTGTAAGTTGAATTTCGAGGACAAAATTCTTCGAAGAAGGGGTGAATGTGACAACCCGAGAATTCAGAAAATTTATTTAAATTTTAATGATAGATTAAAGGTTATATGATAAACCCAGACTGAAAATAAGTGTATGGATTTGACATTTCTGCGAAGAAATTTTAAGGTTTTCAAAAATTTTGGAAAAGGACTTGAATGATTTGATAGACTGTAAGTGTTAGTCTGATAATGAGGTATATGTTTAGTGTATGAGTTCATAAGAATCTGTGTATGTGGTTCTATCTGTACAGAATTGTAGATAAAAATCAAACATTGATCGGATAAGTCGCACCAGTGATTTTATGTGTACAGTTTGGGAATAAGGATCAAGGATTGATCGTATAGGTTGTAACTTTAGCAAACCCTAAATTTATATTGAGAATATCATGGATAAGTTAGAAAACTTTAACGAACTGTTAGAAACCCTAACGATACGTTCGAAAACCCTAATTTTACTTCTAGGAATTTGAAACCCTAATTCGGTTTATCAAAACCCTAATTTGGGAGCTCAAATGTTAAGATTTATTTGGCTAAGTGTTATAAGTTATGGGATAAAAAGAAAATGTCCAAAATACCCTTCAATTTATAGGGGAAAAGACCAAAATACCCTTAGTAGGTGCGAAGTGACTGAAATACCCTTTTACTTAAAAGTTAAGTAAAAGATTTTACAAAATCTTGGCGACTTACCCAAGCTATGTTTATCCCATGTGTTCCAAATCTTCCAAGATCAGATTTTAGTGCCACCTACACAATCCTTATACAATGAATCAAGAGATAAAATATTTAAAGTAAGGAAAAAAAAATCTTACTTTACTTCTTATCTTATCCAACCTCTTTTCTCTCTCTAATTTTCGAAACTTTGAGGGAAAGTGTGTGATAAACAAAGCCAAGATCAGCTCTAAGTTTTCCAAGAACAGGATCCAAGGACAGAAATCAAGAATTAAAGCTAGAAAAGGTATAAAACCCTAATCTTTAAAGTCTGTGTTTGATGTTAGATGTTGTTTATTGTTGGTTAAAGTTGTGTTAAGGGATGTTATTTAGTGATCCAAGATGTAACATCAAGGATCCATAACATCTAGAAGCTAGAAAATCAAGTTTTAGAACTGACTTAGAACCTTAATTTTAAGGCCTGACAGCCATATGTCTGGGCCTCTAGATCTGTCTATGTTAAGTGTTATATTAGTTTGATGTTATAGATCTGTTCTTTACCATGAGGAGAGTAGACTAGAAGTGGAATCACCTCCATAACATGTCTGGATCTCAAGTTATAAGTAGTCAAACATGGTTGACCGACCATGACCAACTGGATTTCTGGGCAACTCAGATTTCCAGAATGGTCTGACAGTCGTTTTGCAGGACCTTGATCTTGCTTGTGTTTATGTTCTAGGTCATGTTGTTGTTTGGGACTTGTTGTCTGACATGTAGACTACATATTAAAGTCATTAGAACACTTAGATCCATAACATGATCAAAGAAATTGTGGGTCAAACAAGTGTTGACCATCAGCCGGATGAGTTTTTTGGAAAACCCAGAAAACTCAAGAACAGTCATTCTAACAAGGTTTGACTGACCTTGACTCTCACCTGTGATGTTTTTAGGTTGATGTAATGTAATAGAAATGTACCTTGACATGTATACTACATGTGTGAACTCTTAGAGCACACAAATAATGCCTAGAATCAAATTTACAGAGCACCAAAGTAGGTACCCTGCAACTGTTATTCATTTCTAGAAAACCCAGAAATGAAGAACAGCTCTGACATGATTTTTGAGGGCCTATATCTTTCTGTTATGATGTAGGATTGCCATGAAACTTGATTGGGATTGTAGTATTACATTAGTATCACAATCCTAACACTTTAGCAAACCCAGAAACATGATAACCAAGAATCTAGAACCGGTCAAAGGAGGCACCCTACAAACTGTGTATGAATATTCTGGGTTTGGTGAAGAACACCTATAGCGACGGTTCTGTCGCTATAGGGCCCTTTAGTGACACTTAATTTCTGAAAATTATTATTTTTATTAAATAAATAGAGAAAATTAGTTTTTAATTATTAAAAATACAAAATAAATTCCTAAAAATTATTTTAAAGCCTAAAAATTGGTTTTTAATAATTTTGAGTATATTTCATAAATATTTAATATTTTTAGGATACTAATGGTACTTAATTTATTTAATTATAATATTAAATAAATTACTTAAAATGATTTTAATACTTGAAAAATCATGAAAAATTATATTACGGTGTTAGAAAATATTTTAAGTTATTTTTTATAACTTTTGATATTTTGTGATGAATTTCATTAATAAATTAATATTAATGGTAATTAATTTATTTAATGAATATATTAAATAAATTATGGAAAATTAGAATTAATGATTTAAAAATCATATAAAAATGATTTAAGGGTTAGAAAAATATTTTAAGTTATAAAATATAACTTTTAATATTTTGTCATGATTATATTAATATTTTAATATTAATGTTAATCACTGGATAATGGATTTAAATGTTTAAAAATCATTTAAATGAGAAATTAATGTATTAAAAATACTTTGAAATATTATAATATTATGTTATGATTTTCATTAATATTTAATAATAAATAAATATTATTGATAAAAGTATAAGGTGGTATTTGTATTATATAAATACGATATTAATGATTAAAAAATTATTTTAAATGGTAATAATTATTTAAAAATTATTACGAGTCTTTGAAAAATATTTTGACTAAATAATAAAATTATTTAAGCTAATTGTGTTGTGTTTTAGCCAGAGTCTTAAGGAAATTAGGCTCGAGAATTATCCGAATAGACCGTCGGGAGGTTAGAATTATGTCGGGTTCAACTCAGACTGAAATAGTTTGACTTGATACGAGTCTTAAGTGGTTTGTGGACTGATAGGGTTATGTGTTTAGGATTATTTTGTAAATATATTTATAACAGTATTATACTGTGATGATATTATTCTAATATTTGGAGATCTATATTATCAATATTAGGTCTTCGAATAAAACGATATAAACTGTGTAGCAATAGTCGGTGATACATGCAAGTTCCTTGAACTATACTCTTTTATTGAGCAAGTTCCTAAACTTGAACTTCTAAATATTGTGCAAGTTTTCTTAAACTCGACCTCGAGTTGTTTCATTCGAATATGCTTATGGTTAATCATTTCTGATTACCATGTCTATGAATTATTGATTCGCACTTTGTGCATATTGCATGTATTCATCAGGTATGAAAGGCTTACCATCCGATCCAGATATTATGTTCATGTTTATAATTGATATGTTCATGTTTAATGTTCGTTCAGCTATGAAAGTTTGTTCATGCTAGTTCACAATCATATTGTAGAACTTTAGCCAACTATTATTCAAATTCTTTCAATCATGATATATCCTCAAATAAATTTAAACTTGTTGGGCAAACTCATTACTCACCCTTGCTATATCATGATTAAACATTGCAGATTAAGACAAATACGTCAGATACAGGAAAAGACCAAGATAAGTCTAGCTTTGGATTTTATGTGCAGATAAGTTTGTAACAGTATTATATATTAATGACAATGTAAGTCAAATAGGTTATGAAATGTGTATATGTTAAGGTTACTCGACCTTGGGGATTAATGTGTAAAGTTTAATGTATAAACAATTTATGTTTATATCTTCCGCAAATAGTTATAGAATTAGTATACCAAACTGTGGTGATTAGGACCCGAATTTGGGGCTTTTATAAATACCCATGGCATCTGAAAGTTCCAATCGGTCTCAAGTGTGTCATAAACCACATGTACAACAAGATTGCACTACCTATGAAAACCCTCATTAAATGGGAATGGCAAAACGTGGCCGGCCTTAAGGTCTCTACCAAAATTAACGGTAAGATGGTATGACCCTCCCTAAGAGCACAGACTACCATGATCACACCGATATCCAAGCGGTCCATGTACAACGGCATGTACAGATAGGCCACTATGCACATCAAGAATATGTCTACACGGGCGACATGCCAATCACCCTCAGAAATGGTGAAGTCCCCAGAGTATCACAAATAGCTTTCCAACAACCCAAATCTGTCAATTAAGAAACTAAGGGACACCACATGCCCCGAGTTAATCTTACCCTGGGCAACTTTGTGCCTCAAGCCTGTCAAGGTCATAAACTATCGGCTCATTTCATCGACATACATCCGAGCGCAAGGTCGATCCAATGGCAAGTCTGTAAGTTGCTCATACTCTTCCAATGTTGGAGTCAACTCATGGGTATCAAATCTAAACACATGTCTATCTGGTATCTAATGCTTAATCATGCCCTCTATAAAAGCCTGGTGGAACCTGAAATGTTAGGAGGGTCATAGAGTGTCTCAACAACTGATCAATTGTCACCCGATCCAAGGAGGACAAACTGCCATACCACGATCTCAAATAAGATGCCACCAATATGGGTGGGTATGCTCAATCCAGCTAATAGTGGATGAAGACATCTGTAGGGCTGTATCATAAGATCATCAGGGGGTCAATGCTAAACTCATCTCGAAAAATGCATAACCATGAAACAATGCATACATGATAAATGACATATGACAATATGATGTCGGGAATAGAAAACATTATACATACATTCCTAAGTACATCATCATCTAAATACATCATCTCTGTATATAACTGAAAAATATTAGAAAATGGGGCACAACCACCCAACATTTAACAGAGGCCTATCAAAAGATATAATGAGAACTAGGGCACATCCGCCCAATATCTAACAGAGGTCTATCAAAAGAAATAGTGAGAAAAACATTAGAAGAAGTCAATGATGTTAATGTCCACATCATCCAATCTGTCTATCTGATGTAACTCCTCTTGAGTCACTAAATCTCTGCCAGAAGAGATATCATGCCGACACAACATAGGATCTACGTTGGAAAAATCATCTTAATATGGGCCACCTGAAGGGCCAACCCCAGAGTTGAAAGGATCAAAAGTATCCGCCTCTCATGGATCTCTGCCCAAATGCCAGATGAAGAAATGTGCCTGGTCCAACTGTTGGGTAAAACTGTCAATATGCATGAAATGAGTTGACTCTCGGATGTAGACAATCTAATCTGTCATCATGACGAAGCCAAGAACCATATCCCCTATAAAATGTATGGCACGGGTCTAAACTTCAATGGTGCGAGGGAACCACTAGCGATAAAAAGCCTCTAGAGTGAAACGTCCCTCTGACAAAGTAAAGCCATCCACGCCCATCAATGGGATCTCAGTTATCGCCTGTAATAAAGGCCAATGATGCCTGGCAGGAGGAAAGATCTGAATGTGTATCTCTCCTATAGTGCTCCTAATAGCATGCTCTCCCAAATAGAGCTCCCAACCTCCATCAATTAGGAGAGGAATCCAATGGGTGGACAATACATACTTGACACCAATCGGGAAACCACCCTCGAAGTCCTCAGAGTAAGGAACCCATGTAATGACCTCTGCGGTCAACAACTCCAACTATAGGCGCGAATGGGTGAAACCCTCAGCTACAGGAACCTCTGCCAAAGTGGAGTAATGCCATCGTCGTCCCTATGGAGAGGTGTCCAATCCTAGCGTGCTAACAGAACGAAGACATGAGAGCCTCTTGTAGGCCTAAAACTGTGAATACAATAATAAAATATATGTGGTCACTAGCAGGAATGGGTAGAACCCTAACCAAGCCTCCGTCACGCCCTCTGAGCATAGGCGCATCCCCCTGAGGAAGTATGCAAAAGGTGTAGGAGCCTCAATCAAACTTTTCGATACGGTCCACCTCCTGAGTGGCGCAGACTAAAGCGAATGACACCGTCGAAGAGTTATCAGCCAGAAAACAACCCTTGAGGATGATCAGAAATAATCGCTGAAAGATGCGATCTCTAACCCTTCGATCATCGGGCAATGGCTCAGTCAGAGCCCCACTTATGGCATCCACACTTAAGGGACCAGAACGGACAGTCCGACCCTTGGGCGCCATAGCCGAGACTCCCAACAAGGATCTTATGGTAGTCGGGGAAATGTCAGCCACCAAAGGTACTGACGCCCCTGAAAACTCCATCCTAGTGATGAATTGCCAATCCATTAGTGTCATCATCACCTCATAATCCAACAAATATAGAAACTGGGTCTGGTGAAACCAATGCTTAGATAAAGCCCTGAGATAACTCTAGGGACAACAACGGGGGAGGATGGAAAAGAAATCCTTGAAGCCCAAGGCATGAACAGTCTTTCGGTACTCTAGATGAAGAGTCTGGTACAGAGAATGTATACTAAACCAGTTCCCTCTAGGTTGCGTAAAGCCGGGAACCTGCATTATAGTGCAAATCAAAATAAGAACCCTTGGCCCCACAAAAAGGAAAAGGGAGATCAACACGGCTATTACCTCGTTCGCATGAAGATACATCGAAGGGTGACGACTCAAATCATCAAGAAGCTCTAGAATCATCACATTTATAGTTGAAAGCTCCCTGCAGGGAATGGAAGAAGAAGGAGCAGGATCCGCAACGGGTACATCCTCTTCCTCGTCCTCAACATCTGGTCTCTCAACCCGGATAGGATGAATCATTGACTCAGTCAACCGACGAGGTTGTCAGACTGGGCGAGGCCAAGGCACATCTGAAGAGGTCCTACAGGAGCTACTCGAATGGTCTGGATCCATATATCTGGACAATAGTCTCCAAATCACCTCAGAAAGGGTGTGGTAAATTCTAACTTGGAGCTCATTAAATGCAGTTCATAGCTATATGCATGCATGTGCATGAATGCATTACTTTAACATACATCTGCAGTAGAGTTAAAAATGCATAATCATTCAATGCTTAGACTCATGAATTTTTTTTGCCAGAGTCTTATTTGTAAAAAGGACTATCCACATGCACGTAGGTATGACTAGGTGGCCATTCAGAAGCACACCATAAACATCCTATATGCATGAAAAAATCTTAGTCATATCCGTAAGGGTAGCCTAATTACTAGGATTACCTTACTTCAAAATCTTTGCTCATTTGTCCTCAAATAGGGTAACATAAAAAGCAGAAAAAGGTGCTAAATTGACTGTTTCAAAAGTTAAATTTTTTCACATCAATACGTTCAACATGGTAAAATACTAACATTTACTACGTTAAATAATTTTTATCAAGTCATATGAGCATGCATATTCACTACTATGTATTTTGAAGTATTTTGTATGATATCTCACTTTCCAACGGTCAAAACTGGAAAAGAAAACATGTAAACGTTACAAGGATAGTGTAGAACGATTGTACGGTGACAGATTTTGCAGAAAATAACCCGAACTCAGTAGATCTGAAGAGAAAATCTCAGATTCTCTATGTGGCTTCAACTTGAAAATAACTTGTGAAAGGGATGGGAGGTGAGATATAACCCACGGGTGGCCATGGGTCAACTCACGACAACCGCGGGTTTACTTATGGCTACCATGGGTGGTCCCCACCCCCTCCAGCTTGATCAAATTTGAGTTATAAACGAGGTTCCAGAAGCTGAAAAGTCAAATCAGGAAAAATGATGCTACGAGATTAAGCGAAAAAGCCTGAAATCCTGATTTCAGAGACCAAACTGCGGGTCTACATATTAATCATTGGTATTCGCCCAAATACAGGGTTCATAAAGTCGATGATAAAAGCTATTGAAAGCGGCCCTTATCAACGCATCGCGAAGGTCCGATGCATTCAACCGGGGGTTGTGATTGCATTCAAAAGAATACAACTCGTCAAAAATATATCCCCAGTGGAGATTTCAGACATCCTAAGTTGTTAAAAGCTGTTTCAACAAGGGTTAACATGACAAGCCATTGGCGATAACCCCAGCAAAACATCGGAGCTGGTCTGATGAGGCAAGTCGTTGAAAGCTACTTCAATGAGGGTCAGGCATCCCAGACATTGCAAATCGTTGGTGATTACTCCAACGAAGTGTTAGAGAAACCTGATGACACAAACCACGAAAAACCATCCTCATCGGGGATGACCGATGATGGAATCTGTTATACAGATCCCCAACAATCCAAACGCTATCCTCAAGAGTCGATCACAAAAGAGAAGAACTGTTGGGTAAAATCTAGTTACGCACAACACGCAAGTATACGTGATCAACAAGTAATATAATAATAAGTAGAGTATCGTTCCCACAGAGACTTTAATAAGAAATCAACTCTCACAATTACCAATTTCCTATTAATCCTAATTTTATTAAACTAACTAATTTCAAGTTTGTAACTAAAAGTATTAAAAATACTAAAAATTACCAAACAATCAACAAACCCTAAAAACTAAATTTTTCAAACAAATATTGGAGAATTAGACTTACGACTTCACTCTAAATATCACTCTGATTATTACACCTTTATTCTAGTTTAATTCACTATCCAAGTTTATTAATCAAGAACACGTATGTAGTACTAGCCACCTCTCGATGTACCAATACCATATTAACTCAAATCCACAAATTAGATAGAATCAAGTTAAACACCTTAATCAACTAACTCACTATATCTCTATGTGAATTACAATTAGAGAATGTTTAAGTTCAAGTTCTTTATCTGATTACATGCGATGTCAAGCATATCTCTACCTTAACATTCATTAAGATTTTGTTCATTCACAAAATTCAAGAACACATGCTATATTAACTAAGTCTAGACTCGTGCTTCCTCTCTCGAATCCATACAAGTCCACAAAGTATTGTTGATCAGGCAATTAATAAATTCAAGCTCAAATTAATATAGATAAACTGGATAATAGCTTATTAAACTGAAAATCAAAGTTACATAATCATCGTTCCACTTAAAGATCCGTTATAAGCCTAAAAAGTAATTTAGTTCATCATAAATGAAATAATAACTGAATAAATTAAAGATATCATCCTTCCAATTACAAATATAAAACTAAAGGAAAAGAATAATTCAGAACATCCTTCACTTTAGCCTTAATCTACACTTGATATGAAAAATCCTTTGAAATCTTCACTCCAATGCTTGCTCAACAAATCTGTCCTTAATCTCTGTTAATTGCCTTCCATAATCTTCCTCTTGTTGTTTTTGATGTAGTTGTATGTTTACACCCACAATCTGAGTGCAACCCTACTCCATCTAGAATCCCCCAAGCAATGCAATCACTTAAACTCACGTTTTTAGTAGTGTTTGAAGCTAACAAGGATTGTACTATTTCAGGACCCCCCGCCCCGGCGGGCTTCTCTCCTGTATATTGATATGAAGACCCCCCACCCCGAGGGGGGTGTGGGGCATAAATAGGCCCGCCCCGACGGGGGTAGGCTCTGTCAACTGACCTTGTTTTAACCTCAGAACTTGCTCAATTCTTGCCACAATGCACTTTAAATCCATCCTTTCTGATCAATTGCAACACCACCATACCTACACAATAAAATAACAAAAAATAAATAAAAACAAACACAAAAACAAAGGAATTAACATCGATTAAGCTTGAATTAGGAACCGATTTGCGGGTATAAAACCCACTTATCAAAATCCCCCAAAACTTAAAACGTGCTAGTCCTCGAGCACAAAATAAACTAGCATGCTATGTAATGCAATGCAATGATATGTAATGTATCTAATATATATGTCTACGAATCCAACAATATCATAGAGTCAAAATTATTCCTTCAGCCTCAGAGAAATCAAGCAAAAATGACAACACTTCATATCAAAACCAATCAATAAATCTTTATCAATCCTCGAATCTTAACCCATTATCACTGGTGTAGTGTGTGTGTGATCAACATCCATGCTAACTGATACAAAATTTAAATTTAATACATAACCAATCTCTTCGAAGGCATCATATAGTGTAAACTCAAGAAATCCAAAACAAACTAGATCCAACTAAAATCAAACAATTACCAATATCGAGGGTCAACATGGAATACTTATGCTTTATTTTTCATCTACGGGGGTTTTCTACTCTTATTTCCCATTTTATTCATTTTTTATATATACACATAGCTATGCAATGTCTTATTCCCTTAGGCTTTTCAATGCTATCTTAACGAGCTTTCGACCAACGACTCCCAAACCATTAAGACCTAAGGGTGCTAGGTGTAAAGACAATCCCCTCGGGCTTACTTACTCAAATAACAAATGTAAGACCCCGAATTTTATGAAATAAAAGTATTCAATTTTTCTTATAATTACTATTCAGTAAATGGTTAAATTGATAAAAGTTTAAAGTTATGGGTGAAATGTGAATTTTTTTTCAAAATAAGCAAGTGGTTATAAAATAATCATTGTTGTCGGGGAATATTCGTTTGGTCGTGGAATATTCTTTCTGTCAGAGAATATTCGTACGACGGCGCAGCTATTTGTGGGCCCCATAACGAATAACTGTCGGATGAAGAAAACGACAAATTTGAGTTTTTACAAATAACGGCGTAGTTGTTACCGTTAATACTGTTGAAATACCCGGTGGTTAAAATACAGTAATACGCGTTATTGCACAGTAGCACACGGTATTGCACAGTATTTTTGAAATTATTGATTCTTACGTAAGAAGGCACTACTCAATAATTGTTACAGTAATTACTGTTTAATATTTTATTTTATTGATTCAATAATTGCTGCGTTGATATTTTATATTATTGTTGTTCAATAATTGTCACTGTACAGTATTTCCCATTATCAGATCAATAATTCATATTATTTGAATAATATTATTAGATAATATTATTGGCAATGTCTAGAAATTTCTGTCTAAGGAGTAAACGGTCACCTAATTGCGCGCCAGTAAGAAGAAATCCTTATCGAAAAGCCCCCTCTTTCCTGGGAACGGCCTGGTTGTCATAAATGTGATTCTGTAATATTATCTGTGAATAATTAATTATTGATTCATGTGATAAGGAAATATTTATTTTATGTGGATATAAATGAGGGATATATTTTTATGGTTAAAAATGAAGGAGTTAATGTTGAGGTGTTTTATCTGTATTTTTATCTGAACGGAGGTATTGAAAATTAAATTAGGATTTTTAAGATATTTTGCGAGGGTTATAATTTTTAATCCGACCGTTGGATCGTGGTAATATTTGGATATGTTATACATATATAAGTTGAGTATATGTCCACAAATTTTGAACCGTTAAAATTAAACGTATAATTTGTTATGAATTTTACGAGATGACTGGTTCAGAAATTGTTGAATTTTCGGAGTTAATTATTTTGGTGGAAAATTCTAGAATTGGTGGGCCCCACTCTTATTTGGTAAAGAAATGTGCTGAGATTTTTATTCAAATGTGGTGGATGAAAATAGTAATAGGTAAAGCCATCAGGTTGCAGGTTAAGTCTGCTTCGGCGTGCTAACATTTTCCTATAAATAGAGGGCTAAGTTAGAATTGAAAATCACACCAGAATTCATAAGTTTACTCTCTTTCTCTCTCTAGATTATTGAGTGTATTTTGTGAGTATTTAGATACTTTGTGAGTTTCTATTCATCAGTGCAAGTTTTCTTCAGCCTTATATCAATCAGAAGTACTGCTCTTTTGAGGTAAGGGATAGTGAGGGATTTTAAGGGTTGTTATATTTTTCAGTTTCGTAATTTTTTTGACCTTCAAAAAAATTCTAAAAAAAATTAAAATGATATTTTGATGAGTTTTATTGATTGTGTACAAAAATGGTGATTTTTGGATGTATAGATAAAGAGTTATGAATTTTATGAGAAACGACTATTTTAAAAGTAACCGTTTATAATTCCTTGTGGTTAACTCCAAAATTGATGAAATTTTTATTGGGAGTACATGTATATGATAGAAGTATACTCTGTAAATTTCTGAATTTTTGGACAAAAGTACAATTTTTGATAAATGTCTAAATATTCGACTGTTTTGGCCATATGAAAAATAGTAAATGACTTTTAAAAATTCTGAGAAAAATATATGTTCACTATGGGACTATATTATGCTAAATTTTAGAAAAGAAATATTTTTGAAACTGATTTAGTATTTTTTTCATGAAAATGGTCTAGTTATGAGTAAATGAATTAAATATGTTTTGTGAAGTAAGAAAATTAGAAAATAGGATTTTATGGCTTGAGAATCCTATATGAGGTATATGCAGATTTTTGATGAGGGTTTTTGGTTATTGGTGATGAGATCTTATGAGTTTGGCATTTTAGGATGATTAAATGCATTATTTAGTAAAGTATAAACAATTAAAATAAATTGTTTATAAGCTTAAGAAATATTATTCTTTCAATATCATTATACCAAAATATTTGTATGTATTTTATTGTGAAATTTCTACCTTTTTGTGTCGAGTTTACTATTCATGAGTTACTATTCATGAGTTACTATTCACGAGTTACTATTCACGACAAAATTGGTTTCTTTTTCTGACCAAATTATAGTTGGTTTATGAATATTACTCTTGAGATTAAATCTATATGTTGATTATATTGATTTTATTATCATATATAATATTTTTATAACCCTAATGATGATATTTCTCTTTGACTTGAGTGTAAAGATGGGTAGATTTCTGGTATGATCATGACTATGGGTTCTCTTTGGCCAGTAGTGCAAAGTTAAATTGTTGACTGGTATGATCATGACCATTGATGTAACGACCCCAAAATAGGTCCATTCTATCCAACCTATTCTGAGTCGTCAAATACATGGTACAGAAAACAACTATAACTTTATTACAACAATTGTCGTGCAAAAATACAACAACACATATGCTGTGAGTTTGGATACAAATATATACCAAATGTGACTCATGTTCCAACCGTGGACATCACCTCACAATGACACCATACATAAAGGTATAGTCAAAAATTATTTTAGAAATTAGAATCTTTGGGAAGTGTTCAAGGAAACCTTCGTACATGGGAGGCCACGCGTCTAGGTTATGATAGATATCATATGGCCACAGAATTATCCTTGGTTGAACCAATAGACCCCAAAGAAAAATGAGAAGATTACTATCATATTCTTCCCAATGGTGAGTCTTCTCTTAACTTATCATTATCTCCACTGTCTTTAATCGTGAATTATACTTCAAACAAACACCAAGATTATATAGGTAGTGCCCATAGATATACTCAGCAAGTGGATGAGCACGACCCTGTCTTATGATGACACGAGGTTGTATGTCATTAGACATCTTGTATGATAGTGACAAAACACCCTTCCAACGTTGGGTTCGCCGCACCCTATTTTCTTCACCAAATATAACTACTAAATGATGACCACCGTTCTATTCCTTGTTTCCCCCGCTCGACCCAGCTACACTCTTATTACTTGAAAGGAATTGTGAAGCAAAAGGGTGAGCACAACTAGCTCAGTAAAGAATATCACGACTAAAGATAATTAAATTATCAATAGCCTTCATCAATAATAAATCAGAGATTTAGAACATATGGTAAATGATAAAAATTTCAACCATAGTTGCAGCGGAACGAGCAATCCATTAGAAGAGTCAAATAGACTATAAAGTCTATTATCTTCTCCATGTTAAAAATCCACCAACAATGTTTTATCCCTGTAACATCAATCAACAGTTCCTTTCCACAATGATATGAATAACTCATAATCATAATTGTGATTCTAAATTTTTCTTCGCATCCAGGACGAAGATAATTTTCATCACCTATCTTTACCTGAAACATCAAAGATCATGGTTACACCAAATCACATTTCCTGTTCATAATCATACTAATAACTTCATCTTTGCACTACGGCCAAAGATATTCATTTGTATCACCAGTTGGTCATGTTTATCTCAACATCTGTTCATCTTTCCACTACTGGCCAAAGATATTCAACAACATGTCATCTTTGCACTACGGGCCAAAGATATTCATCAACAATTCATCTTTGCACTACAGGCCAAAGATATTCATCAATAATTCATCTTTGCACTACAGGCCAAAGATATTCCTCAACAGTTCATATTTGCACTATGGCCAAATATATTCATCAACAGTTCATATTTGGACTACAGGCCAAATATATTAATATCTTAAAGAAATATATAATCATTTCAGAATTTATATAAACAATAATTATAACCATGTTGATCAATTCACCTTTGCACTTAAGCTAAAGATATTCACTTATAAATTCAATGGTCATGATCATACCAATCAACAATTCAACTTTGCACTACTGACCAAAGAGAACCCATAGTCATGATCATACCAGAAATCTACCCATCTTTACACTCAAATCAAAGAGAAATATCATCATTAGGGTTATAAAAATATTATATATGATAATAAAATCAATATAATCAACATATATATTTAATCTCAAGAGTAATATTCATAAATCAACTATAATTTGGTTAGAAAAAGAAACTAATTTTTATCGTGAATAGTAACTCGTGAATAGTAACTCATGAATAGTAACTCATAAATAGTAAATCCGACACAAAAAGGTAGAAATTCTACAATAAAATCCATACTAATATTTCGGTATAATGATATTGAAAGAATAATATTTCTTAAGCTTATAAACAATTTATTTAAATTGTTTACACTTTACTAAATAATGCATTTAATCATTCTAAAATACCAAACTCATAAAATTTTATCACTAATAATCAAAACCCTCATCAAAAATCTGCATATATCTCATATAGGATTCTCAAGTCATAAAATCCTATTTTCCAATTTTCTTACTTCACAAAACATATTTAATTCATTTACTCATAACTAGACCATTTTCATGAAAATACCAAATCAGTTCCAAAAATATTTCTTTTCTGGGATTTAGCATAATATAGTCCCATAGTGGACATATATTTTTCTCAGAAATTTTAAAAGTCATTTACTATTTTTCATATGGCCAAAACAACCGAATATTTGGACATTTATCAAAAATTTTACTTTTGTCCAAAAATTCTGAAATTTACAGAGTATACTTCTATCATATACATGTACTCCCAATAAAAATTTCATCAATTTTGGAGTTAACCACAAGGAATTATAAGCGGTTACTTTTAAAATAGTCTTTTCTCATAAAATTCATAACTCTCAATCTATATATCCAAAAATTACCATTTTTGGACACAATCAAGAAAACTCATTAAAATATCATTCCAAATTTTTCTATAATTTTTGAAGGTCAGAAAAATTACAAAACTGGAAAATATAACAACCCTTAAAATCCCTTACTATCCCTTACAATCCCTTACCTCAAAAGAGCAGCACTTCTGATCGGATATCGGATACAACGCTGAAGGAAACTTGCACTGATGAATAGCAACTCACCAAGTATCTAAATACTCACAAAATATACTCTATAATCTAGAGAGAGAAAGAGAGAAAACTTATGAATTCTGGTGTGATTTTCAATTCTAACTTAGCCATCTATTTATAGGAAAATTTTAGTAGGCTTGACCTGCAACCTGATGGCTTTACCTGCTACTATTCCCACCCACCACATTTGAAATATAATTCAGCATATTTCTTCACCAACCACAAGTGGGGCCCACCAATTCTAGAATTTTCCACCAAAAATGATTTATAACCTGATTTCCGAATCAGTCACCTCTTAAAATTCATAACAAATCATACGTTCATTTTTAACGGTTCAAAATTTGTGAACATATACTCAACTTATATATGTATAACATATCCAAAAATTACCACGATCCAACGGTCGGATTAAAAATTATAACCCCCACAAAATATCTCAAAAACCCTGATTTTTAATACCTCCATTCCGACAAAAATACTGATAAAAATCTCAACATTAACTCCTTCATTTTTAACCACAAAAATATATCCCTCATTTATATCCACATAATATAAATATTTCCTTATCATATGAATCAATAATTAATTATTCACAAATAATATTACAGAATCACATTTATGACAACCAGGCCGTTCCCAGGAAAGAGGGGGCTTTCCAATAAGGATTTCTCCTTACTAGCGCGCAATTAGATGACCAAACCTCTCCTTAGACTGAACTTTCTAGACATTGCCAATAATACTATCTAATAATATTATTTAAATAATATAAATTATTGAGCTGATAATGGAAAATACTGTGCAGCAACAATTATTGAAACAACAATAATATAAAATATCAACGCAGCAATTATTGAATCAATAAAATAAAATATTGAACAGTAACTACTGTAACAATTATTGAGTAGTGCCTTCTTACGTAAGAATCAATAATTTCAAAAATATTGTGCAATACCGTGTGCTACTGTGCAATAACGCGTATTACTGTATTTTAACCACCGGGTATTCTAACAGTGTTAACGGTAACAACTACGCCGTTATTTGTAAAAACTCAAATTTGTCGTTTTCTTCACCCGACAGTTATTCGTTATGGGGCCCACAAATAGCTGCGCCGTCGTATGAATATTCCCCGACAGAAAGAATATTCCACGACCAAACGAATATTCCCCGACAACAATGATTATTTTATAACCACTTGCTTATTTTTAAAAAAAATTCACATTTCACCCATAACTTTAAACTTTTATCAATTTAACCATTTACTGAATAGTAATTATAAGAAAAATTGAATACTTTTATTTCATAAAATTCGGGGTCTTACAATCTCCCCTCCTTATGAAATTTCGTCCCCGAAATTTACGTACCTGGTATTTTGAAGAGTTGAGAATACCTTGCTCCCGTTTCAGATTCAATCTCTCAGATCATCATGATTTCTCCATTGCTCATCTCCCATGATAACTTCATTTGGGTTCCTCATTTGTTGGGAAGTAATGACAACCGCCATCCCTCGAACTACTCGGCTTTGACTTGTCTGGAGCAGTATTTGGCGTCATCATTACCGTTGGAATATACCTTTCTATAGGACATATTCCTCCCTCAACTGCCTCTTCGTACTCCTCATTCATGATCTGAATCATCAATCTTCGATCCATATCGGATTCAGGTTGACCGCTATGTACAGGGTAATTCAAAACTCGATGTTGGGTTTTCCAAAAAGAGAAATTCATATCATCTATTTTAGCCTTCTTAGATCGAACATCTCTTTCCACAATATCCACGTGTCGTGCGGCTTTTTCCCATGCATCACTTATTCTCACTCGTTCAATTTTTTCTTCTTTCAGCTCAGATTCCATTTTTATCATCTTATACTCTGCCAAAGAATGCTTCTGTTCAAGCATCACATATCGGGTAACACAAGCTTAAATTGTTGCATCCTTTTGTTCCACGACCACCTGTCGTTCTTCTGCCTGCTCTTCTAACTCATGAATACGATTTTGAAATTCTACATTTTGATCATATAATACCTCTAATAAACTCTCCTCTGGTACTTCTTCTTCCTCTTCTTCCTCAGTCTCAGCTGTTACCTCTGCGACTATCTCGGGTGTAACTATCAATTCTTCACTCACCACATGGATATCTCTAATTCCTTCTTCGTCTGACATCACATTATCATGGTTAGTGATTAGAGGTATCCCCACAGTCTCATTCATTTCATTGTTAGCATTCTCAGTTGCCATTCTCAAATACTGCCATAAAACAAGGGTTAATTAAACAAATTAACATATCACATAATATCCCAATATTATGACTAACCAACAAATAAGCTTAGGTAGGACACACTAGCGAAGGATTTACTCATCTCTCCCCTCCTAGTTGTATTCCCCGATCTCCGCCAGAGATCATATCCCTAAGCTCTGATACCAAATGTAACGACCCCAAAATAGGTCCATTCTATCCAACCTATTCTGAGTCGCCAAATACATGGTACAGAAAACAACTATAACTTTATTACAACAATTGTCGTGCAAAAATACAACAACACATATGCTGTGAGTTTGGATACAAATATATACCAAATGTGACTCATGTTCCAACCGTGGACATCACCTCACAATGACACCATACATAAAGGTATAGTCAAAAACTATTTTAGAAATTAGAATCTTTGGGAAGTGCTCAAGGAAACCTTCGTACATGGGAGGCCACGCGTCTAGGTTATGATAGATATCATATGGCCACAGAATTATCCTTGGTTGACCCAATAGACCCCAAAGAAAAACGAGAAGATTACTATCATATTCTTCCCAATGGTGAGTCTTCTCTTAACTTATCATTATCTCCACTGTCTTTAATCGTGAATTATACTTCAAACAAACACCAAGATTATATAGGTAGTGCCCATAGATATACTCAGCAAGTGGATGAGCACAACCTTGTCTTATGATGACACGAGGTTGTATGTCATTAGACATCTTGTATGATAGTGACAAAACACCCTTCCAACGTTGGGTTCGCCGCACCCTATTTTCTTCACCAAATATAACTACTAAATGATGACCACCGTTCTATTCCTTGTTTCCCCCGCTCGACCCAGCTACACTCTTATTACTTGAAAGGAATTGTGAAGCAAAAGGGTGAGCACAACTAGCTCAGTAAAGAATATCACGACTAAAGATAATTAAATTATCAATAGCCTTCATCAATAATAAATCAGAGATTTAGAACATATGGTAAATGATAAAAATTTCAACCATAGTTGCAGCGGAACGAGCAATCCATTAGAAGAGTCAAATAGACTATAAAGTCTATTATCTTCTCCATGTTAAAAATCCATCAACAATGTTTTATCCCTGTAACATCAATCAACAGTTCCTTTCCACAATCATATGAATAACTCATAATCATAATTGTGATTCTAAATTTTTCTTCGCATCCAGGACGAAGATAATTTTCATCACCTATCTTTACCTGAAACATCAAAGATCATGGTTACACCAAATCACATTTCCTGTTCATAATCATACTAATAACTTCATCTTTGCACTACGGCCAAAGATATTCATTTGTATCACCAGTTGGTCATGTTTATCTCAACATCTGTTCATCTTTGCACTACTGGCCAAAGATATTCAACAACATGTCATCTTTGCACTACGGGCCAAAGATATTCATCAACAATTCATCTTTGCACTACAGGCCAAAGATATTCATCAATAATTCATCTTTGCACTACAGGCCAAAGATATTCCTCAACAGTTCATATTTGCACTATGGCCAAATATATTCATCAACAGTTCATATTTGCACTACAGGCCAAATATATTAATATCTTAAAGAAATATATAATCATTTCAGAATTTATATAAACAATAATTATAACCATGTTGATCAATTCACCTTTGCACTTAAGCTAAAGATATTCACTTATAAATTCAATGGTCATGATCATACCAATCAACAATTCAACTTTGCACTACTGACCAAAGAGAACCCATAGTCATGATCATACCAGAAATCTACCCATCTTTACACTCAAGTCAAAGAGAAATATCATCATTAGGGTTATAAAAATGTTATATATGATAATAAAATCAATATAATCAACATATAGATTTAATCTCAAGAGTAATATTCATAAATCAACTATAATTTGGTTAGAAAAAGAAACCAATTTTTATCGTGAATAGTAACTCGTGAATAGTAACTCATGAATAGTAACTCATAAATAGTAAATTCGACACAAAAAGGTAGAAATTCCACAATAAAATCCATACCAGTATTTCGGTATAATGATATTGAAAGAATAATATTTCTTAAGCTTATAAACAATTTATTTAAATTGTTTACACTTTACTAAATAATGCATTTAATCATTCTAAAATACCAAACTCATAAAATTTTATCACCAATAATCAAAACCCTTATCAAAAATCTGCATATACCTCATATAGGATTCTCAAGTCATAAAATCCTATTTTCTAATTTTCTTACTTCACAAAACATATTTAATTCATTTACTCATAACTAGACCATTTTCATGAAAAATACCAAACCAGTTCCAAAAATATTTCTTTTCTGAGATTTGGCATAATATAGTCCCATAGTGGACATATATTTTTCTCAGAATTTTTAAAAGTCATTTACTATTTTTCATATGGCCAAAACAACCGAATATTTAGACATTTATCAAAAATTTTACTTTTGTCCAAAAATTCTGAAATTTACAGAGTATACTTCTATCATATACATGTACTCCCAATAAAAATTTCATCAATTTTGGAGTTAACCACAAGGAATTATAAGCGGTTACTTTTAAAATAGTCTTTTCTCATAAAATTCATAACTCTCAATCTATATATCCAAAAATCACCATTTTTGGACACAATCAAGAAAACTCATTAAAATATCATTTCAAATTTTTCCATAATTTTTGAAGGTCAGAAAAATTACGAAACTGGAAAATATAACAACCCTTAAAATCACTTACTATCCCTTACTATCCCTTACAATCCCTTACCTCAAAAGAGCAGCACTTCTGACCGGATATCGGATATAACGCTGAAGGAAACTTGCACTGATGAATAGCAACTCACCAAGTATCTAAATACTCACAAAATATACTCAATAATCTAGAGAGAGAAAGAGAGAAAACTTATGAATTCTGGTGTGATTTTCAATTCTAACTTAGCCCTCTATTTATAGGAAAATTTTAGTAGGCTTGACCTGCAACCTGATGGCTTTACCTGCTACTATTTCCACCCACCACATTTGAAATATAATTCAGCACATTTCTTCACCAACCACAAGTGGGGCCCACCAATTCTAGAATTTTCCACTAAAAATGATTTATAACCTGATTTCTGAATCAGCCACTTCTTAAAATTCATAACAAATCATACGTTCATTTTTAACGGTTCAAAATTTGTGAACACATACTCAACTTATATATGTATAACATATCCAAAAATTACCACGATCCAATGGTCGGATTAAAAATTATAACCCCCGCAAAATATCTCAAAAATCCTGATTTTTAATACCTCAATTCCGACAAAAATACGGATAAAAACCTCAACATTAACTCCTTCATTTTTAACCACAAAAATATATCACTCGTTTATATCCACACAAAATAAATATTTCCTTATCATATGAATCAATAATTAATTATTCACAAATAATATTACAGAATCACATTTATGACAACCAGGCCGTTCCCAGGAAAGAGGAGGCTTTCTAATAAGGATTTCTCCTTACTAGCGCGCAATTAGATGACCAAACCTCTCCTTAGACAGAACTTTCTAGACATTCCCAATAATGCTATCTAATAATATTATTTAAATAATATAAATTATTGAGCTGATAATGGAAAATACTGTACAGCAACAATTATTGAAACAACAATAATATAAAATATCAACGCAGCAATTATTGAATCAATAAAATAAAATATTGAACAGTAACTACTGTAACAATTATTGAGTAGTGCCTTCTTACGTAAGAATCAATAATTTCAAAAATATTGTGCAATACCGTGTGCTACTGTGCAATAACGCGTATTACTGTATTTTAACCACCGGGTATTCTAACAGTGTTAACGGTAACAACTACGCCGTTATTTGTAAAAACTCAAATTTGTCATTTTCTTCACCCGACAGTTATTCGTTATGGGGCCCACAAATAGCTGCGCCGTCGTATGAATATTCCCCGACAGAAAGAATATTCCACGACCAAACGAATATTCCCCGACAACAATGATTATTTTATAACCACTTGCTTATTTTAAAAAAAAATCACATTTCACCCATAACTTTAAACTTTTATCAATTTAACCATTTACTGAATAGTAATTATAAGAAAAATTGAATACTTTTATTTCATAAAATTCGGGGTCTTACAATTGAATTTATAAGTGAATATCTTTAACTTAAGTGCAAAGGTGAATTGATCAACATGGTTATAATTATTGTTTATATAAATTCTAAAATGATTATATATTTCTTTGAGATATTAATATATTTGGCCTGTAGTGCAAATATGAACTGTTGATGAATATATTTGGCCGTAGTGCAAATATGAACTGTTGAGGAATATCTTTGGCCTGTAGTGCAAAGATGAATTGTTGATGAATATCTTTGGTCCGTAGTGCAAAGATGACATGTTGTTGAATATCTTTGGCCAGTAGTGCAAAGATGAACAGATATTGAGATGAAAATGACCAACTGGTGGTACAAATGAATATCTTTGGCCGTAGTGCAAAGATGAAGTTATTAGTATGATTATGAACAGGAAATGTGATTTGGTGTAACCATGATCTTTGATGTTTCAGGTAATGAAAATTATCTTTGTCCTGGATGAGAAAAGGAATTTAGAACTACAATTACGATTATGAGTTATACACGTGATTGTGGACATGAATTGTTGATTGATGTTACAGGGATAAAACATTGTTGGTGGACTTTTAACGTGGAGAAGATAATAGACTTTATAGTCTATTTGACTCTTCTAATAGATTGTTCGTTCCGCTGCAACTATGGTTGAAAATTTTTATTATCTACCATATGTTCTAAATCTCTGATTTATTACTGATGAAGACTATTGATAATTTATTTATCTTTAGTCATAATATTCTTTACTGAGTGTGATCACCCTTTTGCTTCACAATTCTTTTCAGGTAATAAGAGTGTAGCTGGGTCGAGCGGGGGTGACAAGGGAATAGAACGGTGGTCTTTAGCTGTGGAGTTCTCCCGAAGCAGTATAGAAAAGTTCATTTAGTAGTTATATTTGGTGAATCCAATAGGGTAAGGTGTACCCAACTTTGGAAGGGTGTTTTGTCACTATCATACAAGATGTCTAATGACATACAACCTCGTGTTCTCATAAGACATGGTTGTGCACATCCACTAGCTGAATATATCTACGACCACTACCTGTATAATCTTGGAGTTTATTTGAAACATAATTTTCACTTGGAGACAACGGAGATATTTATATGTCAAGAGAAGACTCACCATTGGAAAAAAAAATGATAGTAATCTTCTCATTTTTCTTTGGGGTCTATTGGGTCAACCAAGGATAATTCTGTGGCCATATGATATCTATCATAACCTAGAAGCATGGTCTCCCATGTACGAAGGTTTCCTTGAGCACTTCCTAAAGATTCTAGTTTCTAAAACAGTTTTTGACTGTACCTTTATGTAAGGTATCTTTGTGAGGTGCTGATACATGATGGTGTCCAATCTCACATTTGGTATATATTTGTATCCAAACTCACAGCATATGTGTTGTTGTATTTTGCACGACAATTGTTGTAATAAAGTTGTAGTTGTTTTCTGTACCATGTATTTGACGACTCAGAATGGGTTGGGTGGAATGGACCTATTTTGGGGTTGTCACAGGTGGTATCAGAGCTTAGGGATATGATCTCTGGCGGAGATCAGGGAATACAACTAGGAGGGGAGAGATGAGTAAATCATTGGCTAGTGTGTCCTATCTAAGCTTATTTGTTGGTTAGTTATAATATCGGGATATTATATGATATGTTAATTTGTTTAAATAACCCTTGTTTTATGGCAGTATTTGAGAATGGCAGCTGAGAATGCTAACAATGGAGTGAATGAGACTGTGGGGATACCTCTAATCGCTAACCGTGATAATGTGATGTCAGACGAAGAAGGAATTAGAGATATCCATGTGGTGAGTGAAGAATTGATAGTTGCACCCGAGATAGTCGCAGAGGTAACAGCTGAGACTGAGGAAGAAGAGGAAGAAGAAGTACCTGAGGAGAGTTTATTAGAGGTATTATATGATCAAAATGTAGAATTTCAAAATCGTATTCATGAGTTAGAAGAGCAGACAGAAGAACGACAGGCGGTCGTGGAACAAAAGAATGCAACAATTCAAGCTTGTGTTACCCGATATGTGATGCTTGAACAGAAGCATTCTTTGGCAGAGTATAAGATGATAAAAATAGAATCTGAGCTGAAAGAAGAAAAAACTGAACGAGTGAGAATAAGTGATGCATGGGCAAAAGCGGCACGACACGTGGATATGGTGGAAAGAGATGTTCGATCTAAGAAGGTTAAAATAGATGATATGAATTTCACTTTTTAGAAAGCAATTGGGAGAACCCAACATCGAGTTTTGAATTACCCTGTACATAGCGGTCAACCTGAATCCGATATGGATCGAAGATTGATGATTCAGATCATGAATGAGGAGTACGAAGAGGCAGTTGATGGAGGAATATGTCCTATAGAAAAGTATATTCCAACAGTAATGATGACGCCAAATGCTACTCTAGACAAGCCAAAGTCGAGTAGTTCGAGGGATGGCGGTTGTCATGACTTCCCAACAAATGAGGAACCCAAATGAAGTTATCATGGGAGATGAGCAATGGAGAAATCATGATGATTTGAGAGATAGAATCTGAAATGGAAGCAAGGTATTCTCAACTCTTTGAAATACCAGGTACGTAAATTTCGGGGACGAAATTTCATAAGGAGGGGAGATTGTAAGACCCCGAATTTTATGAAATAAAAGTATTCAATTTTTCTTATGATTACTATTCAGTAAATGGTTAAATTGATAAAAGTTTAAAGTTATGGGTGAAATATGAATTTTTTTTCAAAATAAGCAAGTGGTTATAAAATAATCATTGTTGTCGGGGAATATTCGTTTGGTCGTGGAATATTCTTTCTGTCAGGAAATATTCGTACGACGGCGCAGCTATTTGTGGCCCCATAACGAATAACTATTGGATGAAGAAAACGACAAATTTGAGTTTTTACAAATAACAGCGTAGTTGTTACCGTTAATACTGTAGAAATACCCGGTGGTTAAAATACAGTAATACGCGTTATTGCACAGTAGCACACGGTATTCCACAGTATTTTTGAAATTATTGATTCTTACGTAAGAAGGCACTACTCAATAATTGTTACAGTAATTACTGTTCAATATTTTATTTTATTGATTCAATAATTGTTGCGTTGATATTTTATATTATTGTTGTTCAATAATTGTCACTGCATAATATTTCCCATTATCAGATCAATAATTCATATTATTTGAATAATATTATTAGATAACATTATTGGCAATGTCTAGAAATTTCTGTCTAAGGAGAGGTTTGGTCACCTAATTGCGCGCCAGTAAGGATCCTTATCGAAAAGCCCCCTCTTTCCTGGGAACGGCCTGGTTGTCATAAATGTGATTCTATAATATTATCTGTGAATAATTAATTATTGATTCATGTGATAAGGAAATATTTATTTTATGTGGATATAAATGAGGGATATATTTTTGTGGTTAAAAATGAAGGAGTTAATGTTGAGGTGTTTTATCTGTATTTTTGTCGGAACGGAGGTATTGAAAATTAAATTAGGGTTTTTAAGATATTTTGCGAGGGTTATAATTTTTAATCCGACCGTTGGATCGTGGTAATATTTGGATATGTTATACATATATAAGTTGAGTATATGTCCACAAATTTTGAACCGTTAAAAATTAACATATAATTTGTTATGAATTTTACGAGATGACTGGTTCAGAAATTGTTGAATTTTCGGAGTTAATCATTTTGGTGGAAAATTCTAGAATTGGTGGGCCCCACTCTTATTTGGTAAAGAAATGTGCTGAGATTTTTATTCAAATGTGGTGGATGAAAATAGTAACAGGTAAAGCCATCAGGTTGCAGGTTAAGTCTGCTTCGGCGTGCTAACATTTTCCTATAAATAGAGGGCTAAGTTAGAATTGAAAATCACACCAGAATTCATAAGTTTACTCTCTTTCTCTCTCTAGATTATTGAGTATATTTTGTGAGTATTTAGATACTTTGTGAGTTTCTATTCATCAGTGTAAGTTTTCTTCAGCCTTATATCAATCAGAAGTACTGCTCTTTTGAGGTAAGGGATAGTAAGGGATTTTAAGGGTTGTTATATTTTTCAGTTTCGTAATTTTTTTGACCTTCAAAAAAATTCTGGAAAAATTTAAAATGATATTTTGATGAGTTTTATTGATTGTGTCCAAAAATGGTGATTTTTGGATGTATAGATAAAGAGTTATGAATTTTATGAGAAACGACTATTTTAAAAGTAACCGTTTATAATTCCTTGTGGTTAACTCCAAAATTGATGAAATTTTTATTGGGAGTACATGTATATGATAGAAGTATACTCTGTAAATTTCAGAATTTTTGGACAAAAGTACAATTTTTGATAAATGTCTAAATATTCGGCTGTTTTGGCCATATGAAAAATAGTAAATGACTTTTAAAAATTCTGAGAAAAATATATGTTCACTATGGGACTATATTATGCTAAATTCTAGAAAAGAAATATTTTTGAAACTGATTTAGTATTTTTTCATGAAAATGGTCTAGTTATGAGTAAATGAATTAAATATGTTTTGTGAAGTAAGAAAATTAGAAAATAGGATTTTATGGCTTGAGAATCCTATATGAGGTATATGCAGATTTTTGATGAGGGTTTTTGGTTATTGGTGATGAGATCTTATGAGTTTGGCATTTTAGGATGATTAAATGCATTATTTAGTAAAGTATAAACAATTAAAATAAATTATTTATAAGCTTAAGAAATATTATTCTTTCAATATCATTATACCAAAATATTTGTATGTATTTTATTGTGAAATTTCTACCTTTTTGTGTCGAGTTTACTATTCATGAGTTACTATTCATGAGTTACTATTCACGAGTTACTATTCATGAGTTACTATTCACGACAAAATTGGTTTCTTTTTCTGACCAAATTATAGTTTGTTTAGTAATATTGCTCTTGAAATTAAATCTATATGTTGATTATATTGATTTTATTATCATATATAACATTTTTATAATCATAATGATGATATTTCTCTTTGACTTGAGTGTAAAGATGGGTAGATTTCTGGTATGATCATGACCATTGAATTTATAAGTGAATATCTTTAACTTAAGTGCAAAGGTGAATTGATCAACATGGTTATAATTATTGTTTATATAAATTCTGAAATGATTATATATTTCTTTGAGATATTAATATATTTGGCCTGTAGTGCAAATATGAACTGTTGATGAATATATTTGGTCGTAGTGCAAATATGAACTGTTGAGGAATATCTTTGGCCTGTAGTGCAAAGATGAATTGTTGATGAATATCTTTGGCCCGTAGTGCAAAGATGACATGTTGTTGAATATCTTTGGCCAGTAGTGCAAAGATGAATATATGTTGTGATGAACATGACCAACTAGTGATACAAATGAATATCTTTGGCCGTAGTGCAAAGATGAAGTTATTAGTGTGATTATGAACAGGAAATGTGATTTGATGTAACCATGATCTTTGATGTTTCAGGTAATGAAAATTATCTTTGTCCTGGATGAGAAAAGGAATTTAGAACTACAATTACGATTATGAGTTATACACGTGATTGTGGACAAGAATTGTTGATTGATGTTACAGGGATAAAATATTGTTGGTGGACTTTTAACGTGGAGAAGATAATAGACTTTATAGTCTATTTGACTCTTCTAATAGATTGCTCGTTCCGCTGTAACTATGGTTGAAATTTTTTATTATCTACCATATGTTCTAAATCTCTGATTTATTACTGATGAATACTATTGATAATTTATTTATCTTTAGTCATGATATTCTTTATTGAGCTAGTTGTGCTCACCCTTTTGCTTCACAATTCCTTTCAGGTAATAAAAGTGTAGCTGGGTCGAGCGGGGGTAACAAGGGAATAGAACGGTGGTCTCTAGCTGTGGAGTTCTCCCGAAGCAGTATAGAAAAGTTCATTTAGTAGTTATATTTGGTGAATCCAATAGGGTAAGGTGTACCCAACTTTGGAAAGGTGTTTTGTCACTATCATACAAGACATACAACTTCGTGTTCTCATAAGACATGGTTGTGCACATCCACTAGCTGAATATATCTACGACCACTACCTGTATGATCTTGGAGTTTATTTGAAACATAATTTTCACTTGGAGACAACGGAGATATTTATATGTCAAGAGAAGACTCACCATTGAAAAAAAAATGATAGTAATCTTCTCATTTTTCTTTGGGGTCTATTGGGTCAACCAAGGATAATTCTGTGGCCATATGATATCTATCATAACCTAGAAGCATGGCCTCCCATGTACGAAGGTTTTCTTGAGCACTTCCCAAAGATTCTAGTTTCTAAAACAGTTTTTGACTGTACCTTTATGTAAGGTATCTTTGTGAGGTGATGATACATGATGGTGTCCAATGTCACATTTGGTATATATTTGTATCCAAACTCACAGCATATGTGTTGTTGTATTTTGCACGACAATTGTTGTAATAAAGTTGTAGTTGTTTTCTGTACCATATATTTGACGACTCAGAATGGGTTGGGTGGAATGGACCTATTTTGGGGTTGTCACAACAAACGCCACAAAACTAGACAAGCACGCCACGATGTTTATTCGTATATTTTGTAGATAGCTCATATATCCCAAATATTCCCCTAAACTTAGGTTCTTGTCTAACTTTAGTCATCACTACTTGTTCCTGTCATTCTTTCATTCAAACTAGCATTATCCTTTAGAGCATTCTTATGTATCAATTTGAACTAATCAGTCCACATAAGTGGTATTAACGTGCAAACCTTTTTATACCAGTGTCAAACATGCAAAAGATTCAATTCATAACTCAAAATTACATCATAGTTCTAATACTGGGTACTGTATTTATCTACTTAATCCCAATCTCATCATTGGCCAAAATAAAATGAACTACAACAACTGTTGGATATATGCAAAATATTTTTTTTATATATGGCAAACATAACATAACACGATGCAAGAAATAAATAACAACTATTTATGATCCTAATCTACTATGCAACTATATGATTACATGAATGCAACTTTTAATAATACTAAACTAAACACTGAACAATTATGCAAACCTAGCTAATGAAATTAAACATGCAACATGAAATGCAAACATGAAACTAAATCCCCCCAAACTTGAAAATTACAATGCCCTCATTGTGTAGATATAAAAATAAATATGTGAGGACTTCCTTGTAATCTCCTAAGTATGGGGTGGTGGTGGTGGTTGTTCTTCTTCACCAGAGTCACTTGGTGGAAACCTTGGCATTGGGCTGGCGGTTGGTAAGGGAATTGAGCATTTGAATTGAAGCTCTGTAGTGTAGTATTCAAAGAAGTGAAGGATAGATTCATGGCTTCAAACATGTGTTCCTTCCTTGCTGCGAGTCACTGCATCTCCCTTCGTGCTTCCTTGTTGTGCGCATCCACTTGGCATTGAAAGTTAAGGAACTGAGGACTAGATATGGCGTAGGGTTGTGGTGCCACCTTTGTACCTTGCTCTCTCATTGTCGCATTCTCTTGAAACTCGTCATCATCTGAGGTGTCTTCAACGTTAGCCTTGTCCTCCGAAGCTGAGGGAAATTTAAAGCCTACTCCTCTAGGATGTGACTCAACCCCGGCCCACACCGCATACCGCACAATCATTCTGGAATCTAGTAGCTGAAGCGACATCTGAGTGAGTTCATCACTGGACCATCTAAGATCCGCTTGTCAACACAACCCATAAATGAGTGATGGGTGTGGCAAGTTGCCCGAGAAATTACCTCGTAATCACCGTCGAATTGAAAAATTGATTATAGCTCTGACGTCGATGATGAAATCTTGTACAATTGCATACAAGAGTAATGCATTTTCTTTGGTCACATCAGATATGTGCGTGGATGGAAACAACTTTGCACATAAGAAGGCGTACCATATCTTCCCATACCTACTGAGATCCTTACTGTGAAAAATAGTGCCTCCTTTTCGACCTTTAATCCATGTGGTTCCCGACTTAGTCATGTCCTTCAGAATAGCCTCAAAGTCTGGATCGTTATCACATAAGTGAATGTACTGGCAATGTCTCGATACTCTTAACTGGTAATATGTGTTGATAGCGTTGGCACTGAACGGAACTAATCTACCCCGCATGAAAGTGTTAAAAGGGGCCTTGTCCTCGGCGTTAGCATAAAATTCTTTGACCACACTTACAACGGCGGCCTCGGGTTCCTTTGTGAAATTGTTCCACCCTTTCTGATATATCTGTTGCATCATTTCATCGTCGACATGGTCCGGTGCTAACCCCCGCTCTGGTGTAAGTGCTTTTGTCACCATGTAATCGTAACGGTCGACGGCGGCAACACTTTTGAATTTGCGTCGGTCAAAGGTTCGTGATGGTGGCGTGGTGCCAGAACTCTCTCCCCGTTGCCTCTTTGATGTGGGTTTAGATGTCATTGAATACAAGAAGCCCTATCAACAATATTCCCCCCCCCCCAAACCTCACTTACACAATCTGTCGAACACTTGGTATGCACAATTGTTTATCCCCAAACTTAATGAATTTGTGGTGACTATAGTGATAGAAGGTGAAGAATTGACAAAAAAACTTACTCACTCTTAGTGTATCTCCAAATTTTTGCTCAACCCTAAAAACTTGTTGGGTATTAAAAATTTAGTGTGGTGAGGGAGAGGTTTTATAGAGATGGAGATATATGAGTTGAAGTAATGGAGTGAAGTAGTGGGGAAGTGGGTAATTGTGCTAATGAAGTGGGATGATAGAGATGACTTTTCCAAAACGTGGGTATAAAGCTTGGAGAATATGGATGGGAGTGGGAATTATATGTGCGGAAGAAGTAGTAGTGGACTGAACTGATGTAGGTGTTGTGTTGTAATTAGAAAGTATATTGGAGTGGGTATATGAAGATGTAACTGTCGAAAACTACCGGTTCAAATTCAGGACCCCCGCCGGGCGGGGGTAGTATGCATATTAAGCCCACCACGGCGGGCATGCTTCCTGTAAGTGGACTGGAGAGACCCCCGGCCCGGCGGGGGTTTGTTCTTTAAAGGGCCCACCCCGGCGGGCATGCCTCCTGTAATTGGCCTTTGGTTCCTTATTTCTTCCCTTCAACTCCAAACCATAATCATATTAAGATCCTGTAATACCATAAAACATAAATGTGAGTAGATTTTGAGCATTCTAAGCATTATGGAGAGATTATCAAGAACATGCAACTTAACTAATAAGTAAATGAACTTATTCTATATTACTAATTATTCTAAACTATAATTTGATGGTTAAAAAAATATGAAGAATAAAAGTACGATTGAGTTGCCTCCCAATTAGCACTTGATTTCAAGTCGTTCAGCCTGACTACTCCCTATTCATGGTGCGTCGGTTAGTGTGATTGCGATGACGTCCCAATTGGACTCGCCACCCCAATAATGCTTTAACCGTTGACCGTTGACCTTGAATGTCTCCAATGGGTTTCTACTGTAGAGTTCAACGGCGCCATATGAGAAAACTCTTTTGATGGTAAATGGACCTGACCAACTTGATTTTAGCTTGCCTGGGAACAACCTCAATCGTGAGTTGAACAATAGGGCTGATTGCCCCGACTCGAACGTTCTTGCATGATTTTCTGATAGTGCCATTTCTTGACCTTTTCTTTGTATACTTTCGAGTTCTCGTAAGCTTGAAGTCGGAATTCATCGAGCTCGTTTAACTGAAGTAGTCTCTTTTCACCCACAGCTGCTTGATCGAAGTTAAGTTTCTAAATAGCCCAGTAGGCTTTGTTTTGTAACTCGACAGGTAGGTGACAAACTTTCTCGTATAGTAATTGATATGGTGACATCCCAATTGGCGTCATGTATGCAGTTCGGTAGGCCCATAGTGCATCGTCTAACCTGAGAGACCAATCCTTTCTATTCGGGTTTACCACCTTTTCCAAAATTCTTTACTTCACTATTTGAAACCTCAGCTTTCCCACTTGTTTGGGGATGATATGATGTAGCTACCTTTTATGGTTGACCCCATATTTTGCCAAAAGAGTTGTGAATGATTTATTACAGAAGTGACTGCCTTCATCACTTATAATAGCTCTTCACGTGCCAAATCTTGTAAAGAATTTCTTTGGAAAGAATTTGAGGACCACTTTGGCATCATTAGTTGGAAGTGTTACGGCTTCAACCCATTTTGATACATAGTCCACTGCGAGTAATATGTACTGATTACTGAACGATGATGGAAATGGCCCCATAAAATCGATGTCCCAAATGTCAAAAATTTCAACTTCCAAGATTGTTTGTAGTGGCATCTCATTCCTTTTCGATATGTTGCCCACCCGTTGACATCTATCACAACTTTTAACAAAATAGTGGGCGTCCTTAAATAATTTTGGCCAATAAAACCTGACTTGAAGTACTTTTGCCGCTGTCCTCTCACTACCATAATGTCCCCCATGTGCAGATGAGTGACATTTATGCAATATGTTCTTCACTTCACTATAGGGCACAAACCTTCTAATCATCTTATTTGCGCACTGTTTGAATAGGTATGGCTCATCCCACATGTACCACTTGACATCATGTAGGAATTTCTTTTTCTACTGGCGTGTAAGATTTGGTGGAAGGATGTTGCTCATTAGATAATTCGCGAAGTCCGCGTACCATGGAAATTCCATAGTGATCCCAACACAGCTGCTCATTTGGAAATGATTCATTAATTACACCTCTGTCCTCTTCCATTTTACCCTGATTTTTCAGCCTAAATAAATGGTCTGCAACTTGATTCTCCGTCCCCTTTCTATCTTTTATTTCCAAGTCAAATTCCTGTAGAAGGAGAATCTATCTGATAAGGCGTGGCTTAGCATCTTTCTTTGAGATTAGGTATCAAATGGCTGAATGATCCGTACAAACTACAACCTTTGTTCTGATCAAATATGTCCGAAATTTATCGAAGGTATATACTATTGCAAGCAATTCCTTTTCCGTAGTTGTGTAATTCATTTGGGTCTCCGTGAGTGTCTTACTTGCACAGTATATGGCATGGAATACCTTCTCTCGGCGTTGACCCAAAACAGCTCCAACCGCATAGTCGTTCGCATCACACATTAACTCGAAGGGCATATTCCAATCCGGTGAGACGATTACTGGAGCTGTAGTCAATTTCTTCTTCAATATCTCGAATGCCAACTTACAATCCTCATCGAACTTAAAAAATAAATCCTTCTCTAAAAGACTGCATAACGGTTTTGCAATTTTAGAGAAGTCTTTTATAAATCTTATGTAGAACCCGGCATGTCCCAAAAAGCTTCGAATTCCCTTAACTGAACTTGGTGGAGGCAGCTTTTCAATCATTTCCAGCTTCGCTTTATCAATGTCTAATCCTTTAGCTGAACCCTTGTAACCATGAAATGGAACTTTTCCCAGTTAAGGACCAAGTTCGTGTATGTGCATCTCTATAAAACCATCACCAAATTTGCTAGACAAGCATCAAAATCATCCCCATAGACAGAAAAGCCGTCCATGATGACTTCCACATTTTTCTCCACTATATCCGAGAAGATGGCCATCATACACCTTTGGAAAGTAGCGGGTTCATTAAACAAGCCGAATGACATTCTTCTGAAGGCGAATGTGTCGTATGGGCACGTGAAAGTAGTCTTCTCTTGGTCTTCAGAAGCAATGACAATATGATTATATCCCGAGTATCCAACCAATAAGCAGTAGTACTCGTGTCCCGCTAATCTGTCCAACATCTGATCGATAAAAGGTAGAGGGAAATGATCTTTGTGGGTCGCTTTATTCAACTTTTTGTAGTCCATGCAAACCCTCCAACCAGTCACTGTCCTTGTTAGAATTAGCTCATTGTCATCATTTTGTACCACAGTCATTCCTCCCTTTTTTGGTACACACTGAACCGAACTGACCCACTTACTGTCAGAAATTGGATAGATGATACCGGTGTCCAACCATTTCAGTATTTCTTTCTTCATAACTTCCTTCATAATTGGGTTGAGCCATCTTTGTTGCTCCACCTTTGGCTTTACATCCTCTTCCATTAGAATTTTTTGCATGCAAAAGGATGGGCTGATTCCCTTGATATCCGCAATTGTCTATCCTATGGCCGATTTGTGATCTCTAAACACTCTCAGCAACTTTTCTTCCTGTAATTTGTTAAGTGCAGCAGAAATAATAACAGGTAAAGAATTAGAATTGCGTAAATACACATACTTGAGGTGTTTAGGGAGTGGCTTAAGTTCAAGAGTAGGTGGCTCCTCCAATGATGGTTTCATCTTTGTTGTGGCTCTTTCCTCCGTGTGCAATGGTTCAAATGGTGCTTTAAATATGCTAGCTCGTGGCAGGGAGTCTAGCATCTGCAAATAATCCACAAATTCCAGATCATCTAAATCTTCATCTCCCAATAATGTCATTTCCAATGGATCGTTAACCAAACTTTTACCCATGTCTTCACTGATTATATGATCAATGATATCCATCCTGAAACACTCTTCTTCATACATAGGGAATTTCATGGCCTTAAAAACATTAAACTTTACTTCTTGATCTTGGACCCTCATAGTTAGTTCACCTTTTTGTACATCGATGAGTGTCCTACCCATAGCTAAGAAAGGTCTCCCTAGGATAATTGGGATGTTCTTATCTTCCTCAAAATCCAAAATAATGAAATCCGCGGGGAATATAAATTTGTCAACCTTGACCAAAATGTCCTCCACAATGCCTCTCGGGTACGTGATTGACCTATCCGCTAATTGCAATGAGATGTTCGTAGGCTTTAGAGCTGGCAAACCCAATTCTGTATAAACTGATAACAGTATAAGGTTCACACTTGCCCCCAAATCACATAAACACTTGTTGAATCCCAATCATGCACGGAATGGTGAAACTCCCTAGATATTTCAACTTTGGTGGCAACTTTCGCTGTAAAACCGCACTACACTCCTCTGTTAATGCCACTATTTCGAAATCTTCCAACTTCTTTTTCCTGGACAAAATCCCTTTCATGAATTTCGCATAACTAGGCATTTGCTCTAGGGCTTCTGCGAAAGGGATGATAATCTGAAGTTTCTTAAACACTTCCAAAAATTTTGCGAACTGCTTATCTAATTTCTGCTTTTGGACTCTCTGCTGAAACGACGGTGGAGGATACACAATTGGCTTGTCATCTAACTTTGTTTGCTCAGCTTGCTTATCCTCACCCTATTTTTCGTCAACCACTTTGTTCTCATCAACTTTATCATCCGTTTTACTTGAATTTTCTGCACTTTTCCCGTCTAAATGTTTTCCACTTCTCAAAGTGATTGTCTGACACTGTTCGTGATTTCCCTTCGAATTTGTCTCGGTGTCACTTGGTAGAGTCTCTTGCAGTCTATTGTTCAATGCTAATGTATTTATCCCATCTAATCTTCCAAATTCTTGATGGCTAACTCTTGCGATTTCATGACCATTGCTTGGTTTTTCATAGTTGCCTCGTTACTTGTTATATACTTAGACAACAACTCCTCTAAACTGATTTCCTCTCTTGATGTTGAGCTGGTTATTGTTGTTGATTCTGAAATCTAGGGGGATAAGATGGGCGCGGAGCTTGCTGATGCCGATTATTACTCCACGAAAAGTTAGGATGATTCCTATTCCCCGGAATATATGTATTCTGGTACGTATTTTATGGAATTCTGTTGTAGTTACCCACAAATTGCACTGACGTTGGGTTGAATGCACATTGATCTGTAGGATGTTCACCTGCGCACAATTCATAAATAACTGCAACTTGCTATGTCTGTACCCCTGACCAAGCATCGAACTTTTTAGCGAGTGCTGAAATCTGTGTTGTTATTCCTGTCACTCCATCTAATTCTATCATCTCCAGCTATTGTAGGTTGTGTCATTCACGGGCCACTGATAATTGTTAGCTGCCATTGTCTCTATCAACTGATACGCATCCTCATAATTCTTTGCCATAAAAGCTCCACCCGAAGCTGCATCAATACTGGTCCTGAGATTCCCATGGAATCCATTGTAGAATGTGTTCATTTCCAACCACTTTGGCAATCCGTGATGTGGGCATTTTCTGAGAAACTCCTCGTATCTCTCCCATGTCTCGTACAATGATTCCCCATGTTGTTGATTAAACATCGTAATCTCGTTTCTCATCTTTGTAGTCTTTGCTGGCGGGAAAAATTTAGCTAGAAACTTCTGAGCCAGGTCATCCCATGTAGTTATTGAACCCGATGGTAGAGAGTGTAACAACCTCTTTGCCTTGTCCCGCAGAGTGAATGGGAACAAGCGAAGTCAGACTGCTTCATCCGACACCCCATTGTATTTGAACATGTCGCATATCTCCAGAAAGCTGATCAAATGTTCATTTGGATCATCATTCGTAAGTCCCCTAAACTGAACCGAGTTTTGGATCATCTAAATAGTCCCAGGCTTAATCTCAAATGTATTAGCAGGTATAGCGGGCCTGGTGATACTCGACTGCAACTCAGTCACCTTAGGTGTAGCAAAGTCCATCAACGCTTTCTGGTCTTCGGCAGCCATTGCTTCTTCTTTTTCAAAATTTTTGAAGTCTTCCCTTGTTTCCTTAATCCACTTACTTAACCTTCGAAAGCGTCTCTCAATGTTGTCCTCAAAAGGAAGCAAGTATGGATTTTTGGATCGAGTTTGCATAAACCAACTTCAAAAACCTGAAATAAGACGTACAAAACAAAAATAAAAAATAAATTTTTTTAAAGTAAAACTGGACTAATTAAACTGATATTGCAAAATATTAAAATCCACACTAAAGTCCCCGGCAGCGGCGCCAAAAACTTGTTGGGTAAAATCTAGTTACGCGCAGCGCACAAGTATACGTGATCAACAAGTAATATAATAGTAAATAGAGTATCGTTCCCACAGAGACTTTAATAAGAAATTAACTCTCACAATTACAATTTCTTATTAATCCTAATTTTATTAAACTAACCAATTTCAAGTTTGTAACTAAAAGTATTAAAAATATCAAAAATTACCAAACAATCAACAAACCCTAAAAATTGATTTTTTCAAACAAATATTGGAGAATTAGACTTACGACTTCACTCTAAATATCACTCTGATTATTACACCTTTATTCCAGTTTAATTCATTATCCTAGTTTATTAATCAAGAACACGTATGTAGCATTAGCCACCTCTCGATTTACTAATACCATATTAACTCAAATCTACAAATTAGATAGAATCAAGTTAAACACCTTAATCAACTAACTCACTATATCTCTGTGTGATTTACATTTAGAGAAGGTTTAAGTTCAAGTTCTTTATCTGATTACATGCGATGTCAAGCATATCTCTTCCTTAGCATTCATCAAGATTCTGTTCATTCACAAAATTTAAGAACACATGTTATATTAACTAAGTCTAGACTCGTACTTCCTCTCTCGAATCCATAAAAGTCCACAAAGAATTGTTGATCAGGCAATTCATAAATTCAAGCTCAAATTAATATAGATAAACTGGATAATAGCTTATTAAACTGAAAATCAAAGTTACATAATCATCGTTCCACTTAAAGATCCAGCATAAGCCAAAAGAGTAATTTAGTTCATCATAAATGAAATAATTACTGAATAAATTAAAGATATCATCCTTCCAATTACAAATATAAAACAAAAGAAAAAGAATAATTCAGAACACCCTTCACTTTAGCCTTAATCTGCACTTGATATGAAAAATCCTTCAAAATCTTCACTCCAATACTTGCTCCATCTAGAATCCCCCAAGCAATGCAATCACTTAAACTCACGTTTTTAACAGTGTTTGAAGCTAACAAGTTTTTGGTGCCATCGCCGAGGAATAGTATTGATTTTAATATTTTTCACTATAAGTTTAATTAGTTCAGTTTTACTTGAAAACTTCTTTTAGTTCATCCAGTGACATGTACACTTTTGGTTCTCCATCAGTTTCATCATCCATATCATAGCACCAATTGTTTGGAGGGCGATTGTTCAAGGCTTCGATCATTTGATCTATCTGATTCTGAAGATTTCAAATTGACCTCTCTTGCTCAATCATCTTCTCCTCAGTTGATGCTACAAACTTGAACCACAAATCCTCCAATCTTGAATTATTATTTTTAGTTTCGAAATGCATGTATTGAGGACCATTCATTGAGGAGTTAATGAGTTGTTCCATCTGTTTGTTAAGATTTTGGGTTGATAACTCTTGACTCATTATCATCTCTTCCTAGTTTGCTATGATCTTTGACATGAATTCCTTCAACTCTGAATTTTCTTCTTTGATGCATTAGAGGTGGACATGAGAGATCCGATGGATATGTTAGATTTAGAGCGTAATATTGGTCTTGATAATTATAACTCCATGCAGAACCTGGGTGATACCCCTAATCTTGATGATAATTGGGATAAGCGTAGTTGTTGAAGTAATCACCCCCATACTATACTTGTCCAACACTGATGTTGCACTGATAACTTGGATGCTTGCCAGCACAATATTCACATGTAACTACTATCTCTCGAGTACGTTGGGTTGCAAGATCATTCAACCTCTTCGAAAGTGTTGTAATTTATGTTGACACTGTAGAAAATACATTAAGTCCTTCAGTTCTTGTGTCCCTTGGTTAAGTTATATTCGCATATGGCCATTATAAGCAAAGTCATCCATGGTACCCGAAAAGAAGGAAATATAAGAAGATAAGTAAAATAAAATAAAATGTTTAAATTAAGAATAATTTGATTGAAATTAATATTGGCAAAAATTATTAATCTAATTCCCAGGCAACGGCGCCAAAAACTTGTTGGGTAAAATCTATATATGCTCACACGCAAGTATACGTGGTCAACAAGTAATAAAGAGTAAGTAAAGTATCGTTCCCACGGAGAATTAACTAAAAAGTTCACCAAGCACTAACTTGTAACCCTTTCAGTCTTATTTAAACGATTGCTATATTTTTAAATATTAAAACTATGAAACTAATTAATACTAACTATCCCTAAAATAAAACTAGATAATGAAGACTCGAGATTACAATTTCATCTACTGAATCATTTAAATCAACACACTCCCTGTTAAGCCAAATTAATTACACCAGATTGTTAGTCGAGAATACGAAAGTAAAGTATATCCATATCTCAATGTACCATACCCATATCATATATAATCCATAATTGATAGAATACACATGAACACCCACATTACCTAAACCATTATATGTCTATGTGATTTACAAATAATTAAGGTTTAAGCCCAAATTCTCAATTGACTACGAGTGGTGCTTCGGTATATGTCTATCCTAAGCACGAATCATAAATCCCATCCATGTAGAACATACAAACACAAGCTATTAAGATCAGATCTAAACCCATACTTCATTTTTCAAGTATGAATGATCACAGTAATTGATGTCCAATCAACTAAGTAAATAAGCATGAATCTTAATAGATAATCCCATAGCAATCAATAAGGCTAACAATGAAGTATATCAGATTAAACTAGGCAATAGAATCCATTGCAATCCCAAAACAGAGTTTAACTCATAGTTGAATCAAATCCATCATCCACAAATTGAATAAACATCATAAGAATATAAATAGGAATCAAAGAGAAAATAAGAGTAGAAAGTTGAATTGCAAATATGCTCCTTTGCTCCAAGTTTTGAATCTTTTATGCTATCCAATTACTTCAAATCTTCAGACCTAATCAGTTCTAAAAAACAACTACTCTAATCTAATATTAAAATTAAAGAGAGAAAACAATAATAGCTAAGTTATTCCCCAAGCGGTGGAATCTCTCTACATACTAATATATTTCTAAGTATATAGAAGTCTCGTTCATATGCCCCTTCTCCAAGCAATACCTTATTGGATAGCTCAATTAAAAAGTCATCTGCAAAATTTAGACTGGCGCAGCTGCGCTGTGCATATGCCTTAGAGTGGCACAGCTGCGCTGTGTGGCATCCGGGCAGTCTATCTAGTGCAGCTACGCTGTGTTAAAGGGCAAGCCGGGTGTAGCTGCGCCGTGCACCAGCTGCTCCTGATGACACAACTGCAGTTTTTTGATGTTTCTAGGCTCATCAAGGCACTCACTCCATATCTTCATTCCATCATCAAGAAATATGCTTAGCTCCACATTTTCACCAAAAGAGTTCTCATTTATAACACTACAAAAGAAAGCACAAATGCATAACAAACTGTACAACAAAGTGAGTTTAAGCAACAAATTAAGTTAGTTGAATACTAAATAAGTGGTTATAAAACTATTTATCATTAATCTTTGTCAACTAAGTTCTGACGAGACAATATGCTTTCTGGCTAAAGCTTCTGAAGAAATGAGCTGGCTATGGCATAGAAGGCTGTCTCATCTCAACTTCAAAAGCATGTCAAAACTGGCCTTCAAGGATCAAGTAGCAGGCTTACCCAAGCTCAGCTTTTTCAAAGAAAGGCCATGCAATCCTATCAGCTTGGAAAGCATACTAGAAGCATTCAAGAGCAAAATTGTCAACTCAGTTGACAAGACTCTGCATTTGCTTCACATGGATTTATTTGGGTCAATTCCAACAATAAGCCTTGGAGGGAAGAGATACTCATTGGTCGTAGTGGATGACTATACTAGATTTACATGGGTGTTCTTTCAAAACTCAAAAGATGAAATAAGCTCCCAACTAATCAAGATGTTCAGGATGGTGACGAACGAGAAAGGGGAGAAAATTAAGGCTATAAGGAGTGATCATGGTACAGAATTCAACTTCTTTGAGATGGACCAGTTCTGCACAGACAATGGCATCAGTCACAACTTCTCAGCTCCACGAACTCCTCAGCAAAATGGAGTAGCTGAGAGAAAGAATAGAACATTGATAGAGGCTGGAAGAAAGCAGCAGCCCATCTTCCTGAATACTTCTAGGCAGAAGCTATCAACACTGCATGCTACACTCAGAATACATCCCTTCTGCACTCTACATTAAAGAAGACTCCCTACGAACTATGGAGAGGAAGAAAGCCAAGTGTCAACTACTTTCATGTATTCGGTTGTGCATGCTATATTCTCAACAATGGAAAACAGTATCTGACAAAGTTTCAACCCAAGTCAGACGAAGGAATCTTTCTCGGATATGCCACAGACAGTAAGGCTTACAGAGTTTTCAACAAGAAGACGCTAAGTGTTGAAGTCTCGATTCACATCATCTTCGATGAAATAGACTTGGACAAAACTGTGTCTCAAGACACTACAAATAACAATTCACACACTACGAACGAGGCAGTCGAGCTCAACACCACGATCGTAGTCCCAAAAAATGAAATCATCGAGCTAGGAGAGGAGATCGTAGAGAGAACTACGCCAGACAACGAACCTCCACATCAAGAAGCAGAGGTTGATCTTGAAGAACTCAAACAAGAAGGCATCAGATCATATGTTCCAACAGGAAACAGATGGGCAAAAGATCACACTCTAGACCTAATCATTGGAGATCCAAATGCAAGAGTCAAGATAAGATTTGCCACCCAGAATGAGTGTTTCTATCTAAGCTTTCTGTAAGACCCCAACTTTCATAAATAAAGATTAAAATTTTCTCGATATATTTTTGAATGTTAAGGTGTGAATTTGTTATAATGTTATAGTTGTGGGTAATATTTATAAATTTTGCAAAGTAAGCAAGTTATTTAGTTGGTCGGGGAATATTCGTTTTAACAGGGAATATTCATACGACGACACAATCATTGGTGGACCCCATAACAGAATTATTGTCGGAATGAGAAAACGACAGAAATATCTTTTTATAAAAATAACGGCGAAAGTTTTACCGTTAAACTGTTGAAATATCCGGTGGTAAAAGTACAGTAATACGCGTGGGTGCATAGTAGCACATGGTATTGATTATTGATGCTTACGTGAAAATCACTCAGTTTTATTCAATTATTGCTACAGTTGTAATAACCTGATATTTTCTATATAATTAAATAAGAAATTTTGGGTATAAATTTTTTTTTATTTTAAAGGTGGGAATATGTATATGATAAAGCATATGTATTTATGTGATAAATAAAAATATATTTATTACATGAATAATTACAAATAATTTTATTTTAGAATTATTGATCATTATAAAGTATATTCTTATAATAATTAATTATATAGTAGAAATGATTTTATTATTTATTTTCTATGAAAATATGATTATTATATTATTTAAATAATATATGAAATGATTATTTGAATTATTATAATAACTATTTTATTATGTGAATTTATTTAAGAATAGTTAAGTTAATAATTTTAACTTAATTAATAATGTTATATGTGCAAGATAAATCAGATATGGAATCCAAACCCTAATTCTGGATTTTGACTAAGTAATGAGAATAATAATATAATATTAATTATATTTCAGTGCTATAAATATGTACTGTATGTGTAAACTGATAATGGTTGGTCAATTATGGTACAGTATTTCAAAACCTTAGTATTATTTTGATAAACCCTAATTTGAAAAATCAAATACGAGTTCAAGATTGTTTAAAAATTGTGTGTTGTAATTAATAATATATTTTATTAATTATAGATATAATTAGGAAAAACGTAATTATTGAAAACCTTAATTGTTAACTAGAAATCCTAATTACTAATTAAAAACCCTAATTATCAAATTAGGAACCCTAAGTGCTAAATTAGAAATCCTAATTGCTAATTTAGCAAGCTTAATGATAATTAGTAAATTATTAAACCCTAATGTTCAAGTATAATATAATTAGAAAACCTAAACTAATTAGGAAACCATGATTTGTAATTTAGGAAATTAAAATTTCCATTTTAAACCTAATTGCAAAGTCCTAGACAATCATTTTTTTACCTTAGGGTTAAACCCTAAGGGTTAGGGCAAATGACTAATGTGCCATTAAAAATTCAAGCTAAAAGTCCAAATTACCCTTTTTCTTAACTTTTAAATTAAATATGGTTATGGCCAAAAATTGTGCCACATCTCTTGAGCCATTACCAAACACCTTTCATTAGCCAACTTAAGCCACCTAACAACAATTTTAACCACAAGAGTAAAAAGTCGGAATTAAAGTAAGTGAAATACAAAGATTGGCTCATTTGAGTTTTAATACCTAGCCAAACTCTCTCACCCTCCAAGCCACGAAATACACTAATAGATCAGTCCCAAATCAAGAACATATTACCAACATAACAGATCAAGAAGTCAGATTCAAGCATTGTTCAAGTTAGGTATAAAACCTTAACCTAAAATCTGATCCTTGATCCTCTGTTAGATGTTAGTTTTTTTGTGTTAAACATGTTATATGTAGTGTATATTGATGATATGGGTTGATAGATGTTAGATCCATAACATCTATAAGCTCGAATTTGAAGTTTTTCAAAATCTAAAAAATATTTGTTTTTGTCTGACAATGAATGTCAGACCTCATATCTCAATGATTGTTAATGATTTTTGTGTTTTTAAAGTTTGTAGTTGTAGTATGCTATGAGATCTTTGATCTGGAACTTGAATCAAAGTCAGAACATAAACATATTGTAAGATATGAGTGGTCAAACCACGTTGACTGTGACGCCCCCAAAATAGGTCCATTTCATCCAACCTATTCTGAGTCGCCAAATACATGGTACAGAAAATAACTACAATTTTATTACAACAATTGTCGTGCAAAATACAACAACACATATGCTGTGAGTTTGGATACAAATATATACCAACTGTGACTCATGTCCCAACCTTGAATAGCACGTCACAATGACACCTTACATAAAGGTATAGTCAAAAACTGTTTTAGAAATTAAAATTTTTGGAAAGTGCTCAAGGAAACCCTCGTAGATGGGAGGCCATGCTTCTAGGTTATGATAGATATCATATGGCCACAGAATTATCATTGGTTGACCCAATAGACCCTAAAGAAAAATGAGAAGATTACTATCATATTCTTTCCAATGGTGAGTCTTCTCTTGACATATCATTATCTCCACCGTCTCTAATTGAGAATTATACTTCAACCAAACTCCAAAATCATATACGTAGTGCTTGTAGATATACTCAACAAGTGGATGTGCACAACCATATCTTATGATGACACGAGGTTGTGTGTCGTTAGACATCTTGTATGATAGTGGTAAAATACCCTTCCAACGTTGGGTTCGCTTCACCCTAGATGATTCACCAAATATAACTACTAAATGATGACCACCGTTCTATTCCCTTGTTACCCCCGCTCGACCCAGCTACACTCTTATTACCTGAAAGGAATTATGAAACATAAGGGTGAGCACAACTAGCCCAGTAAAGAATATCATGACTAAAGATAAATAAGTTATCAATAGCTTTCAACAGAATTAAATCAGAGATTTAGAAAATATGGTAGATGATAAAAAATTTAACCATAGTTGCAGCGGAACGAGCAATCCATTAGAAGAGTCAAATAGACTATAAAGTCTATTATCTTCTCTATGTTAAAAGTCCACCAACAATGTTTTATCCCTGTAACATCAATCAACAATTTCTGTCCACAATCACATGTATAACTCATAATCATAATTGTAATTTTAAATTCCTCTTCTCATCCAGAACAAAGATAATTTTCATCACTTGTCTTTACCTGAAACATCAAAGATCATGGTTATACCAAATCACAGTTCCTATTCATAATCATACTAATAATTTCATCTTTGCACTACGGGCCAAAGATATTCATCAACAACTCATCTTTGCACTACAGGCCAAAGATATTCCTCAACAGCTCATATTTGCACTACAAGCCAAATATATTATTATCTCAAAGAAATATATAATCATTTCAGAATTTATATAACCAATAATTATAACCACATTGATCATTTCACCTTTGCACTTAAGCTAAAGATATTCAATTATAAATTCAATGGTCATGATCATACCAGTCAATAATTCAACTTTGCACTACTGGCCAAAGAGAACCCATAGTCATGATCGTACCAAAAATCTACCCATCTTTACACTCAAGTCAAAGAGAAATATCATCATTAGGGTTATAAAAATGTTATATATGATAATAAAAAAATAATATGATCAACATATAGTTTTAATCTCAAGAATAATATTCATAAATCAACTATAATTTGGTTAGAAAAAGAAACTAATTTTGTCATGAATTGTAACTCGTGAATAGTAACCCATGAATAGTAACTCGTGAATAGTAACTCATGAATAGTAACTCGTGAATAGTAACTAGTGAATACTAACTCATGAATAATAACTCGTGAATAGTAACTCATGAATAGTAACCCCGACATAAAAAGATAAGAATTTTACAAGAAAAATCCTATCAATATTCCGGTATAATGATATTGAAAGAAATAATATCATTGATAAAAAAATAACATCCCTTACGGTAATATCCCTTACCTCAAAAGAGCAGTACTCTTGACTGGAATAACGCTGAACGAACTTGCACCGTATAGCAACACTCAAGATATCAAAATACTCACAAGAATACACTCGATAATATAGAGAGAAATATTGAGAAAACTTCAGTTTCTGGTGTGATTTTCAATTCTAACCTAAACACCCTATTTATAGGAAATTGCTTAGAACACCAAAGCAGAAAATTTAATAAAATAATAATATAATTATAAATTTTCCTTAGCCCACCTTTAAAAATCTGGATTCAGCCATCAACATGTGCAAGTGGGGCCCACCAAAGTGTAAAAAACGTTTTTGTTAATAAAAATAAATAAAACTTCTAAAAATCAATTATTTCAGAATTTCGGAACTTCAATAATTCATAATAAATAGCCTTTTTATCAGAAAATTCGAATCTCGCGATTTTTTATAGAAAATTCAATTCTCTACAACTTTGCAGAAGAAAGTTTTTTCAAATTCCAAACAGAAATTGACCAAAATCCACAAACGGACGATTTTACAGTCTATAATAAATTTTCGGTCAAGAATTGTGTCAACCAACACACAAAACATGTGTTAAACATTTAATCCAACAAAAATACTCTTCCTCCTCATTTATTCATATATCTCACATTCATTGTAAAAATATTACCATTAATATATTATTAAAATAATATATTTAAATGAATTATTTTATCAGAAAAAATAAAATATTAATTTTCAACAATTGTCACATTAAAATTTTTCTCTATCTATATCCACATAAAATCAATATTTTTCTCATCATATAAATCAATAATTAATTATTCACAAATAATATTACAGAATCACATTACTGACAACCAGGCAGTTCCCAGGAAAGAGGGGACTTTCCAATAAGGATCTTTTCCTTACTGGCGCGCAATTAGATGACCAAACCTCTCCTTAGACAGAACTTTTTAGACATTGCCAATAATGTTATCTAATAATATTATTCAGATAATATGAATTATTGCTCTGATAATAAAAAATACTGTGTAGTGACAATTATTAAAACAACAGTAATATAAAATATCAACGCAGCAATTATTGAATCAATAAAATAAAATACTGAACAGTAATTACTGTAAAAATTATTGAGTAATGCCTTCTTACGTAAAAATTAATAATTGGTGCAATACCGTGTGCTACTATGCAACAACGCGTATTACTGTATTTTAACCACCGGGTATTCTAACAGTGTTAACGGTAACAACTACGCCGTTATTTATAAACAACTTACTCTTGTCGTTTTCTTCATCCAATCGCTTTCCGTTATGGGGCCCACAAAAGGCTGCGCTGTCGTATGAATATTCCCCGACAGTAAGAATATTCCACGATCAAACGAATATTCCCCGACAACAATGAATATTTTATAACCACTTGTGTATTTCGAAAAAAAATTCATATATCACCCTTAACTTTAACATTTATCAATTTAACCATTTACTGAATAGTAATTATAAGAAAAATTGAATACTTTTATTTCATAAAATTCGGGGTCTTACATTGACCGACCATAACCAAGCAATTCTGGGCAGCCCAGAAACTGCCCAAAATACTCTGACAGTATGTTCATGCGTCTAGATCTTGCAGGTGTTAGTTGTTCTGTTCTTGTTGTTGTAATAAGGTTGTAATCTGATATATGGACTACAGTTTAAAGCTTTTAGATCATCTAAATAACATATAGATTTAATGTAGTGGCCGGTCAAAGTAGCATGGTTGAGCACGAAAACGATTTTCTGGGTAACCCATAAAATCTATGAACACGATTTCTGACATCCTTTGACTGGCATAGATCTGCTTGTTGTGATATTGTTATACTGTTTTTATGTAATGGATCTGTTGTCTTACATGTTGGCTACAATCTGGAACTTTTAAATCACAAAACCATTAAAAGGATTGCAAGTTGTGGAAGCCTGAAAGTGACTGCTCGAACTGTTCTTCATTTCTGGGCAACCCAGAAATGAATAACAGCTCTGACATCCACTTTACATGCTCAGATCTCATCCGTGTTATGGTTTTTGATCATGTTTGTTGTTGGATCATGTAGTATTACACTAGTACTACAAGATCTGATCAATAGCTAGCCTAAAAACATCATGATCTGATCATTACACTTGGTCAAAGTAGTACCACTCGTTACCGGTATATGATGATCTGGGTTTCTCAAGAACACCTAACACTACACTTTCTGTCGCTAAAGACTTTAGAGACAGACTTTTTAATTTTATTTAATTTATTTTCTAAAAATCATTTAAAATAGAAATTTAATTCTAAAAATTACAAAAATTATTTTAAGTTATAACAATTAACTTTTAATAATTTGACATATTTTTCATAAATATTAGTATTTATTTAAATATTATCGATATTTAATTTATTTAATAAATGTATTAAATAAATTAATTAAAAATAATTTTATTATATTAAAAATTATTTTAAATGATAATAAGGTATTTCATAATATTTGAAGTTATAAAACATAACTTTTAATATTTTAAGAAAAATTTCATTAATTATTTAATATTAATGATATTAGGTTTATTTAATAATTATATTAAATAAATTAGATTAAAATGATTTTAATATTATAAAAATCATTTTAAATGTAAATAAAGTGTTTAAAAATATTTTAAGTTATAAAATATAAATTTTAATATTTAAAGGTAAATTTTATTAATAAATTAATATTAAATGATATTAGATTTATTTAATAATAATATTAAATAAATAGTTTAAAAATAATTTTATTGATTTAAAAATCATTTAAAAAGGATATAAATGTTTTAAAAATATTTTAAGTTATAATTAATGACTTTTAATATTTTGATAAATAATACATTAATACTTTAATATTCATAGTAATTATTTAAAAATTATTTTAAATGTTTTAAAAATCATTTAAAGGTAATAAAAATGTTTTAAAAATATTTTGAGTTATTATAAATAACTTTAATATTTTTACAATGGTTTCATTAATATTTTAATATTATTTAAATATTAATGATAATAGAATTATTTAATATTTAAACCTTTTAAAAATGATTCCAATGTTTGAAAAATCATGATAAATTATAATAATTAATTAAAAATTATTATAAGCCGTGGAAAAATAATACGACTATTATTTGAATTATCTAATCGAATATTGAACTGCAAAATAGAGTTTAAGACTCGATAATTACCCGATTAAGCCGTCGGTACACCTATATATTTCAGAAATTAATCTGAACTTAGATAATTTGACTAAATACGTGTCTGTTTGTCATCCAATGACTGCTAAACCTACGTGACAATGTGATTAGGTTATGTGCTGATTACAAATGGCAGTACTATGTGATATGATATATTATTCTAATCAAACGAATGATCTTATTAATGATAGGTTTCGATATAAAAGATAAAACTAAGTTGCGTAATTGTAAGCAGTAGCTCAGCCAAGTATCTTAACTTTGCATTTACTTTATGCAATGGTCATGTGTAAGCTAGTATCTGAACTATTCTTTTTCATTGTTCAAATATCTTAACTTTGTATTCACTTATGCAATGATTCTGTATAAGTAAGTTATTAGCTTATAATCTGTTGTACAAGTTCTTTAATTCTGATATTATAGATCAAAATATATATTCTGTTCGTTAATTTTTAAATACGGTTATATAAGTGTCCTCACTTGGATAATCATTATATTTTATCACATGTCGATACATATTAGTTGGTTTTCGGTATGTATACATTGACTTAAAAGCCGTCTAAGCTATTTGATTCAGCTAGACACAGATTTAAAAATATTGTTGAACAAGATAGAACTTTATTGTATCCAACCAAATTATTTTGGTTCGGATTCCCGACTAAGTGTGAACAACCCGAACATGGGAAACTTTTATGCGCCTAAGGCGGATATGCTGGACGAAAATATCGTTCGAACATGTAGTATTGATCAATACAGGGCATAACGGGCTGATCACCCTCATGCTTGTAAGTTATAACGGTTTGCAGATGAAGTTCTGTTTAGCCTTTTCCAAAATAGAAAATAATGGTCATAGTCTGTCGATTGAACCCCACGTATAGTCAATACGTAGTTTCAAAATTTGATATAGAATTGATATGTTATTATTATTGGTTCAGCTTACTTCACAACTGTTGATTCGTTGTAGAAGTGTCATTCAAAGAAAATATTTAATTCTTTCAGCTAATATTTGTTGTTGTTATTACTTGCTGGGAAATCAAATGCTCATTGTTTTGCTTAATTTAAATATTTTCAGCTAATCGTGATCAACTTGAAGGTTCAGGAAAGAACAAGGGAAAAGAAAAGCTGGTAGAATAAGTTCTATGCTATCTTATGTAATAATTAGACTTTATTAAGACAATGATATCTATTAATTATCATGTGATGAATATTTAAAGGTCGCGCACCTGGGATTAGACTCTAATATATGTAAATTAAGTTTGGTATTTATATTATTGTTATTATTATTAGTATTATTCCACTCATAGAAATGATATTGTGAAGTACCGAGTTCGGGTTTCAAGTACCTAAATTTGGGGGCGTCTCAACAGTAATTGCTGCATAGTATCTCACGTTATTTGATTCAATTATTGTCAATATTTTTTTTATATTATTAAATCAATAATTGAGGTGACAAAGTTATTCATATTATTAATTGCAATATTAACAATGTCTAGAAAGTTCTGTCAAGGAGAGATTTGGTCACCTAATTGCGCGCCAATAGGGAGAAATCCTTATCGAAAAGCCCCCTCTTTTCCTGGGAACGATCTGGTTGTTAAATATTGTGAATTATATTAATGATGATAAATGTTGTTAAAAATATTGAGGGGATTTCTACGAAGTATTTGTTATAATTTTGCTTATTATATGGACCCCCCCAATTACCCATTTCTCAAAACTGTCGGTAGAAAGTTATCTCAGTTTATATATATATATATATATATATATATATATATATATATATATATATATATATGTTTGTTAGGTGGGGGAGGGGGGGGGTTCATGGGCAGAGAAAATAAAATGGGGTGGTGTATGAATACCTTGGAAGGAAGGGAATTTAGTTTGGTTTTTGGTGTTGTCGTGGGATTTTGGAAGATGTATATATATATTTGACATGTGTATGTTGAATATGTAATTTTAGTGTGCGTGTGTATGGTGTATGCCCCTTATCTTACTCACCCGTGCTCACCCTCCTTTAGGCGACGGTTTCGATCATACAACCGTCGTCTATACTTTTAGCGACGCTATATGTTGTCCGTCGCTAAAAGTATAGACAACGGTTTTATGACCAAAACCGTCGCTTAAAGGGGGGTGAGCACGGGTGAGTAAGATAAGGGATATGCACTTGATCCGGACCGTATATATATATATACATATATATAAAAGTTTTGTTTTATTTAATTATAAATAGAATATATTATATTTTATTTAAAATTTTCGTTTTATTAGAATATTTTATTGCATAGTGCTGCATAGTAAATCAAAAATTTCAAACGTTTCAGCCAAACGAATTTGCATGTGAATTCGCTCTGTGCGTCCGTGATTAAATTTTTCAAATAGTATTCTTTCCATTCTCATATAAATAGGATACTTAGTTAGAATTAAAAATCACACTAGAATCAGAGAATTCTTCTTTTATAATATTAAGCGTATTTCTTTCGAGTTTTAGAAAGCTTTGAGTATAGAAAACAGTTCAAGCTTTCTTCAAGAATATCCCCGCTATACTAGTTGGAATACTCTTCTTTTAAGGTAAGGGAAATTATTTTGTTTAGTATTCGTAAGAAATAATATTTTCTTCCATACTATGTAGTACGTAACTAATATTATTTCGTTTTAGATTCAGAATTCTACACTCATTTTGATAAGTTTTGGCTTCTATACTCCATGAAATTAGTAGAATATCCTTGATATTTGCGCTTCATCCAATATCTTTTCATGAAAATATTATCCTGAGCATTCTTGATCAGTTTTAACTTTTTCATGCCGGAGTACTATTCACGGGATTACTATTCCTGAAGTATTATTCACGGGGTACTATTCACTCGGGTACTATTCACCCGGAGTACTATTTATGACAAAAATTGATTTCTTTTCGGTCCAAACCATTTTTGGTACAATATTATTCTTGAATTTTACTCAACAAAACAGTATCATATTGACAATTTGGACATTATTGAATTCTGGATAAATTAAATTATAAATCTTTAACAATTTATCCTTTGCTTTCGTTTAATTGAATTCTTATATCATTGTCATCATCCTCTTCATACTTATACTATGATAAAAGTGTTATGTGGCTTACGTGCATAGATGTATTGTTGATTGGTATGATTATGACCATGGATTATTCGGTATAATCATGACCGTAATGTTACAAATGATGTGGCAAAAGTCCTCAGTGGCCCGTAGTGCATTGATGGACAGTTGTTGACATGATCATGACCATTGATGAAAACATGAATAACCTTGCCCTGTAGTGCATGGATAATTCATGGTCGTGATACTAATGAATATCCTTGGCCGTAGTGCAGGGATGATTCGATGATGTGGATTAATTATTAAGCTGATCTTCAGCGATAAAATTGGTGATAAACTTTTAAAATCATAGAAGATAGTAAATATCATGCTCTACTTAACTCTTTTAATGGATTGCTTGTACCGCTACAGTTAAACTTGATGTTTATTATATTTTATCAGTTTAATACTGTTGAAGGCTAACGATAAGTTATTTTACATTATCTTAGTCATAATATTTCTTACTGGGCTAATTGAGCTCACCCTTTGCTTTTATTGTTCTCTTCAGGAAATGAGACTATAGTTAGGACTCGTCGGGGAACGGAGTGACGGTCCAGATGTTTGCATTAGTAGTCCTCACTATTCAGTGAAATAGTGTGATAATAAATGTAATGAGGACTCCGTTTGAGTTTGAATATTGTCTAGAAGACAATATTCGTATTAAAACTCTCAGCTTATGTTTTGTCGTATTTTACACGACAATTGTATAATTAAGTTGTATTTAAATTTTGTACCATGTATCTGGTGACTCAGAATGGGTGATGTATACCTATTTTGGGGGCGTCACAGTTGGTATCAAAGCTTAGGGATATGATCCCTAGCTGAGATGTGAGACTAGAACTAGGAGGGGAGAGTCGGGTAATTCCTTCGCTAGTATAACCTACCTAAGTTTATTTGTTATTTAAATGGTCAGTCAGAGTATAGATATAATATGTGGCATGCCAATTAACCCTTGTTTTGTGGCAGTGTTTGAAAATGGCATCTGAAAATGTTGAGATAAGCAATGAAGCACATGAGAGCGTTGAGTCACCGACGATCAATACCTAGGAATTTGCATCAGGAAGGCAATAATCCTCAAGTAAATAATAACACCGACCAAATGTTGAACGATGGGATATTCAGAGGCTTTATGCAATTCATACAACATCAGGCGAGAGAGACTCATGTTCAAAATATAGGTGGAAACACTGGCAACTCTCGGATGATCACCGCTAAGCAGTTCAAGGAGTTGGGACCACCAAAGTTTTTGGGAGAACCAAAATCACTTAAGACGGAGACGTGGATAAAGCAGATCACCAAGATATTTAATGTCTTGGGATGCTCTAAAGAGCAAAAGGTTCCCTTTGCCACCTTTATGTTGCGAGGAGAGGCAGATTACTGGTGGGAATCTCTAAAGCGTACTCAACTTGCCGCACTGAAGATGTCTTGGGAGAAGTTCAAAGAACTGTTCAATGACAAGTACTTTCCCGAAAGTATTCGTCACATGAAGGAGGTAGAGTTCATCAAGCTGGAGCAAAACAATATGATCGTGTTGCAATACGAAGCTAAGTTTGCCGAGTTGTCCCGGTTTGCATCCCATTTGGTAGATAATGAGGAGCGTATGACGCAGATGTTTCTAAGAGGTTTGAAACCTGAGATACGTTAATACCTCATTTCTCATAAATTGTGTTTGTATTCAGATGTTGTAAATAGGACTCAATTATTGGAGCGTGATAATGAGTTAACCCAACCGAGAGAGAGCAGCCGACAAAATGATAATACCAGTGGTAGCAGTCATTGAAGTGGTGACAACAAACGTGGAAGTAATCAACATGCCAGAAATGGTAACCACTTCGGTGGTAATTATGGCCAAGACAATAGGAGTGGAAATTTCAAGAAGAGGAGATTCAACAATGATGGAAAGACTTCAGCACTAGCACCCGTTCATAAAGAAGGAGAACGACCACCGATCGTATGCTTTAAATGCGGAAGGGAGGGACACATCAGTCCAAACTGCACGATGCAGTCTAAAGCGCGTTACAATTACAGAAAGAAGGTCACCTAGCTCGATTTTATCATGCAGTGAAGCCAAGTCCAGTTGGGATGGTGACACCAAATGCCGTCCCAGAGAAGTCAAAGTCGGTAGTTCAAGGGAGAGCGTTTGTCGTGACCTCCCAAAAAGTGAGGAACCTAAACAAAGTCATCACGAGTAAGCTAATCATAAACTCTAGCGAAGTCTATACCTTATTTGATATAGGTTCTACCCATTCTTTTATTTCTCCTACTTGCGCTCATCGTTTAAATTTAACTCCGGAGAAATTAGACTTTGACTTCTCTGTTAAAACTCCGTTGGGAGAAACCTTCATTACATTCACTGTTTATAAGTCTTGTTTGATTAAAATTGGTAACCACACATTACCTGTCGATCTTATCTCTTTGAAAATACTTGCATTTGATGTGATTTCAGGGATTGATTGGTTAACCACTAATCATGCTAAAATTGATTATTTTCGTAAGGTTGTTAGCTTTCATATTCCTAACCAACCTATTATGCGAATTCAAGCAACCAAACCACTAAAGTCAATCATTGTCATATCAAGCCATAAAGCTATTCGTTTATTGAAAAACGGATGTCAAGCTTTCTTAGCCCATATCACGGATTTAAATAAAAATACGTCAGATTTGAATGATATTTCTATTGTTAATAAATTTCCTGACGTGTTCCCTAAAGAACTTCTTGGCCTACACCCAGAGCGTGAAATTGAATTTTGTATCGACCTTGAACTTGATAAAAAAACCTATTTCCAAAGCCTCATATCGAATGGCTCCTATTGAACTTCAGGAGTTAAAAATCCAACTACATGAATTGTTAGACATCAGTTTCATTCGTCCTAGTACGTCTCCTTGGGGTGCTCATGTTCTATTTGTGAAGAAGAAAGATGGAAGTATGAGACTTTGTATTGACTATCGGGAGTTGAATCATGTCACCATCAAAAATAGCTACCCGTTGCCTCGTATAGATCACCTTTTTGACCAGTTGCAAGGCGCCAAATTCTTTTCAAAGATCGATCTTCGTTCCGGAAATCATCAGTTGAAGATTAAAACTAATGACATTCCAAAGACTACTTTCAGAACTCGGTACAGACCTTACGAATTCCTAGTCGTGTTTTTTAGATTGACTAATGCTCTTACTGCCTTCACGGATATGATGAACCGAGTATTCAATGAATATTTGGATCATTTTGTAGTTATCTTTATTAATGACATCCTCATATACTCCAAAAGCCGTGAAGATCATGAGCAACACTTAAGGCTAATACTCCAAAAGCTTCGTAAAAACAAGTTATATGCCAAGTTGAAGAAATGCGAGTTCTGGCTTGAGGAAGTGGCATTCCTTGGGCACGTGATATCAAATCACATAATATCTGTTGACCCAGCAAAGATTGAAGCAATTCAAAGCTGGGAGCAACCTAAGTCAGTGACCGAAGTACATAGCTTTTTGGGCTTAGCTGGTTATTATTGGAGATTCGTGGAAGAATTTTCTCGAATTGGTACTCCATTAACTCAGCTGACTCGAAAAGATACAAAATTCAGTTGGAGCGAGGAATGTAAGAAGAGTTTTCAAGAACTCAAGAGAAGGCTCATTTCAACACCTATTCTGACAATACCATCTGGTTCGGAGGGATTTGTTATCTACAGCGATGCTTCAGGCAGAGGGTTAGTATGTGTTCTCATGCAACATGGGAAAGTCATAGCCTACCTCACGATAACTCAGAGAATATGAGAGGAATTGTCCTACTCATGATCTAAAGTTGGCAGCTGTCGTTTTCGTGCTTAAAATCTGGAGGCATTACCTGTATGGGGAGAAAGTGGAGATCTATACAGATCATAAAAGCCTCAAATATTTTTTCACCCGAAAGGAGCTCAACATGCAGCAACGATATTGGCTTGAGATGTTGAAAGATTACGAGCATACCATTCAATACAATCTTGGAAAAGCAAATGTGGTAGCTGACGCATTAAGTAGAAGATCATATGCGGGTACAAGTGCGATATTGTCAACACAAAGACCAATTTTTTATGACTTACAAAGGATGGAGATAGAGTTAAAGACTTCAGGGACCCATGCGATGATGGCAAATATATGAGTAAAATCGACTTTAATCGATAAAGTTAAAGTTGCTCAACTTACAGACCCAGAGCTGATACGTATGAAGAAGAAAGTACAAGAAGGTGATATCCCAAAAGCAAGAATCGATGAAGAAGAAATACTTAGAGTCAACTCCAGACTTTGTGTTCCTAACGACCCTGATTTAAAGTATAAAATCATGATGGAGGCGCACAACACACCATTTGCAATCCATCCTGGGAGTACCAAAATGTATCGTGATCTTCGACATACATTTTGGTGGAGCAATATGAAGAGAGAGATAGTGGAGTTTATCTCAAGGTGTTTAACTTGTCAACGAGTCAAGGCGGAGCATCAAGTGCCCAAAGGTCCATTGCAACCACTTGAAATTCTTGAATGGAAGTGGGAGCACATTATCATGGATTTTGTTACTAGTTTTCCCAAGGTTTCTCAAGGCATAGATGCGATTTGGGTCATTATTGATAGATTGACCAAGTCTGCTCATTTCTTACCTATATGAGAAACTTATACACTTGAACGTCTTGCTCGTATATACATAAATGAGATTGTAAGACTGCATAGCATGCCAGTATCCATAATTTCTGATCGAGACCCAAAATTCACTTCACAGTCTTGGATCAGTTTGCAAAAAGCTTTTGGCACAGATTTACGATTCAGTTCGGCATATCATCCTCAAATAGACGGGCAGTTGGAGAGGACTATTCAAACTCTTGAAGATCTATTAATACTCTGTGTCCTTGACTTCAAGGGAAGTTGGGACAAGTTCTTGCCATTAGTGGAATTCTCCTACAACAACAGTTACCAAGCAAGTATTGACATGGCTCCATTCGAGGCGTTGTATGGACGCAAGTGTCGTTCTCTAGTATGCTGGGACGAGGTGGGTGAAGCAACGTTGTTGGGACTGAAATTGGTACGTATGACTACGGAGAAGATTCAAATGATCTGGCAACATATAAAAACCTCATAAGATCGACAAAAGAGTTATGCTGATCTTCATCGAAAGGACGTGAAATTCAATGTTGGTGATCATGTGTTGTTACGTGTTGCTCCATGGAAAGGAGTTACCAGATTTGGAAAGAGAGGAATGCTCAATCCTCGATTCATTGGCCCATATGAAATCCTTGACCGAGTAGGAACTGTGGCCTATAGACTCGTTTTACCGCCAAGTATGTCTCGTGTTCATAATGTTTTTCACATATCCATGTTACGTAAATATGTGGAAGACTCGACCCACATCATTGAGTTAGAACCGGACAAAATAGCGAAAGATTTAACGTATGAAGAGGTACCTATTAAAATATTGGATAAGAAGGAACATATTCTACGCTCCAAGGTTATACCTCAAGTCAAAGTTTTGTAGAAAAACCACGGTGTTGAGGAAATGACCTGGGAGTTAGAATTTGATATGAAATCAAGGTATCCTCACCTCTTCGACATACCAGGTATGTACTCTAATTTCGAAGATAAAATTTCATAAGAAGGGGAGGTTGTAAGACCCCAACTTTCATAAATAAAGATTAAAATTTTCTCGATATATTTTTGAATATTAAAGTGTGAATTTGTTATAATGTTATAGTTGTGGGTAATATTTATAAATTTTTCAAAGTAAGTAAGTTATTCGATTGGTCGGGGAATATTCATTTTAACAGGGAATATTCGTACGACGGCACAATCATTGGTGGACCCCACAACGGAATTATTGTCAGAATGAGAAAACGACATAAATATCTTTTTATAAAAATAACGGCGAAAGTTTTACCGTTAAACTGTTAAAATTCCCGGTGGTAAAAGTACAGTAATACGCGTGGTTGTAAAGTAGCACACGGTATTGATTATTGATGCTTACGTAAGAAGTCACTCAGTTTTATTCAATTATTACTACAGTAATTGCTGCATAGTATCTCACGTTATTTGATTCAATTATTGGTAATATTTTTTTATATTATTTAATCAATAATTGAGACGACAAAGTTATTTATATTATTATTTGCAATATTGACGATGTCTAAAAAGTTCTGTCAATGAGAGGTTTGGTCACCTAATTGCGCGCCAATAGGGAGAAATTCTTATCGAAAAGCCCCATTTTCCTGGGAACGATCTGGTTGTTAAATATTGTGAATTATAATAATGATGATAAGCGTTGTTAAAAATATTGAGGGAATTTTTATGAAGTATTTGTTATAATTTTGCTTATTATATAGACCCCCCAATTACCCATTTTTTAAAACTGTCGGTAAAAAGTTATCTCAGTTTATATCTATATATATATATATATATATATATATATATATATATATATATATATATATATGTTTGTCAGGTGGGGGGTGGGGGGTGGGGGGTTCATGGGCAGAGAAAAGAAAAAGGGGTGGTGTATGAATACCTTGGAAGGAAGGGAATTTAGTTTGGTTTTTGGTGTTGCCATGGGATTTTGGAAGATGTATATATATATTTGACATGTGTATGTTGAATATGTAATTTTAGTGTGTGTGTGGTGTATGCCTTTGCCGTAAGGCAAAGGTTATATATATATATATATATATATATATATATATATATATATATATATATATATATATATATATATATATATATATATACGGAGAGGATCTAAAACGGACCAAAAAAGCGGACCAATGAACGGACCAAGGCAAAAACACGCGGGTTTCAGGGCGCGGGTCGGTTCGACCCACGGGTTGGCCCTGAAACCCGCTTGTTTTTGTCTTGGTCCGTTCATTGGTCCGCTAATTTGGTCCGCTGGAGATCCTCCCCGTATATATATATATATATATATATATATATATATATATATATATATATATATATATATATATATATATATATATATAAGTTTTATTTTATTTGATTATAAATAGAATATATTTATTTTAATTGAATTCTTATATCATTGTCATCATCCTTATGCTTATATTATGATAAAAGTCATATGTGGCTTACGTGCATAGATGTACTGTTGATTGGTATGATTATGACCAGGGATTATTCGGTATAATCATGATCGTAATGTTACAAATGATGTGGTAAAAGTCCTCAGTGGCCCGTAGTGCATTGATGGACTGTTGTTGGTATGATCATGACCATTGATGAAAACACGAATATCCTTGGCATGTAGTGCATGGATAATTCGTAGTCGTGATACTAATGAATATCCTTGGCCGTATTGCAAGGATGATTCGATGATGTGGATTAATTATTAAGCTGAATCTCAGCGATAAAATTGATGATAAACTTTTTAAATCATAGAAGATAGTAGATATCATGTTGTACTTGACTCTTCTAATGAATTGCTTGTTCCGCTGCCGTTAAACTTGATGTTTATTATTTTATCAGTTTAACACTGATGAAGGCTAACGATAAGTTATTCTGCATTATCTTAGTCATAATATTTCTTACTGGGCTAATTGAGCTCACCCTTTGCTTTCATTGTTCTCTTCAGGAAATGAGAATATAGCTGGGACTAGTCGGGGAATCGAGTGACGGTCCAGATATTTGCATTAGTAGTCCTCACTATTCAGTGAAATAGTGTGATAATAAATATAATGAGGACTCCATTTGAGTTTTAATACTGTCTAGAAGACAATATTCGTATTAAAACTCTCAGCTTATGTTTTGTCGTATTTTACACTACAGCTGTTTAATTAAGTTGTATTTGAATTTTGTACCATGTATTTGGCGACTCAAAATGGGTGATGTATACCTATTTTGGGGGCGACACACTTTCTGTCACAAATGGAACCCAAGAAGATAGAAGATGCAATGGAAGACTCAAGTTGGATACAAGCCATGCAAGAAGAACTAAATCAGTTTGAAAGAAGCAGAGTATGGAGATTAGTTCCAAGACCAAGAAGCCACCCAGTCATTGGCACCAAAAGAGGGTCTTCAGAAACAAGATGGATGAAGATGGGGTAATAACAAGGAACAAGGCAAGACTAGTAGCCAAACGTTACTCTCAAGAAGAAGACATCGACTACAACGAGACCTTCGCACCTGTTGCTAGATTAGAAGCCATCAGGATATTCCTTGCCTTTGCTGCCCACATGAAATTTAAAGTCTTTCAAATGAATGTCAAAAGTGTATTTCTGAATGGTGAACTTCAAGAAGAAGTATATGTGGAGCAACCTCTAGGTTTCATCAATCCAACTCTATCTAATTATGTCTATAGATTAGACAAAGCCTTATATGGACTTAAACAAGCACCTAGAGCATGCAATGAAACACTAACTAACTTTCTTATTGAAAATGTTTTCACTAGAGGTAGAGTAGATACCACATTATTTCTTAGAAAGTACAAAGACAAAGTCCTATTAGTTCAAATATATGTTGATGACATTATCTTTGGCTCTACTGATGAAAAACTGTGTAAAAGATTTGCCAAGCTTATGTAGAGCAAGTTCGAAATGAGTATGATGGGTGAGCTAAATTTCTTCCTTGGATTACAAGTAAAGCAGACTGATGAAGGTATCTTCATAAACCAAGCCAAGTACATTGAAGACTTACTTAAAAAGTATGGCATGGAATCAGCCTCTCCCATGAAAAACAACAATTGCTCTAGCAACCAAGCTTGACAAAGATGATAAATGTAAAAGTATTAATATAACTCAATACAAAGGTATGATAGGCTCTCTTCTATATCTAACTGCCAGTAGACCAGACATAATGTTTGCACATATGTGCTAGATTCCAAGCTAATCCTAAGGAATCACATTTAATTGCTGTAAAAAGGATTTTCAACTATCTCAAAGGCACACCTCACTTGGGACTTTGGCATCCCAAGGAGTCCTCCTTAGAACTGACATGATATACAGATGTTGATTTTGCAGGCTGCAAGATAGATAGAAAAAGTACCAGTGGCACCTGTCAGTTGCTAGGAAACAGACTTGTGTCCTAGTTTAGCAAGAAGTAAAACTCAGTATCTACGTCAACAGCAGAAGCTGAATACATTGCTTCTGGCAACGGCTGTACTCAAATCTTATAGATGAAAAATCAGCTAGCATACTATAAGTTTAATTTCAAATCTATACCTGTTCATTGTGATAACACAAGTGCCATAACAATAACACACAATCCTGTCATGCATTCTAGGACTAAGCATATAGAAATAAGATATCATTTTATTAGGGATCATGTTCAAAATGGAACTATATCTTTACAATACTTTTCTAATGAAAATCAACTTGTTGATGTCTTTACAAAGCCTCTAGATGAATCCATATTTAATAAATTGATAAGTGAGTTAGGTATGCTAAATCTACAACCATAAACTGTGATGCCCCCAAAATAGGTATACATCACTCATTCTGAGTCGCGAAATACATGGTACAAAATATAAATACAAACTTAATTATACAACATGAGCTGAGAGTTTTTACATGAATATTGTCTAGTAGATAGTATTCAAACTCAAATGGAGTCCTCATTACAATTATTATCACACTATTTTATAAAATAGTGAGGACTACTACAGCCAGCATCTCGGACCGTCACTCCATTCCTCGACTATTTTATAAAACAATGAAAGCAAAATAATGCAGAATTATCACACTATTTTATAAAACAATAAAAGGAAAAGGGTGAGCTCAACTAGCCCAGTAAGAAATATTATGACTAAGATAATGCAGAATAAATTATCGTTAGCCTTCAATAGTGTTAAACTAATAAACAACAAGTTTAACTGCAACGCAACAAGCAATCCATTAGAAGAGTCAAGTAGAGCATGCTATCTACTATCTTCTATGATTTAAAAAGTTTATCAATAATTTTATCGCTGAGACTAAGCTTAATAAATAGTATCACAACCACGAATTATCCATGCACTACAGGCCAAGGATATTCGTATTTTGACCAATGGTCATGATCATACCAGCAACTGTCCATCAATGCACTACGGGCCAATGAGGACTTTTACCACATCATTTATAACATTACGGGTCATGATTATACCGAATGATCCCTGGTCATAATCATACCAATCAACAGTCCATCTATGCCCGTAAGCCAAAGATGACTTTCATCACAATATAAGCATGAGGATGATAACAATAATATAAGAATTCATTTAAAAGAAAGCAAAGGATAAAATTTTAAAGATTTATAACTTAATTTATCCAGAATTCAATAATGTTCAAATTATCAATATGTTACTATTTTGTGGAGTAAAATTCAAGAATAATATTGTATCAAAAATAATTTGGACAACAAAGAAATTAATTTTTATCATGAATAGTTCTCGGGTGAATAGTATCTCGTGAATAGTACTTTATGAATAGTACTTGGGAATAGTACTTTATGAATAGTACCCGTGAATAGTATTCCGGCATGAAAAGATCAATAATTATCAATAATGCTCAGAATAATATTTCCATGAAAAGATACTGGATGAAGCGCAAATATCAAGAATATTCTACTAATTTCACGGAGTATAGAAGCAATACTTTAACAGAATGAGTGTAGAATTAGAAATACGAAACGAAATAATATTACTCACATACTACAGAGTATGAAAAAAAATATTATTTCTTACGAATACTGAACAAAAATAATATTCTTTACCTTAGAAGAAGACTGTATACTGGAATATTGAAGTAGTAGAATACTCTTCTACTTTCTTTTTATAACTTCTCTCTTTATAATTTCTCTTGTGAGTCTTAGTGAATTGGTGAGAATGAAAGAAGAATGAGCTTCTATTTATAGGAAAATATAGTTTCGATAATTACACGTTTTGGTGCTCAAATTATTACAGTATAGTACATTCATCTTTTCATCTATTTTTAATTTAGTTCTACAAGTATTATCAAACTTGCACCACCTCCCCTAATAGTACATGCATGTGAATCAATAGTTCCATTCATGTGAACCAACAGTAAGTTGCATATGAACTAATAGCAATTAATTGCTCATTTATCCTATTAATTACACGATTGGTCAATATAACCTCCAGAAATCAATTATTATCGAAATAAATATCGATTTTCACTAACATTAATAATCCCAACACAATAGAAATATCAAATTCATCTTTAATCAACACGAACTTATTCATCATTAATATTATAACTCACAATATTTAACAACCAGATCATTCCCAAGAAAGAGAGGACTTTCTGATAAAGATTTCTCCCTTTTTGCGCGCAATTAGGTGACCAAACTTCTCCTTGACAGAATTTTCAGGACATCGTCAATATTACAAATAATAATATGAGTAACTTTATCGTCTCAATTATTAATTTAATAATATAAAATATAATGCAGATGATACTGTGACAATAAATAAATCAATAATATGAGAGATATTATACAGCAATTACTGTAGCAATAATTGAGTATAATTGAGTGACTTCTCACGTAAGCATCAATAATCAAAGATATTGTACAATCCCGTGTGCTACTATGCAACCACGCGTATTACTGTACTTTTACAACCGGGTATTTCAACAGTTTAATAGTAAAACTTTCGCCGTTATTTTTATAAACAGATATTTCTATCGTTTTTTAACTCCGACAATACTTCCGTTGTGGGGTCCACCAATGATTGTGCCGTCGTACGAATTTTCCTTGTTAAAACGAATATTCTCTGACCAATCAAATATTTTAAAATAACTTATTTACTTTGTAAAATTTGTAAATAGTACCCAGAACTATAACATTATATCAAATCCACACCATAATATTCAAAAATATATTTCGAGAAAGATTAATCTTTATTCATAAAAATTGGGGTCTTACACCCTCCCTTTCTTATGAAATTTCGTCCTCGAAATTAGGGTACATACTTGGTATGTCGAAGATGTGAAGATACCTTGATTTCATTTTGGATTCTAACTCCCAGGTCATTTCCTCAACATCATGGTTTCTCCACAAAACTTTGACTTGAGGTATAACCTTGGAGCGTAGAATATGATCATTCTTATCCAAGATTTTAACAGGTACCTCTTCATACGTTAAATGTGACAACCCGAATTTTTATAAGTTATTAAAATAAGAATTTAATAATTAAAATTCTTATTATAAAATGTATATATTTTGAATTATGTGTTTTAAGTGTGGGTAAGTATATATATTTGTAATTTATCTTGAAATATGTGATTTAGTGTGAAGAGAGATTAAGTGTGAATATAAAAGAGATGTATATGTTTGGAAAATAAGGTTTAATAGTTAATTTAACTATTAAAGAAATTAAATGAGATTGTTACGGGAAGGTAATTAACTAAATAATATTAGTTACTTTAATTAAGTTGAAAATTATATTATAAAATAATATAATTCGATTATTATGCTTTATGGCAATGAAATTGGTATGCATTAAAATTTCATAATTAATGAGAGTAATTAACTTATTTAAAATGGTGAATGAATATAAATATATTTGATGGTAATTGTTATTAGATTTAATTAAATTGAATATTAGAATTTGATTAAATAAAGTGTGATTATAAACTACACTATAAATGAGTTATTAAAATAAATTAAAAGAATTTAATTTAATTTTGCCAAACAAGACTTAATGCATATTAAGTCTTTAATTTAGATATATTTTACCAAACAAGATATAAGGATTAATTGATTAATTTTTAAAATAGTTAGCCAAACAAGCTTTATGGCTTTTGGTTTTCAAAAATAAGATAACTAATGTCAGTTAATTGGTTGGCATATTTATATTATATAATTAATACCTATATTATTATTATATGTTATATTGTTAGTACGTAAGTTAGAGTTAGATAGAAAGAACTTAGAAGAAGAAAAAGAAGAGAAGAAGAAAGTTACAGAGAAAAAGTTAGAGAGAATTGAGAGAAACCTAGAGAATTTGAGAAAAGAATTGGGGAAAAGAAAGCTTGTTGATCAAAAGGGAAAGTTATCATCTTCTAGAAAACAAGGTATCATCATACTCTTTTAAATTTCTTTAAAGTTATAGTTTAATTCTCTTCCAAAATTTTCTGTAAAACCTTTGTGAAGGTTAAATTATTTGTGTTATATAGTTTCTATATGATAACTACTTGTTATAAAATTGTTTTCATAAGTATATATATGAGTATAGTAAATGCATTCATGTTATGTATGTATTTTGTGAAGGAAAATATATTACAGTGAATATATATATATATATATATATATATATATATATATATATATATATATATATATATGAATATGGCTTAGTTTAAAGTAAATTGAGGTTTAATTTTCTGTATAATATATAAATTGACTATTGAATTCGAAAGAGGATGAATAAACATAAACAAGGTATTTTGAATTAACTGTTTTGGTTGAAAAACAAAATTACAGTGATGATTTTCACTGAAACTGTCAAAAAGTGAAGCTTTAGCAAAAATAGTGGAAATTAAATGTTGTAATCTTGATGGTTATGCTGTTTAGGTGGTTAGAAACGTGTCAGAAAACATTAGTTTATGTTTCTGTAAACATATTACACCTCTGGTAGGTTGGTATGATTGTCAGAAAGGAGTTTGTAGGCCTAATTTGGCTTTCCGTAGTGTTCTAGACCATAAATCGCAAAAACACAGAAGGGACCCCCGCCCTGCCGGGGGGGAGGGGTAGTCTGTCTAGCCAAATTTTTTGAAAAAAAATTGAACGGACATGTTTTACTAAAATGAGCATAACGTTTTCATACGAACTTCGATTGAGGCGATTCAACATGATCCGGAACGAGAACGAATAGACCTACAACTTTTATTCTTCAAGTTTTTCAATTTGAGGTCGGAAAAAGGGGTCAAAATTATTATCTTTAGGACTATTATGTTTTCGGAGGCAATCGGAGGGCGTCGGGCATGCACGTATGCAAGTATAGTGCTCTTGATGATAAAAGATGTTGTTCTAAGTTATAAAACATGAATGTTAGTAAATATAATGATGTTTAACATTAATAAATGATGTATTAGATAAGTTGTATAAGCATTCTAAGCATATACAAGAGAGACAAATCGGGCGTGTGACGAATGAACGTCGAAACGCCGTGACAAGTGTTAATGAACGTAAAAAGTGTTTTAAATCAAATGAAATGAATATTATAAGATAGTGAATTGGGTTAATATAAAACTAATAAGTAATCGTAGCAAGACTTAAACACTTGAATGAACTTCGAGTAAGTCGAAAGTTAACACAATCAAATTAAACTTTGTGTATTGATTAATAAGAAGGGTTATGGGATGTAGAGTAAAGTTTACTTTACAACTATTATGCGTTGCTATGTAACTAATAGTTGATGTATATGATTATATAATTGTGTAGGGCATGTGAAGTGCAGATAACTGTAAGCTGTTAAACTGTTATTGGTAAACAACGATCAAGGCAAGTCTTTCAGTTCCTATTTGCTATGTGAACTTGATGATGAACTGTTTTAAATCTTTATTGCAAAGAACATGATGTGTTATATATATGTTGAAAGCATGAAATGTTAAAGTCAATTTATGACTACGTTGCTTGAGTAAAGCATGCTGATTGAGTAAGGAACTCAATCTTTATACTTGTTATATGAACTGTAGCATGTATGTTATGTTAGTCCAATATTTATGAGATATATGTTGAGCATGTTATTATGTGCTATGTGATGCATGAAAACTGTTAGATTTGCTGGGCTGTCGAGCTTAACCTTGCAAATAACCATTTTTGCAGGTCAAGATTTCAAGGTAAGGATATGTGCTAAGTGAACTATAGAGATTCATATTCGCGAAGATTACTTATGTTTTATGAGAAATGTATTTAATATTTTGAATGTAACATGTTGTTGAATTATAAGTTGAGCTATTCAGTGTATTTGGATATCTATTTATGATGTAAGACTTTGTATAGTCATTTTGTTGTAACGATTCATGATATAAATTTGAATCGAAGTGTTGTAATGTAAAGGTTGCGATTTAAGGCAATACAAAAGGTAATGTATAAAAGTTTAAATTATTCCGCATATTATTAAGTTTAACATCTAATAATGATGTAAAATCAGAAGTTAGACGTTTTATTAACGACCAAAGTCGATAATTGAATTGTATGAATTTTGGGGTCGTTACATTAAATCTTCCACTATCTCGTCTGGTTCTAATTCAATAATTTGGTTCAGGTCTTTCACATATTTACGTAACATAGATATGTCAAAAACGTTATAAACACGAGACATACTTGGCTAGGCGAGTCTATTGGCCACAGTTCCTACTTGATCGAGGATTTCGAATGGCCCAATGAATTGAGGATTGAGCTTTACTCTCTTTCCAAATCTCGTAACTCCTTTCCATAGAGCAACACGTAACAAAACATTATTACCAACATTAAATTCCACGTTCTTTCAATGAAGATCAACATAACTCTTTTGTCGATCGTGTGATATTTTTATACGTTGCCGGATCATTTGAATCTTTTCTGTAGTCATGCGTACCAATTTTGATCCCAACAACGTTGCTCCACCCACCTCATCCCAGAATATTGGAGAATGACACTTGCGTCCATACAACACCTCGAATGGAGCCATGCCGATACTTGCTTGATAACTGTTGTTGTAGGAGAATTTCACTAATGGTAAGAACTTGTCCCAATTTTCTTTGAAGTTAAGGACAAAGAGTCTTAATAGATCTTCAAGAGTTTGAATAGTTCTCTCCGACTGCCCGTCCGTCTAAGGATGGTATGTCGAACTGAATCATAAATCCGTGCCCATAGCTTTTTACAAACTAACCCAAAATTGTAAAGTGAACCGTGTCCATATGCTATGACTTTCCCATGTTGCATGAGAACACATCCTAACCCTCTGCCTGAAGCATCGTTGTAGATGATAAATCCCTCTAAACCAGATGGTATTGTCAGAAAAGGTGCTGAAATGAGCCTCCTTTTGAGTTCTTAAAAACTTTTCTCACATTCCTCGCTCCAACCGAATTTTGTATCTTTTCGAGTCAGCTGAGTTAATGGAGTAGAGATTCAAGAAAATCCTTCCAAGAATCTCAGATAATAACCAGCTAAGCCCAAAAAATTATGTACTTCGGTCACTGACTTAGGTTGCTCCCAGCTTTGAATTGCTTCAGTATTTGCCGGGTCAACAGATATTCCGTGATTTGATATTATGTGCTCAATGAATGCTACTTCCTTAAGCCAGAACTTGTATTTCTTCAACTTGGCATATAACTTATTTTCACGAAACTTTTGTAGTATCAGCCTCAAGTGTTGTTCATAATCTTCACGACTTTTGGAGTATATGAGGATGTCATCAATAAAGACAACTATAAAATAATCCAAATATTCCTTGAATACTCAGTTCATCATAACCATGAAGGTAGCAGGAGCATTAGTCAATCCAATAGACATGACTAGGAATTCGTAATGCCCGTACCAAGTTCTGAAAGCAGTCTTTGGAATGTCATCAGTTTTAATCTTCAACTGATGATATCCAGAACGAAGATTGATCTTTGAAAAGAATTTGGCACCTTGTAACTGGTCAAAAAGGTCATCAATGCGAGGCAACGGGTACCTATTTTTGATGGTGACATGATTCAACTTTCGATAGTCAATACAAAGTCTCATACTTCCATCTTTTTTCTTCACAAATAGAACAGGAGCACCCCAAGGAGACGTACTAGGACGAATGAAACCGATGTCTAACAATTCCTCTAGTTGGGGTTTTAACTCCTGAAGTTAAATAGAAGCCATTCGATATGGGGCTTTGGAAATGGGTTTTGTACCGAGTTCAAGGTCGATACAAAATTCGATTTCACGCTCTGGGGGTAGGCCAGGAAGTTCTTCAGGGAATACGTCAGGAAATTTATTAACAATAGAAATATTATTCAAATTTGACGTATTTTTATTTAAATCTGTGTCATGGGCTAAGAAAGCTGTCATCTGTTTTGCAATAAATGAATAGCTTTATAACTCGATATGACAGTGATTGACTTTAGTGGTTTGGTTGCTTGAATTCGCATAATAGGTTGGTTAAGAGTATGATAGCTAACAACCTTACGAAAATAATCAATTTTAGAATGATGAGTAGTTAACCAATCAATTCCTAAAATCACATCGAATGCAAGTATTTTCAAAGAGATAAGATCGACAGGTAATGTGTGGGTGCTGATTTGAATCAAACAAGACTTATAAACAGTGGATGTAATGAAGGTTTCTCCCAGCGGAGTTTCAACAGATAAGTCAAAGTCTAATTTCTCCAGAGTTAAATTTAAACGTTGAACGCAAGTAGGAGAAATAAAAGAATGGATAGAACCGGTGTCAAATAAGGTATAGATTCGCAAGTGTTTATGATTAACTTACCCGTAATGACCTCGTTCGGGTTCCTCACTTTTTGGGAGGTTACGACAAACGCTCTCCCTTGAACTATCGGGTTTGACTTTTCTAGGACGGCCTTTAGTGCTTTCGTCTCAGCTGGACTTGACTTTACTGTACGACAAAATCGGGCTAGGTGACCTTCTTTTCCGTAATTGTAACACGCTTTGGACTGCATCGTGCAGTTTGGACTAATGTGTCCCTCCCTTCCGAATTTGAAGCATATGATCCGTGGTCGTTCTCCTTCTTTATCAACGGGTGCTAGTGCTGATGTTTTTCCATCATTGTTGAGTCTCCTCTTCTTGAAATTTCCACTCCTATTGTCTTGGCCATGATTACCACTGAAATGGTTACCATTTCTGGCATGTGATTCCCTTCATGTTTGTTGTCACCGCTTCGATGACTGCCACCACTGGTATTATTGATTTGCCGATTGCTTTCTCTTGGTTGGGTTGACTCATTATTGCGCTCCAATAATTGAGCCTTATTTACAACATCTGAATACAAACATAGTTTGTGAGAAATTAGGTATTGACGTATCTCAGGTTTCAAACCTCTTAGAGGATGCGTCATTCTCTCCTCATTATCAACCAAGTGGGATGCAAACTGGAACAACTCGGCAAACTTAGCCTCGTACTGCGACATGGTCATATTGTTTTGCTACAACTTGATGAACTTTACCTCCTTCATGTGACGAATACTTTCGGAAAAGTACTTGTCATTGAACAGTTCTTAGAACTTCTCCCAAGACATCTTCAGTGTGGCAGGTTGAGTACGCTTTACAAATTCCCACCAGTAATCTGCCTCTCCTCACAACATGAAGGTGGCAAAGGGAACTTTTTGCTCTTCAGAGCATCCCAATACATCAAATATCTTGGTAATCTGCTTTATCCACGTCTCCGCCTTTAAGTGGTTTTGGCTCTCCCAAAAACTCCGGTGGTCCCAGCTCCTTGAACTACTTAGCGGTGACCATCTAACAGTTTCTAGTGTTTCCACATGCATTTTGAATATGAGTCTCTCTTGCCTGATGTTGCACGAATTGCTGGAAGCTCCTAAACATTCTGTCGTTCATCATTTGGACAGTGTTGTTGTTCACCTGAGGATTATTGCCTTCCTGATGCACATTATCCTAGGTATTGATCAGTGGTGACTCAACGGTCTCATGTGTTCCATTGCTTAACTCGACATTTTCGAATGTCATTTTCAAACACTGCTACAAAACAAGGGTTAATTGACATGCCACATATTATCCCTATATTATGACCGACCAATTAAATAACAAATAAGCTTAGGTAGGTTATACTAGTGAAGGATTTACCCGTCTCTCCCCTCTAGTTCTAGTCTCACATCTTAGCCAGGGATCATATCCCTAAGCTTTGATACCAAATGTGACGCCCCCAAAATTGGTATACATCACTCATTCTGAGTCACCAAATACATGGTACAAAATACAAATACAAACTTAATTATATAACATGAGCTGAGAGTTTTAGACGAATATTGTCTAGTAGATAGTATTCAAACTCAAATGGAGTCCTCATTATAATTATTATCACACTATTTTATAAAATAGTGAGGACTACTATAGCCACCATTTCGGATCGTCACTCCATTCCCCGACTAGTCTCGATTACGTTCTAATTTCCTGAAGAGAACAATGAAAGCAAAAGGGTGAGCTCAACTAGCCAAGTAAGAAATATTATGACTAAGATAATGCAGAATAAATTATCGTTAGCCTTCAACAGTGTTAAACTAATAAACACCATGTTTAACTTCAGCGGAACAAGCAATCTATTAGAAGAGTCAAGTAGAGCATGATATCTACTATCTTCTATGATTTAAAAAGTTTATCAAAATTTTTATTGCTAAGACTCAGCTTAATAAATAGTATCACAATCACGAATTATCCATGCGCTACGGGCCAAGGATATTCGTGTTTTCACCAATGGTCATGATCATACTAGCAACTGTCCATCAATGCACTATGGGCCAATGAGGACTTTTGCCACATCATTTATAACATTATGGGTCATGATTATACCGAATGATCCCTGGTTATAATCATACCAATCAACAATCCATCTATGCACGTAAGCCAAAGATGACTTTCATCACAATATAAGCATGAGAATGATGACAATGATATAAGAATTCAATTAAAAGAAAGCAAAGGATAAATTTTTAAAGATTTATAACTTAATTTATCTAGAATTCAATAATGTCCAAATTATCAACATGATACTGCTTTGTGGAGTAAAATTCAAGAATAATATTGTATCAAAAATAATTTGGACCAAAGAAATCAATATTTATCATGAATAGTTCCCGAGTGAATAGTACCCCGTGAATAGTATTTCGTAAATAGTACCCGTGAATAGTACTTTGTGAATAGTACCTAAAAATAGTACTTTGTGAATAGTATCCGTGAATAGTACTTTGTGAATAGTACCTCGTGAATAGTATTCTGGCATGAATAGATCAATAATTATCAAGAATGCTCAGAATATTATTTCCATAAAAAGATACTGGATGAAACACAAATATCAAGGATATTCTACTAATTTTACCGAGTATAGAAGCAATACTTTATCAGAACGAGTGTAGAATTAGGAATACGAAACGAAATAATATTACTCACATACTACAGAGTATGGAAGAAAATATTATTCTTACGAATACTGAACATAAATAATATTATTTACCTTAGAAGAAGACTGGATAACTTCTCTCTCTATTGCTTCTCTCTCTATAATTGCTCTTGTGAGTTTTAGTGAATTGGTGAGAATGAAATAAGAATGAGCTTCTATTTATATGAAAACATAGTTTCGATAATTACACGTTTTGGGGCTCGAATTATTATAGTATAGTACCTTCATCTTTTCCTCCATTTTTAATTTAGTCCTACAAGTATTATCAAACTTGCATCACCTCCCCTAATAGTATATGCATGTGAATTAATAGTTCCATTCATGTGAACCAACAGTAAGTTGCATATGAACTAATAGCAATTAATTACTCATTTATCGAAATAATTACCCGATTGGTCAATATAACCTCCAGAAATCAATTATTATCGAAATAAATATCGATTTTCACTAACACTAATAATTCCAACACAATGGAAATATAAATTTCATCTTTAATTAACACAAACTTATTCATCATTAATATTATAACTCACAATATTTAACAACCAGATCATTCCCAAGAAAGAGGGGGCTTTCCGATAAGAATTTCTTCCTATTGGCGCGTAATTAGGTGACCAAACCACTCCTCGACAGAACTTTCTAGACATCGTCAATATTGCAAATAATAATATGAATAACTTTGTCATCTCAATTATTGATTTAATAATATAAAATATTATGTAGATGATACTGTGACAATAAATGAATCAATAATATGAGAGATATTATGCAACAATTACTGTAGCAATAATTGAGTATAACTGAGTGACTTCTCACGTAAGCATCAATAATCAAAGATACTGTACAATACCGTGTGTTACTATACAACCACGCGTATTACTGTACATTTACCACCGGGTATTTCAACAATTTAACGGTAAAACTTTCGCCATTATTTTTATAAAAAGATATTTCTGTCGTTTTCTAACTTTGACAATACTTTCGTTGTGGGGTCCTGTTGATCGATTTCGCAATCAATGAATACGTACAAGTATACACGGTCAACAAGTAATAAAGTGAAAGTAGAGTATCGTTCCCACGAGGAATTATTTAATAAAAGTTACCAAATACTAACTTTTAACTAAATCAATTTTATTTAAACAATTGTAAATTGTGATTTTTCTAATTAAGAAAACTAAATTAACAATTAAAAGAAATTATTCTAAAATAAATCAAATAAACAAAACTAAGATTTGAATAAATTCAGATAAATAAAGATTAAGACTCCAATATCCCCAATTATGAACTATAAATCAATTGTTCAATTATCCCATTTATTATGCCTACTGAATTGTTAACAGGAATTCTCCAGTGCCAAAAGCCCTTTCTCAAGTGATCATTTGCCTTTTATTTATTCCAAGTTAATTTTGCTATATCCCTATACAAAACAATTGAATTAAACTCACTACAACCCCAATTCCTTATGTGTTACATGCGGCAAATAGATATTCTCATTCTATTCACAAACCTAATTATTCACTGTGCAAATAACTAAGTCACATGTCACCAAGTCCAGTTCTAACCCTAGAATTCCTTTCTCAATTCCTTCTAGAGTAACAAGGTAATTATTGGCCAGATAATTAATCAATAAGCACAAAGCAAGATGAACAATTCACTTCAACATAAATAATTGAAATAAATTAAATAATCAATTCATAACCATAAAAAGTTCAATTGAAATCTTAATAAAAGAGTTAGTTCATAATTAATGAATTAAAACCAAGAATCCACAATTGAATAAACATTAAAAGATTAAATATGATAAGAGAAGAAAACAGAATCTGTTGTCAGCAAATCTGATGCTCCCCTCTTGCTCTTGCTCTTGCTCTTGATCTTCAGTGTTCTTCAATTTGCTTCAATCTCCAATGGCTAATTAAGAACTAGGGTTTAGATTCTAATCTAATGGAGTGTTTAATCTAGTCTAATCTATGTAATCTCCCTTTATTTTATGCCTTACATCATGTATTTATTGGTTACAAGTCCAATTTTTAGCTTAGGAACAAACCCAATCCAATTTGGAGTCAAAAAGGTGTCAAAATTCGCCCAAAAACGCGTCTAGGCCGCACCAACCTCTTCCCCCAGCACCCCAGCGCTGGGCAAGATGCTCAAACACTGTTCCCCAGTGCCCCGGCACTGGGCATAGGCCCAAAATGGGCGCCCCGGCGCTGCCACATGTTCTGACATTTTCTACTCCGACGTCATTTGGGAAAATGGCCATAACTTCTTCGTTCGAACTCCGATTTTGATGATTCAAGATGATCCGAAAAGAGAAAAAGTAGATCTACAACTTTCATTCTTTAAGTTTTTCGAAATAAGGTCCGTAGAAATACTCAAATTGGCTCTGAAGTGACTGCTGTGTAAATGGCAAGCCACGTCGATCCAAGTAACTTTTGTCCCAAATCCTACAAAACAATGTCAAACATGCATGAATGGACACAAACACTTAAAAACTATTCTAAAAGACTTGAGAAAAATAATAAATTAAGCCCGAATGTATCCAATTCATGTGTATAAAACTCACTCATCAGGTCCACCAATGATTGTGCCATCGTGCGAATATCCCTTGTTAAAACGAATATTCCCCGACCAATCGAATATTTTAAAACCACTTACTTACTTTACCAAATTTATAAATAGTACCTACAACTATAACATTATATCAAATCCACGCCATAATATTCAAAAATATATTTCAAGAAAAATTAATCTTTATTCATAAAAGTTGGGGTCTTGCATAAACTCTATGCTCTAGTTTATGCTAACCATGCAAAAATAAAGGCTATGTTCAAAATCGTAGAGGTGAATAAAGAAGGACCACAATCGTAGAGCTGTCTCGACATGACAAAGAAGCATCCTGTGATGACAACATTCCTAACAAATCCAAGCAATCCCTCTGATAAGCGCTTCAGGGACAAACCTAATCCTTAGTTCATTCTAAGAGTTTGGCCCTTCCTTAGCTACCTTAACCCAGAAGGAATGCTAAGTCAAAGTTCATCACAAGGACCAGGACAGACAATGATCGTAGAGTAGATTTAGTAGTGAACTCAACATCGTAGTGCAACCTCGACGATCGTAGTCCTCCCAAAGGATACACTAGCTCAAGGGGAGTTAAAGGCATATCAGTATTTTCCACATCATTAAAAATCGTGGAGCCAAGCCAGACTTGACACATGCCCTACTATGCAGATCGAGAGGAAGGAAGTTATAAGTACAAGTTTGAAAAGATCTTTTTGAAAATTCACCTCAGAAGTTTAAAAAGCTCATTCCTCTCTCTCTACCAGTAAAAACCCTAGCTTTCAGAAACGCTTAACCAACCTCAATTCAAGAAAATTAATGGCGACTTCAAATGTTATCTCTGGTTACGAACTCTGCTTTGACGAGTTCAAGACAGATGACCCTCAATTTCAAAAAATTCTGTCTTTTCTAAAGAAAGTTGGCCTTGAAGAAGCTTTGAGCACCAGCACATGTATCTACCCAAAGCTGGTGAAAGAATTCTACAGCAATGGAACTTTTGATAACGACGTTATCACCACAAGGGTCAAGGGGAAGCAAATTAAACTTAAAGCTGAATATATAAACCTAGCCCTAGGTTTCAAATCAAAGGGACTTGCATTTATGGAGGTCATCGACTTTCATGAAGATCTAAAAAAGATGCATCATAAAAAGTTTCAGACCGTCAAGGGATACAAGAAGAAAGAGTTTTTCCAAAAGTATGAGTTTTTGGCTGACATTGTTGGAACGTGCATATGCTGTAAAAGCTCTGGCCACGACTCTATGAATGAAGTGCAGATAAAGCTCATGACAGCAATCCTAACAGAAAGATGACACATCAGCTGTTTCAAATTTGGAAAAGAAATCTTGTAGAAAATGTATGATGTCTAAATCTAGTGGAAGGACTGGTGAATCAAAGAGTCTAGGCTACTAGGAAATATGTCAGTTGTGAAGGAAACTGATGAAGAGGAAGAAATTAATAAAGAGGAACCCATCGCTTTGGTCAGAAAAAGCAAGGGTAAGAGGAAAATGAAGGCTCAGACGACAGAGGAGCCTCAAGGTTCAACCACTGATGCACCCCAAGAGAGTTCAGGCACTGGAACTCTGAAGGAAATGAAGGGAAAAAACAACAGTCTGAGGAAGAAGAAGACAGAGCTACCATCTCTCAGTTGCTTAAGAAGGGAAAACGTAACCATAAATCAAAGAAGTCTTCGATCATAGAGTCACTATCGATCGTAGAGTCCAGACTTGATATCACTCCAGAAGTGGATGCTGCAACAGTTTCTCAGCCTGATCAAATCTTCAGAGCTGATGCTGAAGAAAGTGATGAGGTTGTGGCTCAGCTTAAGAAGGAAAGGAGAAAGCTTGTCAAGAAATATATTCTAGTCAATGAAGGAGTCTTAAAGGAAGAAGACAGCAGAATAGCTGTTGAAAAGGAGCTACCTGAAGCTACTATAAGGAAAATACAGCGGGTTGAGAGGGAGGTTCCTGAAGTTCCTGCACTAGAGAATGCTCCAGCTGAGGGGGAGCTGCTTGAAGTTCAAATAGATGATCAAATTGAGGGGGAGCCTCGCGAAGTCCTTATAACAGAGAAGACTACAGCTGAGGAGGAACTGCAAAAAGATTATCACGAACCTCCCTCAGTTCCTTAAGAGGTCTTAGCTTTTAAAACTGAAGAAGTGGAGAGGGTTGAAGCTATAGAGGTGGAGAAAGCAGAAGAACAAAGAAGAGAAGTGGAGATGATTGATGTGGTGGAAATATCAAATGAAGACTAGGAAAAAGAAGAGGATGATGAAGTTAAAATTATCGCAGTAGGATGGGATGGATATAGTAGAGCCAACTACAATAAATTATTTTCCTATTTACCTATGATGCCCTTTCACAGAGCCCAAATCCTCAACTTCTGGGATCACATGTTCTGGGCCTTCAAAGCTTATCCAATAATCTTTGTGCTAGCTCATGGATTCCCAGGCAACCTCACTTTTGCCCAAAAGCTGATCACTAATGGTTCCTCTTCAAAAAATGGGTGTGAGGTATAATCTATTCCCATCTCTTTCAGGGGTTAGTTTATGAGTAGGTTTTTAACCTACGATTTATCTTTATTTAGCTTGAGATATTGTTATTTTTTGAGTATTTCATGTTGCTTTTGATGGGTTTTTGTTCTTATTGCAGGATATTAAGTGAGCACATCAAAAGGCTGGCATTGGAAGAATGCTCAAGAAATCTAGACAGAAGCATGACCGGCGCGGGGCGCGCCATGATGACAAAGGAAATGGCGTGGGGCGCGCTGCAGGAGAGAAACATTCTGATCATATAGCGTGGGCCGTGCCACTGTAGTATAAAACCCGGCGCGGGGCGCGCCATTGGGACGGGTCAAAGACTATTTTGTTTTGCTCTGCTGGAAGTTGAGTTTTGTTGGGAGATATAACTTCTTTATGTAATAAGGTTATATTAGGAGTGTGTCAAGGAGGTTATTACATGTTAATTGGGATTCTATGTTCAAAAACTTGTTGGGTTTGTTGAATTCCTATGGGATGACTTTGAGATGGATTAGAATTAAATTGGCTGAAGTGAATCATTTTATGCTAAGGAAAAAGTGTTAGAGAGAAAAATCCAACAATTGAGCATACACTTAGAGAGCAAGAATGGAGAGACAAGATCTTTGTGGAACAAAGAAAGGAGGTGATTTTACGAAAATTACAAATTTGAAGGGCGAGAAGGGTGTTGTATTACTATTCTTCTTTAATTTCAGTTTTTGTAATCAGGATGATAATTTCTTTTATTTATTCAATATTTAATTCATTAAGTATGAACTAAATTACTTTTTAGGCTTGCAATGGAACTTTAATGTTGAATGCCAATTATTATGCCTTGATTTAAGTTTAATAAATTATTAATTCAGTTTATCTATTGTGATTTATGCTTAACTTATGAATTGCTTAATCGCCAATTTTATGTGGATTTATATGGATTTGAGAGATGATGTATGAGTCTAGACCTAGTCATAATAGCATGTGTTCTTGAATTTTGTGATTGAATGGAATCTTGATTTATGTTAGGATATAGATATACCTAGCATCACATGTAATATGATAAGAGCTTGGAATTAAACTCTTCTTAATTGTAATTCATATAGAGATATAGTGAATTAGTTATTTAGGGTGTCTGGCTTAATTCTATCTAATTTGTGGATTTAAGTTAATATGGTTTTAGTGCATTGAGAAATGGCTAATTCTACATGAGTGCTCTTGAGTAAAAAATTGAGATAATGAATTAAACTGGAATAAGGTGTGATAATTGGAATGATACTTAAAGTGAAGTTGTGAGCCTAATTCTCCATTATTTGCTTGAAATTAAGGTTTTTAAGTTGTGTTGATTGATTGATATTTTTAATTTCTAGTTGTTATTAGTTATATTCATTGATTTCGATTAGTTTAATAAAATTGGGTTAATACAAAACTTGTAATTGTTAGGATTAATTTCTTGCTATTCTCTGTGGGAACGATTCTTTTCTTATCATTATATTACTTGTTGACCACGTATACTTGCGTGTTGTGCGTAATTAGATTTTATACCAACAAGTTTTTGGCGTCGTTGCTGGGGATAGTATTGATTTTAATATTTTTCAATATCATTTTAATTAGTTCAGTTCTACTTAAACAATTTTTCTTTTTGTTTTGTTCTTTATTATTTCAGGTTCTTTGAGTTAGTTTATACAAACTCGGTCTAAAAACCCAAACTTACTTCCTTTTGAGGATGATATTGAGAAACGGTTTCAAAGGCTAAGTAAGTGGATTAAAGACACAAGAGAAAACACTGAGAACTCTGATAAGGAAGAAATCATGGTTGCCGAAGACCAGAAAGTGTTGAGGGATTTTGTTACACCTAAGGTGACTAAGCTTCAATCAAGTATCACCAGGCTGACGATTGCTGCAAACACTTTTGAGATCAAGCCTGGGACTATACAGATGATTCAAAACTCGGTACAGTTTGGGGCACTAACAAATGATGATCCGAATGAACACTTGGTCAACTTTTTGGAGATATATGACACTTTTAGGTACAATGGGGTGTCGGATGACGCAGTCAGACTTCGCTTGTTCCCGTTCACACTGCGGGATAAGGTGAAGAGTTGTTTACACTCTCTACCGCCGGGATCAATAACTACATGGGAAGACCTCGCTCAAAAATTCTTAGCCAAATTTTTTCCACCAGCAAAGACTGCAAAAATGAGAAACGAGATTACCATGTTTGAACAATAGCATGGGGAATCACTGTATGAGGCATGGGAGAGGTATAAGGAATTGCTTAGGAAGTGCCCATATCACGGATTACCTAAATGGATGTAATTGAATACATTTTACAATGGGTTGAGTGGGAATCTCAGAACTAGTTTAGATGCATCTTTGGGTGGAGCATTTATGGCTAAGAGTTACGAGGAGGCATATGAGTTGATAGAAACAATGGTAGCTAACAACTACTAGCGGCCCACGACAATAATGACACAACCTAAGGTAGCTGGGGTGTTAGTGGTAGATGGAGTGATGACGTTAGCAGCACAGATTTTAGTGATATCAAAGAAGGTGGATGCTTTGTCGGGTGCACAAACTCAACAGATTGCAGTTATTTGTGAATTATGCGCTGGGGGAACATCCTACAGAACAATGTGCAATCAACCCAGTGTCAGTACAATTTGTAGGTAGCTACAACAAGATTCCACAGAATATGCATCAGAATGCATACAATCCGGGGAATAGGAATCACCCTAATTTTTCATGCAGTAACAATCAGAATCAGCAAGCTCCACGACCATCTTATCCCCCAGGATTTCAGAATCAGCATCAACAAACGTCTCATCATCAAGAGAGAAAAGCAGATTTAGAAGAGTTGTTGTTAAAATATATATCAAGCAACGAGGCGACCATGAAATCACAAGTAGTAGCAATCAAGAACTTAGAGAATCAAATGGGGCAGCTGGCTTTTGCATTGAATAATAGGCCTCAAGGAACTCTACCCAGTGACACGGAGAAAAATCCAAAGGGGAATCATGAGCAGTGTCAAGAGGTTATGTTAAGGAGTAGAAAACACCTTGAGGGGCAAAAGATAGAAAATTCAGCTACAAAAGATGAAGACAAAGAAGGTGAAAATAAAGTGGTTGAGGACAAACAAGGTGAAAAAAAGCATGTGGATAAGAGCAAGACAGATAATGAGTCGGTTGTGTATCCTCCACCACCATTTCAACAAAGAATTCAGAAACATAAGTTAGACAAGCAATTTTCCAAGTTTTTAAAAGTTTTTAAGAAACTTTAGATCAACATTCCTTTCGCAGAAACCCTAGAGCAAATGTCGAGTTATGCTAAATTCATGAAGGGAATTCTGTCAAGGAAAAAGAAGTTAGAGGATTTTGAAACTGTGGCATTGACGGAGGAGTGCAGTGTAGTTCTACAAAGAAGGTTACCGCCAAAGTTGAAAGATCTGGGGTGTTTCACCATTCCTTGTACAATTGGGAACATGGCATTCCAAAAGTGTTTGTGTGACTTGGGGGTGGGTGTGAACCTCATGCCGTTATCTGTATACACCGAATTGGGTTTACCAGCTCCGAAACGGACAAATATATCTCTACAGTTGGAGGATAGGTCAGTCACGTACCCAAGAGGAATTGTGGAAGATATCCTTGTTAAGGTGGATAAATTTATATTCCAGTTGATTTTATAATTTTGGATTATGAAGAAGATAAAAGTATCCCAATCATCCTAGGGAGACCGTTCTTGGCTACGGGTAGGACTCTCATCGATGTGCAAAAAGGTGAACTAACCATGAGGGTCCAAGATCAGGAAGTCAAGTTCAATGTGTTCAAAGCCATGAAGTTCCCTACGGATGTAGAAAAGTGTTTCCGGGTGGATGTCATTGATCAGATAGTCAATGAAGACATGGTTAAAAGTTTGGCTAATGATCCATTGGAAACTAAACTATTGGGAGATGAAGATTCGGACGATCCAGAGTTTGTAGATTATTTGCATTTGCTGGATTCTTTGCCATGAGTTAATATATTCAAGGCGCCATTTGTGCCATTACACACGGAAAAAAAAGCCACTGCAAGAATGAAACCTTCATTGGAGGAGCCACCTACACTTGAGCTTAAGCCACTTCCTAAACACCTCAGGTATGCATATTTAGGCAATTCTAATACTTTACCTGTTATTATTGCATCTGCACTTAACGAATTGCAGGAAATAAAGTTGCTGAGAGTGCTTAGAGAATACAAATCGGCTATAGGATGGACAATAGCATATATAAAGGGGATAAGTCCATCCTTTTACATGCACAAAATTTTTATGGAAGAGGATACAAAGCCAATAGTGGAACAACAAAGATGGCTAAACCCAATCACGAAAGAAGTGGTGAAGAAAGAAATTCTGAAGTGGTTGGATGCAGGGATTATCTACCCAATTTCAGACAGTGCGTGGGTCAGTCCAGTTCAATGCGTGCCGAAAAAGGGAGGAATGACCGTAGTAAAGAATGATGATAATGAATTAATTCTGACGAGGACAATGACCGGTTGGAGGGTTTGCATGGAGTACAGGAAGCTGAATAAAGCAACCCGCAAGGACCACTTTCCTCTACCTTTCTTCGATCAGATGTTGGACAGGTTGGCAGGGCATGAATTTTACTGTTTACTAGATGGGTATTCGGGAATAATCAAATAGTCATTACTCCTGAAGATCAAGAGAAGACCACTTTCACGTTCCCATACGGCACCGTTGGATCCAGGAGAATGTCTTTTGGCTTGTGTAATGCACCAGCAACCTTCCAACGGTGTATGATGGCCATATTCTCAGACATTTTAGAGAAGAATGTGGAAGTCTTCATGGACGACTTCTCTTTCTATGGAGATAATTTTGATGTCTGTCTAGAGAACTTGGTCATGGTTTTAAAGCGATGCGTGGAGACGAATTTGGTACTCAACTGGGAGAAGTGCCACTTTATGGTCGAAGAAGGAATAATCTTGGGGCACAAGGTCTCTGTGAAGGGATTAGAGGTTGATAGAGCAAAGTTGGAAACAATTGAAAATCTTCCACCACCAACTACAGTCAAAGGGATCCGTAGTTTTCTAGGACATGCGGGATTCTACCAAAGGTTTATTAAAGATTTCTCTAAGATCGCAAAACCACTATACAGTCTCTTAGATAAAGATTCAGTCTTCAAGTTTGATGAGGATTGTAAGTCAGCTTTTGAGCAATTGAAGAAAAAGTTTACTACAACTCTAGTGATCGTCGCACCGGATTGGACTATGCCCTTTGAATTAATGTGTGATGCGAGCGACTATGCAGTAGGAGCTGTTTTGGGTTAACGCCGAGAGAAGATCTTCCACACCATATACTATGCAAGTAAAACCCTTACGGATACCCAATTGAACTACACAACTACAGAGAAAGAGTTACTTGCAGTAGTATATGCCTTTGACAAATTCTGGGCATATTTAATTGGAACAAAGGTGGTGGTTTACACGGATCACTCGACAATTCGATATTTAATTTGAAAGAAGGATGCTAAGCCTAGACTTTTCAAATGGATCCTTCTTCTACAAGAATTCAATTTAGAAATAAATGATAGAAAGGGGACAGAGAATCAAGTTGCAGATCATCTTTCAAGGTTAGAAAATCCGGACAAAGATGGGGCAGATAAGTGTTTACTCAACGAGTTGTTCTTGGATGAGCAGCTGTTTGGAGTCAACGCAGAATTTCCATGGTACGCAAATTTTGCCAACTATTTGGTGAGCAACATCCTTCCCCCTGATCTTACACGTCAACAAAAGAAGAAGTTCCTACATGACGTCAATTGGTACATATGGGATGAGCTATATTTATTCAAATAGTGTACAGACAAAATGATTCGTCGATGTGTGCCATACATCGAAGTAAAGAATATCTTGCACGAGTGTCATTCATCTACATATGGGGGACATTATGGGATTGAGAGGACGACAACAAAGATACTTTAAGTAGGATTCTATTGGCCTACTATATTCAAGGATGCCCACCAGTTCGTGAAAAGCTGTGACAGATGTCAAAGGGTGTGAAACATCTCAAAAAGGAATGAAATGCCACTCAACACAATCATGGAAGTAGAAGTGTTTGATGTTTGGGGAATGGACTTTATGGGACCTTTTCCTCCCTCATTCAATAATTTATACATTTTGCTTGCTATGGATTGTGTAACAAAATGGGTGGAAGCTGTAGCACTCCCTACAAATGATGCCAAAGAAGTTCTCAAATTTCTACAAAAGAATATCTTCACACGGTTTGACACACCAAGAGCAATCATAAGTGACGAGAGAAGTCACTTCTGCAATAAAGCATTCACAACTCTCTTGGTGAAATATGGGGTAAATCATAGGGTTACAACAGCATATCACCCCCAGACAAGTGGGCAAGCTGAGGTCTCCAACAGGGAGGTGAAGAAAACTTTAGAGAAGGTAGTAAACCCGAACAGAAAAGACTGGTCCCTAAAATTGGATGACGCACTATGGGCTTACAGGATAGCATACAAGACGACAATTGGGATGTCTCCGTATTAGTTGGTCTACGGAAAAGCCTGTCACCTACCTGTGGAGTTACAACATAAAGCCTACTGGGCAATTTAGAAGCTCAACTTCGATCAAACAGCAGCAGGAGAAAAGAGGCTACTTCAATTGAACGAACTTGATGAATTCAGACTACAAGCATATGAGAACTCAAAGTTGTATAAAGAAAAGGTTAAGAAGTGGCACGACCAAAAAATCTTGCAGAGAAAGTTTGAATCGGGGCAATCGGTACTATTATTCAATTCAAGACTGAGGTTATTTCCCGAAAAGCACAAATCTAGATGGTCGGGTCCATTTACTATTAAAAGGGTCTTCCCATATGGTGTCATTGAGCGATACAGCTGAAATCCGCTCGAAACCATCAAAGTCAACGAGCAAAGATTAAAGCATTACTGGTGTGGCGACATCGACAACGAAGCCATTGTGATTACACTTGCCGATGCACCATGAAACAAGAGGCACCGTTGGGCTAACGACGTTAAAACTTGCGCTACTTAGGAGGAAACCAAACTCTAAACCTTTTTCTAGTCAAATTATTCATAAATTTTAGTTTATAGCGTAGTTTAGATATTTATTTTTCATAGAATAATGACTTAGTATTAGTGTGATTGCAGGAAGCAAAGGAAAAAGGAAGCCACCCAGTCACTGTCCCACTAGAGCGGGGTGCGCCACCTTAAGCATGCAAATAGCGCGGGGCACGCTATTAGGCGTAAAGATACTGCTCTCCTAGCGCTGAATGCGCCATCCTGAAGAATAGTTTCTGATCTACTGGCGCAGGGCGCGCTATGGTATACTACGAAACAACACGGGGTGCGCCATCCTGGAGCAAACCTACTGACATCCTAGTGCGGGGCGCGCCAACAAAAGCTTATACATGGCATGGGGCGCACTACCTCAACAAAACCTACTGTCCTCATGGCGAGGGGCGCACCACTAAAGGCCTATATACGGCGCAGGTCGCACCGCTCGGAGATGTCAAATACTAAATGCATTCTAAACATATCATTCTCAAACATAACTTCCATACTCCTTATTACACTTAGTCTCCTCAACTTCTTCTCCCACACAAACTCTTCCACTCTCCCACAACACCCATAACTCCTATAACTCCCAAAACCCCACAACACCACTTCTCCTTCTCCTTCCTAAATCCTTCTCCCATTAACCCATAATCTCTATAACTCCCCACACACAATGAATTTCATCTTCTATATGAACTCAACTCCTACAAGTAGACACAATCCTTCTACATATAATCAATACACTCCAACTCTAAGCCCAATTCCTTTTCTTCACAAATTCCTACAAATTGGGGCATCACTACAAAGGGGGAAACACAAATTTTTATTGAAGGTAAACCAAAATTGCTACATTCGCGTTTTTCTTCTCTCTTGTTAGTAAAAATTGGTTGGAAAACCTTGGGAATTGGTTGCCCAAGGATTGTTTTGGCTTATTTCATATTTTGTGTTAGAGATTGTTCAAAGAAGCCAAGTTTGGGGGGAATTAGCCTTCACGCCCACCAACTATTAGACAAAATTCGTGAACCAAAATTTTTTCCTAAAATTCACCAAAAACACCATGTCTTCACATAAGAGACCACGTCCATCCACTTCCACTGCTCGGGCTCAGTATGATCACACAAAATTTGTTAGTGAAGGGGCTGATGCAAGGTTTAAATCGTCCGTTGGTAAGAAGACGTTGGTGCTAGAACGAGGATTGAAGCCGGAAGCTAACTTGGATGGTGATATGGCACTAATGATTGTGGAACGTAATTGGTTTCAGTTAGTGGAGCAGCCACTTCCAGCGATGATCAATATAGTGAAGGAGTTTTATGCCAACACCATGGAGCATGTCGATCACGTAGTCATGGTAAGGGGTAAACCGGTGTCTTTCTATGCCGATGCCATCAACTAGTATTTTGGGCTTGAAACACCGACTGGCGGGGCGCTATGAAGATGGTTTGCCTGACCTGGACGAATTGATTGTAAGATTGTACAAAACAGGAACACAATGGGTGTGACAACCCGAGAATTTTGAGAATTTATTTAAATCTTAAATGATGGATTAAAGGTTATATGATAAACCTAGACTGAAAATAAGTGTATGGATTTGACGTTTCTGTGAAGAAATTTTAAGGATTTCAAAAATTTTGGACAAGACTTGAATGATTTGGTAGACTATAACTGATAGTCTGATTATGAGGTATAAGATTTTGGTGGATTTCAAATTCTTGTGAAGAATTATCAGGGTTAAGTATCTAAGTGTATACGAGTCGGTATATGTGATCATATATGTGAACAGTGATTGTTTAAGTGTATAGTTTGTGGATTAAGGATCAATTATTGATCAAGATAAGTATAACTTTAGTAAACCCTAAGGTTATGTTAATAACATTGTTGTTTAGTAAGAAAACTCTAACGACTGTTAGAAACCCTAACAATACGTTCGGAAACCTAAATTTCAGTTTTGGGAATCTGAAACCCTAATTTGGATATTCAAAACCCTAATTCGGGAGCTCAAATGTTAAGTGTAAATGACTAAGTGTTATAAGTTATGGAATAAAAAGGAAATGTCCAATTTTCCCTTCAATTTATAGGGGAAAAGACCAAATTACTGTAAGACCCCGAATTTTATGAAATAAAAGTATTCAATTTTTCTTATAATTACTATTCAGTAAATGGTTAAATTGATAAAAGTTAAAGTTAAGGGTGATATATGAAATATTTTTCAAAATATGCAAGTGGTTATAAAATATTCATTGTTGTCGGGGAATATTCTTTCTGTCGGGGAATATTCGTGCGACGGCGCAGCCATTTGTGGGCCCCATAACAGAATAACTATCGGATGAAGAAAACGACAAATTTGAGTTTTTATAAATAACGGCATAGTTTTTACCGTTAACACTGTTGGAATACCTGGTGGTTAAAATACAGTAATACGCGTAGTTGCACAGTAGCACACGGTATTGCACAGTATTTTTTCAATTATTGATTCTTACGTGAGAAGACACTACTCAATAATTGTTACAGTAATTTCTGTTCAGTATTTTATTTTATTGAATCAATAATTGCTACGTTGATATTTTATATTATTGTTGTTTCAATAATTATCGCTGCACAGTATTTTCTATTATCAGATCAATAATTCATATTATTTGAATAATATTATTAGATAGCATTATTGGTAATGTGTAGAAAGTTCTGTCTAAGGAGAGGTTTGGTCATCTAATTGTGAGCCAGTAAGGAGAATAAGGAGAGGTTTGGTCATCTAATTGCGCGCCAGTAAGGAGAAATCCTTATCGGAAAGCCCCCTCTTTCTTGGGAACTGCCTGGTTGTCATTATTGTGATTCTGTAATATTATTTGTGAATAATTAATTATTGATCAATATGATAATGAAATATTTATTTGATGTAGATATAAATGATGGATTTATTTATGTGGTTATAAATGAAGGAATTAATGTTGAGGTATTTTATCAGTATTTTATCGGATTGGAGGTATTAAAAGATCAAATCAGTGTTCTTACAGCTTTATTGTGTGAGTTATAATTTTTAATCTGACCGTTGGATCGTTGTGATTTTTGGATATGTTATACATATATAAGTTGAGTATATGTTCACTGTAACAACCCGATATTTTCTATAAAAATTAAATCAGAAATTTTATGAATAATTTTTTTTTTTTAGGATTTGTACAAGATAATGTGTGTATGTAATTATGTAATAAATAAAAATATATTTATTACATGAATGTTTACAAATAATTTTATTTTAGAATTATTGATTATTATAAATTATATTCTTTTAATAATTAATTTTATGGCAGAAATATTTTTATTAATTATTTTCTATGAAAACATGATTATTATATACTAATAGATGAAATGATTATAGAATGATTATAATAATTATTTTATTATATGAATTTATTTCGGATTAATTAAGTTATTTATTTTTAACTTAATTATTAATGTTATATATAACAGATAAATCAGATATGGAATCCAAACCCTAATTTTGGATTTAGATCAAGGAATAAGAATATTAAGATAATATTATTTTAATTCGGTGCTATGAATATGTACAACATATGTGTACAATGATAATGATTGTCAATTATGATACAGTATTACAAAACTTTAGTATTATTTTAATAAACCCTAATTCGATAGTTAAATAAGACTGTAAGATTTCAAGTAATTACGTTATGTTAAGAATTTCACGTGTTATGTGGTATATGATTTATATTGTCGGTTTTAACGCTAATTATGGAAAAACCCTAGTTAGTAATTTAAAAACCCTAATACTAGAAACCCTAATTATTTTGAACCCTAAATAATATTTATAAACCCTAATTAATTAGAAATTCTAATTAATTAAGAACCTTAATTACTAAATTTGGAAACCCTAATTTAAAACTCTGTTATGAGTTCGAGAATATTTTGTAACTGTATTATTATGATTAATGATAAGTATTATGGAATTTAAAGTTAATTAGGAAAACTCTAATTTTCAAAAACCCTAATGTTTTTTTATATATAAATCCTTATTATTATTTTTCTCTAAATTATAAACCCTAATTTAATTAGGGTAAACCCTAATCGCTAAATTCGGAAGTGTAATGCTAATTAGTGTCTCTTAAACCTAATTAGCAAAGTGTTAAGTAATTAAAAACCTATTTGATTAAGAAACCCTAATTTCAATTTTTAGAAACTAAAATTTTATTATTTTATTTTATTTTTTTGTGCAAACCTTAAACTAAAAATTCTAGAAAATTATCTTTAAACCCTAATGGGTTCAAAATCTAAACCCTAATCAAAACCCTAAACCCTAAGGGTTTGGTCAAATGTCAAAAATGCCCTTAAAATTCTAAGCGAAAAGACAAAAATGCCCATTTTGCATTATTTGTAGCTAACTTGTATTGTTAGACAAAACTTTAGTTGGTTGCCAACTTTTGACTTTTCTAGAAATTAAAATCCAGCAAATCAGCCTATTAAATCAGCAACATGCATTGTATCTATGTATATATAGGATTGGAGAGAGAAAATGTCACATTTAAGCTCATTCATACACATTCACTCCACCAACTCTCTCTCTCTCTCTCTCTCAAGACCCACGAATTATTGTTGTGTATCAGTCCCCAAGACCAGCCCCACGAACAACCACATCAACATCAGAAGCTAGGATCAAGAAATTTTTCAAAGAAGGTATAAACTAACCCTAGAAATCTGACTTTGATCTGCATGTTAGATGTTATAATTTTGTATTAAAACATATTGTTTGTAGTCTATTTAAGTAATCTGGGTTGGTATCATGCAGATCCATAACACCTAAGTGCTCGAAATTAAAAATTTTCAAAATCTGGAAAATGTGGTTTTTGGGTCTGACAGTCAAATGCCAGACCCCATAGATCTTTGATTATTAAGTGTTTTTGTTGTTTAAAAGTTTTTATTTGTAGTCTGGTATAAGATCTCTCATTTTGTTCAAGAATCAAAGTCAGATCATGAACCGGTTGGAAGTTATACGGTCAAAGCCCGTTGACCGGGCATGACCGGCAGAATTCTGGGTAACCCAGAAACTTGTTTTCCAGCGCCTGACAAGATTTTGCAAGCCTTGATATGTCAATTAGTTAAGCTTTTTGATGTTGTTGTTGTTGTAACTAAGTTTATAGTCTGTTATATGCTCTTTAAAGTCATCTCTTAATATTCCACAAACAATCAACTGATCAAAGGTAGTGGACGGTCAAACCTGACCATCTGATCACGAGTTACTTTTCTGGGAATTCTAGAAACCGGAAGAACACATTCTCTGACAATGTTTGACCAGCTTTGATCTTTCTTGAGTGATGATGATATGATGCTTTGTTGTTACAAAGATGTTCTATGACATCTTGGCTATAATTATAAACCTTTAGATCACATTAAACAGAACCAGGATTCAAGATATAAAGATCGAAAGGAGGGTACCTTGACTGTCCTTCATTTCTGGGAAACCCGGAAATTGAAGAACAGTCCTGACAAGGTTTTTCATGTGCCAGAACACACTGTTATGATGATTTATCGACATAAAACTTGTTAGTGATTATAGTATTACATTACTACTACACGTATAAACAATTAGCAAACCCAGAAACATATATATCAGTGATCTATACTTAATCAAAGTAGGTACTCGGTTAACAGCCTTTGAAAGTTTTGACATCCTCAAGAACACCTATTGTGACGCCCCCAAAATAGGTCCATTCCATCCAACCTATTCTGAGTCGCCAAATACATGGTACATAAAATAACTACAACTTTATTACAACAATTATCGTGCAAAATACAACAACACATATGCTGTGAGTTTGGATACAAATATATACCAAATGTGACTCATGTTCCAACCGTGGACATCACCTCACAATAACACCTTACATAAAGGTATAGTCAAAAACTGTTTTAGAAATTAGAATCTTTGGGAAGTGCTCAAGGAAACCTTCGTACATGGGAGGCCACGCGTCTAGGTTATGATAGATATCATATGGCCACAGAATTATCCTTGGTTGACCCAATAGACCCCAAAGAAAAACGAGAAGATTACTATCATATTCTTCCCAATGGTGAGTCTTCTCTTGACTTATCATTATCTCCACTGTCTCTAATTGAGAATTATACTTCAAACAAACACCAAGATTATATAGGTAGTGCCCATAGATATACTCAGCAAGTGGATGAGCACAACCCTGTCCTATGATGACACGAGGTTGTATGTCATTAGACATCTTGTATGATAGTGGCAAACCACCCTTCCAACGTTGGGTACACCTTACCCTATTGGATTCACCAAATATAACTACTAAATGAACTTTTCTATACTGCTTCGGGAGAACATCCACAGCTAGAGACCACCGTTCTATTTCCCCGTTACCCTCGCTCGACCCAGCTACACTCTTATTACCTGAAAGGAATTGTGAAGCAAAAGGTGAGCACAACTAGCTCAGTAAAGAATATCATGACTAAAGATAATTAAATTATCAATAGCCTTCATCAATAATAAATCAGAGATTTAGAATATATGGTAAATGATAAAAATTTCAACCATAGTTGCAGCGGAACGAGCAATCCATTAGAAGAGTCAAATAGACTATAAAGTCTATTCTCTTCTCCATGTTAAAAATCCACCAACAATGTTTTATCCCTGTAACATCAATCAACAATTCTGGTCCACAATCATATGAATAACTCATAATCATAACTGTAGTTCTAAATTCTCCTTCTCATCTAGGACGAAGATAATTTTCATCACCTGAAACATCAAACATCATGGTTATACCAAATCACAGTTCCTGTTCATAATCATACTAATAACTTCATCTTTGCACTACGGGCAAAGATATTCATCAACAAGTCATCTTTGCACTACAGGCCAAAGATATTCGTCAACAGTTCATCTTTGCATTACTGGCCAAAGATATTCAACAACAGGTCATCTTTGCACTACGGGCCAAAGATATTCATCAACAGACCATCTTTGCACTACAGGCCAAAGATATTCATCTACAATTCATCTTTACACTACAGGCCAAAGATATTCCTCAACAATTCATATTTGCACTACATGCGAAATATATTAATACCTCAAAGAATATATAATCATTTAAGAATTTATATAAACAATAATTATAACCATGTTGATCATTTCACCTTTGCACTTAAGCTAAAGATATTCAATTATAAATTCAATGGTCATGATCATACCAGTCAACAATTCAACTTTGCACTACTGGCCAAAGAGAACCCATAGTCATGATCATACCAAAAATCTACCCATCTTTACACTCAAGTCAAAGAGAAATATCATCATTAGGATTATAAAAATATTATATATGATAATAAAATCAATATAATCAACATATAGATTTAATCTCAAGAGTAATATTCATAAATCAACTATAATTTAGTTAGAAAAAAAAAAAACTAATTTTGTCTTGAATAGTATCCGTGAATAGTAACTCGTGAATAGTAATTCGTGAATAGTAACTCATGAATAGTAATCCCGACACAAAAAGGTAGAAATTCCACAATAAAATCTATACCAATATTTCGGTATAATGATATTGAAAGAATAACATTTCTTAAGCTTATAAATAATTTATTTAAATTGTTTACACTTACTAAATAATGCATTTAATCATTCAAAAATACCAAACTCATAAGATTTCATTACCAATAACCAAAACCCTCATCAAAACTCTGCATATACCTAATATAGGATTCTCAAGCTATAAAATCCTATTTTCCAATTTTCTTACTTCACATAACATATTTAATTCATTTACTCATAACTAGTATATTTTCATGAAAAATACCAAATCCATTCCAAAAATATTTCTTTTCTGAAATTTAGCATAATATAGTCCCATAGTGAACATATATTTTTCTCAGAAATTTTAAAAGTCATTTACTATTTTACATATGGTCAAAACAGCCGAATATTTAGACATTTATCAAAAATTGTACTTTTGTCCAAAAATTCTAAAATTCACAGAGTATACTCCTATCATATACATGTACTCCAATAAAAATTTCATCAATTTTGGAGTTAACCACAAGGAATTATAAGCAATTACTTTTAAAATAGTCTTTTCTCATAAAATTCATAACTCTCAATCTATACATCCAAAAATCACCATTTTTGGACACAATCAATAAAACTCATCAAAATATCATTTCAAATTTTTCCAGAATTTTTGAAGTTCAGAAAAATTACGAAACTGAAAAACATAACAACCCTTAAAATCCTTTACTATCCCTTACCTCAAAAGAGCAGTACTTCTTATCGGTATAAGGCTGAAGGAAACTTGCACTGATGAATAGAAACTCACAGAGTATCTAAATACTCACAAAATACACTCAATAATCTAGAGAGAGAAAGAGAGAAAACTTATGTTTCTGGTGTGATTTTCAATTCTAACTTAGCCCTCTATTTATAGGAAAATTTTGGTATGTTTGACCTGCAACCTGATGGCTTTACCTGCTACTATTCCCACCCACCACATTTGAAATATAATTCAGCACATTTCTTCACCAACCACAAGTGGGGCCCACCAATTCTAGAATTTTCTACCAAAATGATAAACTCCGAAAATTCAACAATTTCTGAACCAGTCATCTCGTAAAATTCATAACAAATCATACGTTCATTTTTAACGGTTCAAAATTTGTGGACATATACTCAACTTATATATGTATAACATATCCAAAAATTACCACGATCCAACGGTCGGATTAAAAATTATAACCCCCGCAAAATATCTCAAAAACCCTGATTTTTAATACCTCCATTCCGACAAAAATACGGATAAAAATCTCAACATTAACTCCTTCATTTTTTAACCACAAAAATATATCCCTCATTTATATCCACATAAAATAAATATTTTCTTATCATATGAATCAATAATTAATTATTCACAAATAATATTACAGAATCACATTTATGACAACCAGGCCGTTCCCAGGAAAGAGGGGGCTTTCCAATAAGGATTTCTCCTTACTAGCGCGCAATTAGATGACCAAACCTCTCCTTAGACAGAACTTTCTAGACATTGACAATAATGTTATCTAATAATATTATTCAAATAATATGAATTATTGATCTGATAAAGAAAAATACTGTGCAGCAACAATTATTGAAACAACAATAATATAAAATATCAACGCAACAATTATTGAATCAATAAAATAAAATATTGAACAGTAACTACTGTAACAATTATTGAGTAGTGCCTTCTTACGTAAGAATCAATAATTTCAAAAATACTATGCAATACCGTGTGCTACTGTGCAATAACGCGTATTACTGTATTTTAACCACCGGGTATTCCAACAGTGTTAACGGTAACAACTACGCCGTTATTTGTAAAAACTTAAATTTGTCGTTTTCCTTCACCCGACAGTTATTCGTTATGGGGCCCACAAATAGCTGCGCCGTCGTACGAATATTCTCTGACAGAAAGAATATTCCACGACCAAACGAATATTCCCCGACAACAATGATTATTTTATAACCACTTGCTTATTTTGACAAAAAATTCATATTTCACCCATAACTTTAAACTTTTATCAATTTAACCATTTACTAAATTGTAATTATAATAAAAATTGAATACTTTTATTTCATAAAATTTGGGGTCTTACAATCTCCCCTCCTTATGAAATTTCGTCCCCGAAATTTACGTACCTGATATTTCAAAGAGTTGAGAATACCTTGCTTTCATTTCAGATTCCATCTTCCCTGTCATCATGATTTCTCCATTGCTCATCTCCTGTATTTCAGATATCATTCTAGAATACAGCTTCAAAACAAGGGTTAATTGAACAAATTAACATATCACATAATATCCCGACATTATGACTGACCAACAAATAAGCTTAGGTAGGACACACTAGCGAAGAATTTACTCATCTCTCCCCTCCTAGTTATATTCCCCGATCTCCGCCAGAGATCATATCCCTAAGCTCTGATACCAAATGTGACGCCCCCAAAATAGGTCCATTCCATCCAACCTATTCTGAGTCGCCAAATACATGGTACATAAAATAACTACAACTTTATTACAACAATTATCGTGCAAAATACAACAACACATATGCTGTGAGTTTGGATACAAATATATACCAAATGTGACTCATGTTCCAACCGTGGACATCACCTCACAATAACACCTTACATAAAGGTATAGTCAAAAACTGTTTTAGAAATTAGAATCTTTGGGAAGTGCTCAAGGAAACCTTCGTACATGGGAGGCCACGCGTCTAGGTTATGATAGATATCATATGGCCACAGAATTATCCTTGGTTGACCCAATAGACCCCAAAGAAAAACGAGAAGATTACTATCATATTCTTCCCAATGGTGAGTCTTCTCTTGACTTATCATTATCTCCACTGTCTCTAATTGAGAATTATACTTCAAACAAACACCAAGATTATATAGGTAGTGCCCATAGATATACTCAGCAAGTGGATGAGCACAACCCTATCCTATGATGACACGAGGTTGTATGTCATTAGACATCTTGTATGATAGTGGCAAACCACCCTTCCAACGTTGGGTACACCTTACCCTATTGGATTCACCAAATATAACTACTAAATGAACTTTTCTATACTGCTTCGGGAGAACATCCACAGCTAGAGACCACCGTTCTATTTTCCCGTTACCCTCGCTCGACCCAGCTACACTCTTATTACCTGAAAGGAATTGTGAAGCAAAAGGGTGAGCACAACTAGCTCAGTAAAGAATATCATGACTAAAGATAATTAAATTATCAATAGCCTTCATCAATAATAAATCAGAGATTTAGAACATATGGTAAATGATAAAAATTTCAACCATAGTTGCAGCGGAACGAGCAATCCATTAGAAGAGTCAAATAGACTATAAAGTCTATTATCTTCTCCATGTTAAAAATCCACCAACAATGTTTTATCCCTGTAACATCAATCAACAATTCTGGTCCACAATCATATGAATAACTCATAATCATAACTGTAGTTCTAAATTCTCCTTCTCATCTAGGACGAAGATAATTTTCATCACCTGAAACATCAAACATCATGGTTATACCAAATCACAGTTCCTGTTCATAATCATACTAATAACTTCATCTTTGCACTACGGGCAAAGATATTCATCAGCAAGTCATCTTTGCACTACAGGCCAAAGATATTCGTCAACAGTTCATCTTTGCATTACTGGCCAAAGATATTCAACAACAGGTCATCTTTGCACTACGGGCCAAAGATATTCATCAACAGACCATCTTTGCACTATAGGCCAAAGATATTCATCTACAATTCATCTTTGCACTACAGGCCAAAGATATTCCTCAACAATTCATATTTGCACTACATGCCAAATATATTAATACCTCAAAGAATATATAATCATTTAAGAACTTATATAAACAATAATTATAACCATGTTGATCATTTCACCTTTGCACTTAAGCTAAAGATATTCAATTATAAATTCAATGGTCATGATCATACCAGTCAACAATTCAACTTTGCACTACTGGCCAAAGAGAACCCATAGTCATGATCATACCAAAAATCTACCCATCTTTACACTCAAGTCAAAGAGAAATATCATCATTAGGATAATAAAAATATTATATATGATAATAAAATCAATATAATCAACATATAGATTTAATCTCAAGAGTAATATTCATAAATCAACTATAATTTAGTTAGAAAAAAAAAACTAATTTTGTCTTGAATAGTATCCGTGAATAGTAACTCGTGAATAGTAATTCGTGAATAGTAACTCATGAATAGTAATCCCGACACAAAAAGGTAGAAATTCCACAATAAAATCTATACCAATATTTCGGTATAATGATATTGAAAGAATAACATTTCTTAAGCTTATAAATAATTTATTTAAATTGTTTACACTTACTAAATAATGCATTTAATCATTCAAAAATACCAAACTCATAAGATTTCATTACCAATAACCAAAACCCTCATCAAAACTCTGCATATACCTAATATAGGATTCTCAAGCTATAAAATCCTATTTTCCAATTTTCTTACTTCACATAACATATTTAATTCATTTACTCATAACTAGTATATTTTCATGAAAAATACCAAATCCATTCCAAAAATATTTCTTTTCTGAAATTTAGCATAATATAGTCCCATAGTGAACATATATTTTTCTCAGAAATTTTAAAAGTCATTTACTATTTTACATATGGTCAAAACAGCCGAATATTTAGACATTTATCAAAAATTGTACTTTTGTCCAAAAATTCTAAAATTCACAGAGTATACTCCTATCATATACATGTACTCCTAATAAAAATTTCATCAATTTTGGAGTTAACCACAAGGAATTATAAGCAATTACTTTTAAAATAGTCTTTTCTCATAAAATTCATAACTCTCAATCTATACATCCAAAAATCACCATTTTTGGACACAATCAATAAAACTCATCAAAATATCATTTCAAATTTTTCCAGAATTTTTGAAGTTCAGAAAAATTACGAAACTGAAAAACATAACAACCCTTAAAATCCTTTACTATCCCTTACCTCAAAAGAGCAGTACTTCTTATCGGTATAAGGCTGAAGGAAACTTGCACTGATGAATAGAAACTCACAGAGTATCTAAATACTCACAAAATACACTCAATAATCTAGAGAGAGAAAGAGAGAAAACTTATGTTTCTGGTGTGATTTTCAATTCTAACTTAGCCCTCTATTTATAGGAAAATTTTGGTATGTTTGACCTGCAACCTGATGGCTTTACCTGCTACTATTCCCACCCACCACATTTGAAATATAATTCAGCACATTTCTTCACCAACCACAAGTGGGGCCCACCAATTCTAGAATTTTCTACCAAAATGATAAACTCCGAAAATTCAACAATTTCTGAACCAGTCATCTCGTAAAATTCATAACAAATCATACGTTCATTTTTAACGGTTCAAAATTTGTGGACATATACTCAACTTATATATGTATAACATATCCAAAAATTACCACGATCCAACGGTCGGATTAAAAATTATAACCCCCGCAAAATATCTCAAAAATCCTGATTTTTAATACCTCCATTCCGACAAAAATACGGATAAAAATCTCAACATTAACTCCTTCATTTTTTAACCACAAAAATATATCCCTCATTTATATCCACATAAAATAAATATTTTCTTATCATATGAATCAATAATTAATTATTCACAAATAATATTACAGAATCACATTTATGACAACCAGGCCGTTCCCAGGAAAGAGGGGGCTTTCCAATAAGGATTTCTCCTTACTGGCGCGCAATTAGATGACCAAACCTCTCCTTAGACAGAACTTTCTAGACATTGACAATAATGTTATCTAATAATATTATTCAAATAATATGAATTATTGATCTGATAAAGAAAAATACTGTGCAGCAACAATTATTGAAACAACAATAATATAAAATATCAACGCAACAATTATTGAATCAATAAAATAAAATATTGAACAGTAACTACTGTAACAATTATTGAGTAGTGTCTTCTTACGTAAGAATCAATAATTTCAAAAATACTATGCAATACCGTGTGCTACTGTGCAATAACGCGTATTACTGTATTTTAACCACCGGGTATTTCAACAGTGTTAACGGTAACAACTACGCCGTTATTTGTAAAAACTTAAATTTGTCGTTTTCCTTCACCCGACAGTTATTCGTTATGGGGCCCACAAATAGCTGCGCCGTCGTACGAATATTCTCTGACAGAAAGAATATTCCACGACCAAACGAATATTCCCCGACAACAATGATTATTTTATAACCACTTGCTTATTTTGAAAAAAAATTCATATTTCACCCATAACTTTAAACTTTTATCAATTTAACCATTTACTAAATTGTAATTATAATAAAAATTGAATACTTTTATTTCATAAAATTTGGGGTCTTACACCTATAGCGACAGTTTCGTCGCTATAGGGCCATTTAGCGACAGTTTATTAATAAAATTAATTATTTTTATTAAATAAATCCAAAAATTAGATTTTAATTATGAAAAATACAAAATAAATTATTAAAAATTATTTTAAAATCATAAAATTTGTTTTTAATTATTTTAAATATATTTCATAAATATTTAATATTTTTGGAATATTAAAAGTATTTAATTTATTTAATTATAATATTAAATAAATTATTTAAAAATGATTTTAATACATGAAAAATTATTTAAAATTATATTATGGTATAAGAAAATAAATTAAGTTATTTTTGATAACTTTTAATATTTTATGATGAATTTAATTAATTAATTAACATTAATGTTAATTAAAGTTATTTAATAAATGTATTAAATAAATGATGAAAAATAGAATTAATGATTTAAAAATTATATAATAATTATATAAAGGTTATAAAAAAAATTTTAAGTTATAAAATATAACTTTTGATATTTTGTCATGAAAAATATTAATTATTTAATATTAATGATATTTGATTTATTTAATGCTTATATTAAATAAATTAGTTTAAAAATAATTTTTAATATTAGAAAAAATCATTTTAAATGAAAATAAATAGTTTACTAATATTTTAAGTTATAAAATATAACTTTCTATATTTAAAGGTAAATTTCATTAATTAATTATTATTAATGATATTAAGGTTATTTAATAATTATATTAAATAAATTAGTTTAAAAATGATTTTATTATTATAAAACTCATTTTAAATGAAAATAAAGTATTTAAAGATATTTTAAGTTATAAAATATAACTTTTAATATTTAAAGGATAATTTCATTAATAATTTAATATTAATGATATTAATAATAAATGATATTAAGTTTATTTAATAATTATATTAGACAAATAGTTTTAAAATGGTTTTATTTATTTAAAAATCATTTAAAAAGGGTATAAATGAATTAAAAATATTTTAAGTTATGATTAAGGACTTTTAATATTTTGATAAGTAATACATTAATACTTTAATATTAATGACAATTATTTAAAAAATGATTTTAATTCTTTTAAAAATCATTTAAGGGTGATATTAATACTTTAAAAGTATTTTGAGTTATTATAAATAACTTTAACCTTTTCGCAATGGTTTCATTAATAGTTTAATATTAATTAATTATTAATGATAATAGAATTATTTAATATTTAAATCATTTAATAATGATTCCGGTGTTTGAAAATTCATGATAAATTATAATAAATGTTTTAAAATTATTATAAGTCATTTAAAAATAATATGACTGATACTTACAGTTATTGAACTACAGGATAGAGTTTTAGACTCGATAATTACCCGATAAAGCCGTCGTTACACAGACATGTTTCAAAAATTGATTTGGATTTAAATAATTTGATTAGTTATGTGTTTATTTGTGATTCAATAGTTGTGGAACATATGTGACAATGTGATTAGGTTATGTGCTGACTGCAATAAGCAGTGCTATGTGTTATAGTATGTTATTCTAATCGATCAAATGATCTTATTACTGATAGGTGTTGTATAACGATAGGACTAAGTTATGAACTGTAAGCAGCGCATCAGGCAAGTATCTTACCTTTGTATTTCCTTTATGCAATGGACATGAGTAAGAAGTTTCAGAATTATATTATTATTATGCTATATTATTAACCCTATTGTGATATATTCTATATCCCCGATCATTGTTTATCAACATGTTAATATATGGTAATTCAAATATATATTATGTTCGTTAATTTCTATATATGATTATACAAGTGTCCCCACTTGGATAATCATTGTATTTAATCACATGTTGGTATATATATAAGCCGTCTAAGCTATTTGATCAGCTAGACATAAATTTCGAAATGTCGTTGAATATGATAAAAAAAAACTTTTTGTATCCAATCAAATTGTTTTGATTCGAATTCCAGTCTAAGTATGAACATCCCGATCACGGGAAAACTTTTATACGCCCAAGGCGGATAGAGTGAACGATCCTATCGTTCTTGTAATGCAGTATTGATCAATACAGGGCCCATGGGAAGTACAACCTAACGCCCGTAAGTTATGACGGTTTGCAGATGAAGTTTTGCTAAACCTTAGCGAAAACTAAAAATAATGTTCATAGTATGTCGACTACCCTATATATATAGTCAATATGTAGTTTCAAAATTTGGAGATAGAATTGTTATGTTGTTATTATCGGTTCAGTTTACTTCACAACTATAAATTCGTTGTCGAAGTGATGTACAAAAAAATATTTAATTCTTTCGGATACTTATATTTCTAATTGATATTACTTGTTGGGCACTCAAATGCTCACCCTTGCTTAAATTTAAATGTTTTCAGCTAGGCATGAACAACTCGAAGGTTCAAACAAGAACACGTGAAAAAGGAAAGCAAACAGAACATGTTTAATGGTATCTTTTGTAATAGTTAGACAATACATAGACAATGATATGTATTACATATCATGTAAAGAATTATAGTAAAGGTTGCGTAATTGGGATTAGACTCTGATAAATGTAAGATATGTTTGATATTTATATTATTGTTATTATTATTAGTATTATTCCGCTCATAGAAATGGTGTCGTGAAGAACCGAGTTCGGGTTTCAAGTACCCGAGTTTGGGGTCTTCACAAGTTGGTATCAGAGCTTAGGGTTAGAAACCTTAGGTGGGTTAGACCTTAGGCTATAACCTTAGAACAGAGGGAAACGTTGAAAATACAAATAACTCATATAGAGTTTAAAAAAGGAGATGAATTGAATTAGTTCATCGTCAAACAATATAAAAGATAACTTATATAAAACTATTAATTGTTGTGTGTATATATTAAGTGATAATCAGGATAACTTAGATGTGTAGATGTCAGATAGAAAATAATTAGGATAACCTCAAATCATAAAGAAGAAGTCAATCTCCATAACCGAGCCAATATCGAAGCCAATAGCTGAAATAGAGGCTCACAATGAAAGCCACCTCAATGAGGTGGTTATTTTGAAAAGTATAGTACCGGACCCTGAAACGATAGTATAACTGATAGGTAAAGTACAGTTAAAGAATATATGGTCAATGTCGAGTTCTTAAACTCATATGTTTGTGGTGAGCTCTTAAACTCATAATGTATGGTGAGTTGGACGAATTAGGTGTAGTTAGGTGTGAATGGGTTATTGAGGATAATGGGAATAGAAAGATTTCTAAGCAATTGATCCTTAGTGGAGGCGTAAGAAATAAGTAGCAATAGTATTACTTGAAAAGGTATGATTATATGTTATGTATATGATAGGTATATTTGTATAAGGTAATGTTTTTCAAATTTTGTATAAGTGTGTCAGCGATTCCCGACTTTTGAGTCACAAAGGGATAGCGGATGATTAAAGCAATATGTGCTAAGTATGTCAAGTGTTATGAATATGAGTTTATGGGATTAATGAAATAAGTTGGTATAAAGATATTAGTTAATTATATGAGTACTGGTTAATGCAGAAAACCAAAATTTTCAAAATCTAATATTTTGAGTACATGACTATTTGAATAGAAAGTTTTGTGTTATACGATAAGGCTTAGAATGTAAGAATAAATTGTGATAATGCCGCCAAGACGAAAAATGAAATTCACGGACAGAAGAACCTGTCGACAAAGCTGGAAGACAACCAGACCCGATACAGAATTTTGCGAATATGGATGATCAAGCTATGCAGAATGGAATACCAGTCGCCGGAAGATCAGCCATATAATCGATCGACGAACGTCAAGACTTCAAGGCAATCAGACCGCCAGGATTTAGAGGATCAACTGACCCGGTGGAAGCATCTGTGATAGCTAAGATAACGAAGGGGCAAAAGATAGTTTTGTCACCTATACGATAAAAGGAAATAAGATAAAGGGAAAGTCTGTATGATTAAAGTGTGGATCAATGGAGTATAAAGTGGAAGACTGTCCAAGAAGGAGAATGGAGGCAAGGAATGTGAATACGGGAAAAAGGCAGCAGGACATTGGCGACGACGGGACCAACATCAACAATCAAATCAACGAAATCAATCGCAAGCATCTTCAACATGACCGTTCAAGATATCGTGGCAGCCGGGGATGCAACTCCAGGTATTATTCAAACCCATTTTATTTTCTTATATATTATTTTCTTATAAATATAGTAAGTTATTTTATAAGTTATTTTTGAAGGAGGAATTTGAGTTCTATTAGAAATCAAATTTCTATTTAATCAGAAAGACAAGCTTTATGTGAATAGTTAAAGATCAGTTCGATCAATTTTGATCGAGATCTACTCGCAATGATTGTGTATGATATGTACCCTGGTATGTATAGGTTTTTAAACGGTGATTCCGGGGACGAAATCTTTATAAGTGAGGGTGAATGTAACAACCCGATATTTTCTATAAAAATTAAATCAGAAATTTTGTGTATAATTTATTTTTTTTTTGAGGATTTGTACAAGATAATGTGTGTATGTAATTATGTAATAAATAAAAATATATTTATTACATGAATGTTTATAAATAATTTTATTTTAGAATTATTGATTATTATAAATTATATTCTTTTAATAATTAATTTTATGGCAGAAATGTTTTTATTAATTTTTTTTCTATGAAAACATGATTATTATATACTATTAGATGAAATGATTATAGAATGATTATAATAATTATTTTATTATATGAATTTATTTCGGATTAATTAAGTTATTTATTTTTAACTTAATTATTAATGTTATATATAACAGATAAATCAGATATAGAATCCAAACATTAATTTTGGATTTAGATCAAGGAATAAGAATATTAATATAATATTATTTTAATTCGGTGCTATGAATATGTACAACTGTGTACAATGATAATGATTGTCAATTATGATACAGTATTACAAAACTCTAGTATTATTTTAATAAACCCTAATTCGATAGTCAAATAAGACTGTAAGATTTCAAGTAATTACGTTATGTTAAGAATGTCATGTGTTATGTGGTATATGATTTATATTGTCGGTTTTAACGTTAATTATGGAAAAACCCTAGTTAGTAATTTAAAAACCCTAATACTAGAAACCTTAATTATTTTGAACCCTAAATAATATTTATAAACCCTAATTAATTAGAAATCCTAATTAATTAAGAACCCTAATTACTAAATTTGGAAACCCTAATTTAAAACTCTATTATGAGTTCGAGAATGTTTTGTAATTGTATTATTATGATTAATGATAAGTATTATGGAATTTAAAGTTAATTAGGAAAACTCTAATTTTCAAAAACCCTAATGTTTTTTTTATATATAAATCCTTATTATTTTTTTTCTCTAAATTATAAACCCTAATTTAATTAGGGTAGATCCTAATCGCTAAATTGGGAAGTGTAATGCTAATTAGTGTCTCTTAAACCTAATTAGCAAAGTATTAAGTAATTAAAAACCTAATTCATTAAGAAACCCTAATTTCAAATTTAGAAACTAAAATTTTATTATTTTATTTTATTTTTTTGTGCAAACCCTAAATTGGAAAATCTAAAAATTTATCTTTAAACCCTAATGAGTTCAAAACCTAAACCCTAATCCAAACCCTAAACCCTAAGGGTTTAGTCAAATGTCAAAAATGCCCTTAAAATTCTAAGCCAAAAGACAAAAATGCCCCTTTTGCATTATTTGTAGCTAACTTGTATTGTTAGACAAAACTTTAGTTGGTTGCCAACTTTTGACTTTTCTAGAAATTAAAATCCAGCAAATCAGCCTATTAAATCAGCAACATGCATTGTATCTATGTATATATAGGATTGGAGAGAGAAAATGTCACATTTAAGCTCATTCATACACATTCACTCCACCAACTCTCTCTCTCTCTCTCTCAAGACCCACGAATTATTGTTGTGTATCAGTCCCCAAGACCAGCCCCACGAACAACCACATCAACATCAGAAGCTAGGATCAAGAAATTTTTCAAAGAAGATATAAACTAACCCTAGAAATCTGACTTTGATCTGCATGTTAGATGTTATAATTTTGTATTAAAACATGTTGTTTGTAGTCTATTTAAGTAATCTGGGTTGGTATCATGCAGATCCATAACACCTAAGTGCTCGAAATTAAAAATTTTCAAAATCTGGAAAATGTGGTTTTTGGGTCTGACAGTCAAATGCCAGACCCCATAGATCTTTGATTATTAAGTGTTTTTGTTGTTTAAAAGTTTTTATTTGTAGTCTGGTATAAGATCTCTCATTTTGTTCAAGAATCAAAGTCAGATCATGAACCGGTTGGAAGTTATACGGTCAAAGCCCGTTGACCGGGCATGACCGGCAGAATTCTGGGTAACCCAGAAACTTGTTTTCCAGCGCCTGACAAGATTTTGCAAGCCTTGATATGTCAATTAGTTAAGCTTTTTGATGTTGTTGTTGTTGTAACTAAGTTTATAGTCTGTTATATGCTCTTTAAAGTCATCTCTTAATATTCCACAAACAATCAACTGATCAAAGGTAGTGGACGGTCAAACCTGACCATCTGATCACGAGTTACTTTTCTGGGAATTCTAGAAACCGGAAGAACACATTCTCTGACAATGTTTGACCAGCTTTGATCTTTCTTGTGTGATGATGATATGATGTTTTGTTGTTACAAAGATGTTCTATGACATCTTGGCTATAATTATAAACCTTTAGATCACATTAAACAGAACCAGGATTCAAGATATAAAGATCGAAAGGAGGGTACCTTGACTGTTCTTCATTTCTGGGAAACCCAGAAATTGAAGAATAGTCATGACAAGGTTTTTAATGTGCCAGAACACACTGTTATTATGATTTATTGACATAAAACTTGTTAGTGATTATAGTATTACATTACTACTACACGTATAAACAATTAGCAAACCCAGAAACATATATATCAGTGATCTATACTTAGTCAAAGTAGGTACTCGGTTAACAGCCTTTGAAAGTTCTGACATGCTCAAGAACACTTATAGCGACAGTTTCGTCGCTATAGGGCCATTTAGCGACAGTTTATTAATAAAATTAATTATTTTTATTAAATAAATTCAAAAATTAGATTTTAATTATGAAAAATACAAAATAAATTATTAAAAAATATTTTAAAATCATAAAATTAGTTTTTAATTATTTTAAATATATTTCATAAATATTTAATATTTTTGGAATATTAAAAGTATTTAATTTATTTAATTATAATATTAAATAAATTATTTAAAAATGATTTTAATACATGAAAAATCATTTAAAATTATATTATGGTATAAGAAAATAAATTAAGTTATTTTTGATAACTTTTAATATTTTGTGATGAATTTCATTAATTAATTAACATTAATGTTAATTAAAGTTATTTAATAAATGTATTAAATAAATGATGAAAATTAGAATTAATGATTTAAAAATTATATAATAAATATATAAAGGTTATAAAAAATATTTTAAGTTATAAAATATAACTTTTGATATTTTGTCATGAAAAATATTAATTATTTAATATTAATGATATTAGATTTATTTAATGCTTATTGTGACGCCCCCAAAATTAGGTATACATCACCCATCTTGGGTCGTCAGATACAAAGTACAGAATACAAATACAACTTACTAATACAACTGTCGTATACAATACAACAAAACATAAACTGCTAGTTTGAATACAAATATTATCTTCTAGAGAGTATTCATACTCAAAAGGAGTCCTCATTACATTTATTAACACACTATTACATAGAATAGTGAGGACTACTAACTAATACTATCATTCGAACCATCACTCCGTTCCCCGACTTGCCCCAGCTACGTTCTCATTTCCTGAAGAGAACAGTGAAAGAAAGGGTGAGCTCAACTAGCCCAGTAAGAAATATTATGACTAAGATAATGCAGAATAAATTATTATTAGCCTTCAACAATGTTAAACTGATAAAATATAATAGACATCAAGTTTAACTGCAGCGGAACAAGCAATCCATTAAAAGAGTCAAGTAGAAAATAAACTCTACTATCTTTTATGATTTAAAAAGTTTTTCAACACTGTGATCGCTGAGACTCAGCTTAATAAAATAATCCACATCATCGAATCACCCCTGCACTACGGCCAAGGATATTCGTGTATTCATTAATGGTCATGATCATGCCAACAACTGTCCATCAATGCACTACGGGCCAATGAGGACTTTTACCACATCATTTGTAACATTACGGTCATGATTATACCGAATGATCCCTGGTCATAATCATACGAAGTCCATCTATGTACTACATGCCACAGATGACTTTCAACATTTTATAAACATGAGGATGATGACAATGATATAAGAATTCAATAAAACAAGTTCAACAATTAATTTATCTAGGAATTAACAACGTCCAAATTGTCAACATGATACAACTTTATTGAGTAAAATTCAAGAATGATCAGGAGAATATTTTCATGAATAGATACTAGATGAAGCGCAAATATCAAGGATATTCCACTAATTTCATGGAGTATAGAAGTCAAAACTTAACCAACTGAGTACAATAAAGAATGGAATAACAAAAGAAATCACCATGCATGCGATAGACCGCACAGACAGGTTATTCCAACAGAATAATAAATAATGGAACCAGGTCCGGCGTAAACGCACAGACAGGATATTCCGACAGAATAATAAATAATAGAACCAGGTCCGGCGTAAACGCACAGACAGGATATTCCGACAGAATAATAAAGAACAGTATAATAAATAATGGAACCAGGTCCGGTGTAAAACACACAGACAGGATGTTCCAACAGAATAATAATAAAAACGGAACCAGGTCCGGTGTAAAACACACAGACAGGATGTTCCAACAGAATAATAGAAGAATGTCACCAAGTATAGGGTAGATCCGCGTATACAGGTTATTCCAACAAAATAATAAGAAATGGAATAACAGAAATTCTCTTCTTGAATACGAAAGAATAATATCCCTTACCTTAAAAGAACTGGATATTGGAAAAGTGAAGTAGCAGGATACTTTTATTCTCTCTCTCTTATTCTCTCTATACTTTCTCTCTCTATAGCTTGAATGAATTCGTAAGAAATAATGAAGGAATGAGCTGCTATTTATAGAAAAATAGAATGCATAGTAACTAATCCATGAACGGTCCAGATTGATTACTTTAATCTGACGGTCCATATTTAAAGAAAAATCTTTTAAATAAAATATAATATATTCTATTTATAGAATAACTTTAATAAAGTATTATGTTTTATATAAAAAGATGTTTCTGTTTTATTACGTTAATAATACGAATAAAACAAAACATCATTATCGCTAAATAATTCATATTATTAACTGACAATAATTGAATCAAACTGAGTGACTTCTCACATAAGCATTAATAATCAATACCGTGTGCTACTATGCAACCACACGTATTACTGTACTTTTACTACCGAGTAGTTCAACAGTAACAATGGTAAAATTTCCGCCGTTATTTTTAATAAAATATTTTTGTCGTTTTCTCAATCCGACAATAATTCCGTTGTGGGGTCCACCAATGATTGTGTCGTTGTACGAATATTCCCTGTTAAAACGAATATTCCCCGACCAATTGAATATTTTATAACAACTTGCTTACTTTGTAAAATTTATAAATATTACCCACAACTATAATATTATATCAAATCCACACCATAATATTAAAAAAAATTATTTCGAGAAAATTAAATATTTATTCATAAAATCTGGGGTCTCACAATCTCCCCTCCTTATGAAATTTCGCCCTCGAAATTTACGTACATACCTGGTATGCCGAACAGGTGAGGATACATTGACTTCACTTCAAATTCTAACTCTTGAGGTATAACCTTTGAGCGTCGAATATGATCCTTCTTATCCAAGATTTTAACACGTATCTCCTCAAACATTAAATCATCCGCTATCTCATCCGGTTCTAAATTAATAATGTTGTTCGGGCCGTCCACATATTTACGTAACATCGATACGTGAAGAAAAAAAAACGTTATGAACACATGACATGCTTGGCGGTAAAACGAGTATATAAGCCACAGTTCCTACTCGATCGAGGATTTCAAATGGACCAATAAAATCGAGGGTTTAGATTTTCTCTCTTCGTTAATTCTTACTTCTAGAATAACACCCTCTTGAACCTTTTTACATTCATCAGCTCCGGGTGTGTAGCTTGAACGGCCTTAACGTTATCGATTAAAGTCGATTTTACTCGTATATTCGTTATCTTCATATGGGTCCCTCGAGTCTTTAACTCTATCTTCGTCATTTGTAAGTTATACGAAATGAGTCTTTGTTTTAACAACATCGCCCTCGTAAACATATACGATCTTCTACTCAACACGTCAGTTACCACGTTCGTTCTTCCACAATGATATTGAATGGTACGGTCGTAATCTTCAACAGCTCGAGCCAACGTCTTTGGCGCATGTTACGTTCATTTTAGTTGAAGAAATATTTGAGGGTTTAAGAAATGGGTTTTGTACTGGGGTCAATACAAAATTCGATTTTACGCTCTGGGGTAGGCTAAGAAGTCTTCAAGAATACGTCAAGAACTTTATTAACAATAGAAATATCGTTCAAAACTGTGACCCTCATCCAAGACTTGGATTGCACGTCACATTGATACCTATCAACTTGTCATCGTCATTCATGACGTCGCCTACAGAAAGTCTGGCTTCGGTGCATTCCACACAAAGAAGTCATCAGCGAAAGGATCGGGGCTCTTTATTTATGGCTTGATATGACAATGATTGACTTTAGTGGTTTGGTTACTTGAATTCGCATAATTGGTTGGTTAGGAATATGAAAGCTAACAACCTTACGAAAAGCATGATGAGCAGTTAACCAATCGTTTCCAAAAATTGTAGGGTTTCGGCACAGAAACGCACAGCGGAAATTAAAATTTTAAAGCAATTTCCGAAACCCTAAAACAGGATCCATGCGAAAATCAATTAATTAAGAGGTTTAGAGATTATACCGATTATGAAAACGAGAGTCTGAAATCGACTGCGCCTCGAATCTCCAACGCAATACAAATCGACTGCGTCTCTACGGTATCCACACGAACGCTCCGCGAATCGTCTTACGATCTGCAGAAGAAGGAATCGCGGTACTAGCCACCAAGGATGAGGATTTTCGGAACTATTTTCTCTAGTCTCTCTCTAAGAGCGGCTAGGGTTTTGTTTTGACGTAAAAAACCTAAAGTCTGATATATATCATATATATAGCAGTCAGGAGGAATTAATCAAAACCTAATATTATTAAAATCCGAATTTATATATATCTTAATTAAGTCTTACTTAATTAATATACCTATATATAAATTATCCTATTAATTTAAATTCGTAATTTAAAATTATATCAATCATATTGACATATTTAAATCTTTACAATTTAAATTAATTTCCTTTTAATTACGTTCTTTGTGTGTGACCCTATAGGTTATTATTACGTTGGCAATAACCTTAAAATCATATTATAAAGTTATAAACAGTGAGCGGCATCTAGTAATGCATCACTGCTACCCAAGTAATAATAAGATCGATGATTCGATGCAACCTTTTCGTGACCAATGTTTCAATGTAATTTAATCCTTTTAACCTTAATATCCTAGATTAAACTCGAGTCATGGAATGTGTCATACTCTTCATAATTTAATCTGAGTTTTCTTGATCAATGAGTAGACTATATGAAACAAATCACTATTTGAGCATGGCCATGCATTTCATAGTCCTACTCAATCAAGAGGCCTATGGATATCACCTATAAAATATAGGATGGTTAAATTCCATCTAGATCACTCATATTACTCACACGATTCATAATGAACCCAATAATCACCTTTATAGTCCACCCTATTAAAGGTGACATTTGATGATATCAAAGTACATAAATTCTCGTGTAGTAATATAGCGGTTTCAGGTCGGAGGACCATTACATCATTGTCACTATGAGAATTGCTAATGACACTTCGCATAATGCTCCATATAGAATTCTCATGATGGGTCTGTCCAGTACATTGTTCTCTAACATGTACCTATGCATTGACTTAATATCTCATATATTTATGACCAATGAGATTTGGTCATCAGTCAATCCACATACTAGTCTCAATGCATCATTGTTGTCCCATCAACAATGATACTCGACTAGGGACATTTAAGAACAATGATACTAATTGTAATTATATAATCTCATGTTCAAGTCACATACTTGAAACTATATAATTTGTATCACTATTCTAAGGAATTTTATTATGTTAACAATTATATTACGCAGTAATTAAAACCATAATAAAATCATTTATTTATTCAATCAACAATAATATCAAATGTTAAGCAATTACATCAAATAATTGGCCTCTAGGGCATAAACTCTAACAAAAATTACTTCAATGCAAGTATTTTCAAAGAGATAAGATCAACAGGTAACGTGGAAGTGTTGATTTGAACAAGATTTATAAATAGTGGAGGTAACAAAGGTTTCTCCCAACGGAATTTCAACAGATAAATCAAAGTCTAACTTATCCGGAGTTAAGTTCAAACATTGAACACAACTAGCTGAAATAAAAGAGTGAGTAGAACCGGTATCTAACACGGTATAGACTTCAAAAGAGTTTATGACTAACATACCCGTGATAATTTTATTCAGGTTCCTCGTCACGAAAAAAACGCTCTCTCTTAAACTACCGGCTTTGGCTTGTCTGGGACATCCTTTGGCATCACTATCTCAGTTGGACTTGACTTCACCATACGACAAAATCGAGCTAGGTGACCTTCTCTTCCGCAATTAAAACACGCTTTGGATTGCTGCGTACAGTTTGGACGGATGTGTCCCTCCTGTCCGCATTTGAAACATACGACCGGTGGTCGTTCTTCTTCCTTTGAAACGGGTGCTGGTACCGACGTCTTCACGTCATTGTTGAACCTTCTCTTCTTGAAGTGTCCATTCTCATTGTTTTGGCCATGATTACCACCAAAGTGGTTACCATTTCTGGCATGTTGATTCCCTCCACGCTTATTGTCACCGCTTCGATGACTGTTGTCACTGGTATTATCATTTTGTCGACTGCTCTCTTTTGGTTGTGTTGACTCGTTATCGCGCTCCACTAACTGAGCCCTATTCACAACATCTGAATACAAACATAGTTTATGAGAAATAAGATGTTGACGTATCTCAGGTTTCAAACCTCGCAAAAATATTCGCGTCATTCGCTCTTCATTATCCACCAAGTGGGACGCAAACCGGGACAACTCAGCAAATTTAGCCTCATACTGCGACACGGTCATATTATTCTGCTCCAATTTGATGAATTCCACCTCCTTCATGTGACAAACACTTTCAGGAAAGTATTTGTCATTGAACAGCTCTTGGAACTTCTCCCAAGACATCTTGAGTGCGTCAGGCTGGGTACGTTTTACAGATTCCCACCAGTAATCTGCCTCTTCACGCAACATAAAGGTGGCAAAGGGAACCTTTTGCTCCTCGGAGCATCCCAAGACATCAAATATCTTGGTGATCTGCTTTAACCACGTCTCCGCCTTAAGTGGTTCTGGCTTTCCCAAAAACTCCGGTGGTCCTAGCTCCTTGAATTGCTTAGCGGTGACCAACCGTGGGTTGCCATTGTTTCCTCCTGCATTATGAACAGGAGCCGCCTTCGCCTGATGTTGCATGAATTCTAAAAAACTCCTAAACGTACCGTCATTCGTCAATTGATCAGTGTTGTTGTTTACAGGAGGATTATCGCCATCCTGTTGCACATTGTCCTGATTATTGATCTGGGGAGAATCAACGGTCTCCTGTGCTCCATTGATATTCTCAACATTCTCAGATGTCATTTTCAGATACTGCCACAAACAAAGGTTAATTAACATGTCACATATTAGCAATATACTCTGACCAACCAATTAAATAACAAATAAACTTAGGTAGGTCATACTAGCGAAGGAATTCCCCGTCTCTCCCCTCCTAGTTCTATTCTCACATCTTAGCCAGGGATCATATCCCTAAGCTCTGATACCAACTGTGACGCCCCCAAAATTAGGTATACATCACCCATCTTGGGTCGTCAGATACATGGTACAAAATTCAAATACAACTTACTAATACAACTGTCGTGTACAATACGACAAAACATAAACTGCGAGTTTGAATACAAATATTATCTTCTAGAGAGTATTCATACTCAAAAGGAGTCCTCATTACATTTATTAACACACTATTACATAGAATAGTGAGGACTACTAACTAATACTATCATTCGGACCATCACTCCGTTCCCCGACTTGCCCCAGCTACGTTCTCATTTCCTGAAGAGAACAGTGAAAGAAAGGGTGAGCTCAACTAGCCCAGTAAGAAATATTATGACTAAGATAATGCAGAATAAATTATCATTAGCCTTCAACAATGTTAAACTGATAAAATATAATAGACATCAAGTTTAACTGCAGCGGAACAAGCAATCCATTAAAAGAGTCAAGTAGAAAATAAACTCTACTATCTTTTATGATTTAAAAAGTTTTTCAACACTGTGATCGCTGAGACTCAGCTTAATAAAATAATCCACATCATCGAATCACCCCTGCACTACGGCCAAGGATATTTGTGTATTCATTAATGGTCATGATCATGCCAACAACTGTCCATCAATGCACTACGGACCAATGAGGACTTTTATCACATCATTTGTAACATTACGGTCATGATTATACCAAATGGTCCCTGGTCATAATCATACCAAGTCCATCTATGCACTACAGGCCACAGATGACTTTCAACATTTTATAAACATGAGGATGATGACAATGATATAAGAATTCAATAAAACAAGTTCAAGAATTAATTTATCCAGGAATTAACAACGTCCAAATTGTCAACATGATACAGCTTTGTTGAGTAAAATTCAAGAATGATCAGGAGAATATTTTCATGAATAGATAATAGATGAAGCGCAAATATCAAGGATATTCCACTAATTTCATGGAGTATAGAAGTCAAAACTTAACCAACTGAGTACAATAAAGAATGGAATAACAAAAGAAATCACCATGCATGCGATAGACCGCACAGACAGGTTATTCCAACAGAATAATAAATAATGGAACCAGGTCCGGCGTAAACGCACAGACAGGATATTCCGACAGAATAATAAATAATGGAACCAAGTACGGCGTAAACGCACAGACAGGATATTCCGACAGAATAATAAAGAACAGTATAATAAATAATGGAACCAGGTCCGGTGTAAAACACACAGACAGGATGTTCCAATAGAATAATAATAAAAACGGAACTAGGTCCGGTGTAAAACACACAGACAGGATGTTCCAACAGAATAATAGAAGAATGTCACCAAGTATAGGGTAGATCCGCGTATACAGGTTATTCCAACAGAATAATAAGAAATGGAATAACAGAAATTCTCTTCTTGAATACGAAAGAATAATATCCCTTACCTTAAAAGAACTGGATATTGAAAAAGTGAAGTAGCAGGATACTTTTATTCTCTCTCTCTATAGCTTGAATGAATTCGTAAGAAATAATGAAGGAATGAGCTGCTATTTATAGAAAAATAGAATGCATAGTAACTAATCCATGAACGGTGCAGATTGATTACTTTAATCTGACGGTCCATATTTAAAGAAAATTTTTTTAAATAAAATATAATATATTCTATTTATAGAATAACTTTAATAAAGTATTCTGTTTTATATAAAAAGATGTTTCTGTTTTATTACGTTAATAATACGAATAAAACAAAACGTCATTATCGCTAAATAATTCATATTATTAACTGACAATAATTGAATCAAACTGAGTGACTTCTCACATAAGCATTAATAATCAATACCGTGTGCTACTATGCAACCACACGTATTACTGTACTTTTACTACCGAGTAGTTCAACAGTAACAATGGTAAAATTTCCGCCGTTATTTTTAATAAAATATTTTTGTCGTTTTCTCAATCCGACAATAATTCCGTTGTGGGGTCCACCAATGATTGTGTCGTTGTACGAATATTCCCTGTTAAAACGAATATTTCCCGACCAATCGAATATTTTATAACAATGTGCTTACTTTGTAAAATTTATAAATAATACCCACAACTATAATATTATATCAAATCCACACCATAATATTAAAAAAAATTATTTCGAGAAAATTAAATATTTATTCATAAAATCTGGGGTCTCACACTTATATTAAATAAATTAGTTTAAAAATAATTTTTAATATTAGAAAAAATCATTTTAAATGAAAATAAATAGTTTAATAATATTTTAAGTTATAAAATATAACTTTCTATATTTAAAGGTAAATTCTATTAATTAATTATTATTAATGATATTAAGGTTATTTAATAATTATATTAAATAAAATAGTTTAAAAATGATTTTATTATTATAAAACTCATTTTAAATAAAAATAAAGTATTTAAAGATATTTTAAGTTATAAAATATAATTTTTATTATTTAAAGGATAATTTCGTTAATAATTTAATATTAATGATATTAATAATAAATGATATTAAGTTTATTTAATAATTATATTAAACAAATAGTTTTAAAATAGTTTTATTTATTTAAAAATCATTTAAAAATGATATAAATGAATTAAAAATATTTTAAGTTATGATTAAGAACTTTTAATATTTTGATAAGTAATACATTAATACTTTAATATTAATGATAATTATTTAAAAAATAATTTTAATTCTTTTAAAAATCATTTAATGGTGATATTAATACTTTAAAAGTATTTTGAGTTATTATAAATAACTTTAACCTTTTCGCAATGGTTTTATTAATAGTTTAATATTAATTAAATATTAATGATAATAGAATTGTTTAATATTTAAATCATTTAATAATGATTCCGGTGTTTAAAAATTCATGATAAATTATAATAAATATTTTAAAATTATTATAAGTCATTTAAAAATAATATAACTGATACTTACAGTTATTGAACTACAGGATAGAGTCTTAGACTCGATAATTACCCGATAAAGTCGTCGGTATACCGACATGTTTCAGAAATTGATCTGGATTTAAATAATTTGATTAGTTATGTGTTTATTTGTGATTCAATGGTTGTGGAACATATGTGACAATGTGATTAGGTTATGTAATGACTGCAATAAGCAGTGCTATGTGTTATAGTATGTTATTCTAATCGATCAAATGATCTTATTACTGATAGGTGTTGTATAACGATAGGACTAAGTTATGAACTGTAAGCAGCGCATCAGGCAAGTATCTTACCTTTACATTTCCTTTATGCAATGGACATGAGTAAGAAGTTTCAGAATTATATTATTATTATGCTATATTATTAACCCTATTGTGATATATTCTATATCCCCGATCATTGTTTATCAACATGTTAGTATATGGTAATTCAAATATATATTCTGTTCGTTAATTTCTATATTCACATGATTATACAAGTGTCCCCACTTGGATAATCATTGTATTTAATCACATGTTGGTGTATATATATATATATATATAAGCCGTCTAAGCTATTTGATCAGCTAGACATAAATTTCGAAATGTCGTTGAATATGATAAAAAAAAAACTTTTTATATCCAATCAAATTGTTTTGATTCGGATTCCAGTCTAAGTATGAACATCCCGATCACAGGAAAACTTTTATGCGCCCAAGGCGGACAGAGTGAACGATCCTATCGTTCTTGTAATGTAGTATTGATCAATACAGGGCCCATGGGAAGTACAACCTAACGCCCGTAAGTTATGACGGTTTGCAGATGAAGTTCTGCTAAACCCTAGCGAAAACTAAAAATAATGTTCATAGTATGTCGACTACCCTATATATATAGTCAATATGTAGTTTCAAAATTTGGAGATAGAATTGTTATGTTGTTATTATCGGTTCAGTTTACTTCACAACTATAAATTCGTTGTAGAAGTGATGTACAAAGAAAATATTTAATTCTTTCGGATACTTATATTTCTAATTGATATTACTTGTTGGGCACTCAAATGCTCACCCTTGCTTAAATTTAAATGTTTTCAGCTAGGCATGAACAACTCGAAGGTTCAGACAAGAACACGTGAAAAAGGAAAGCAAATAGAACATGTTTAATGGTATCTTTTGTAATAGTTAGACAATACATAGACAATGATATGTATTATATATCATGTAAAGAATTATAGTAAAGGTTGCGTAATTGGGATTAGACTTTGATAAATGTAAGATATGTTTGATATTTATATTATTGTTATTATTATTAGTATTATTCCGCTCATAGAAATGGTATCGTGAAGAACCGAGTTCAGGTTTCAAGTACCCGAGTTTGGGGTCTTCACATTCACAAATTTTGAACCGTTAAAAATGAATGAATGATTTGTTATGAATTTTAAGAGGTGACTGATTCGAAAAATAGGTTTATAAATAATTTTGGTGGAAAATTTTAGAAATGGGTGGGCCCCACTTTTGGTTGCTGGAGAAGATGGCTAATTTTTGGTGGGTGGAATAGTAGCAGGTAAAGCCATTAGGTAGCAGGTCAAGTCTGCTTCGGCGTGCTAATATTTTTCTATAAATAGAGGGCTAAGTTAGAATTGAAAATCACACCAGAATTTATAAGTTTTCTCTCTTTTTCTCTCTAGATTATCGAGTGTATTTTGTGAGTATTTAGATATTTGGTGAGTTGCTATTCATCAGTTCAAGTTTTCTTCAGCGTCATATCCGATATTCAGTCAGAAGTGCTGCTCTTTTGAGGTAAGGGATAGTAAGGGATTTTAAGGGTTGTTATATTTTTTAGTTTCATAATTTTTCTGTTCTTCAAAAATTCTGAAAAAATTTGAAATGATAATTTGATGATTTTTCTTGATTGTGTCCAAAAATGACGATTTTTGGATGTATAGATTAAGTGTTGTGAATTTTATGAGAAAAGACTATTTTAAAAGTAACCGCTTATAACTCCTTGTGGTTAACTCCAAAATTGGTGAAATTTTTATTGAGAGTACATGTATATGATAGAAGTATACTCTGTAAATTTCGGAATTTTTGGATAAAAGTATAATTTTTGATAAATATCCAAATATTCGGCTATTTTGGCCATATGAAAAATAGTAAATAATTTTTAAAACTTCTGAGAAAAATATATGTTCAATATGGGACTATATTCTACTAAATCTCATAAAAGAAAATTTGTTTGTACTGATTTGGCATTTTTCATGAAAATGGACTAGTTATGAGTAAATGAACTAAATATGTTATGTGAAGTAAGAAAATTGGAAAATAGAATTTTATGGCTTAAGAATCCTATATGAGGTATATGCAGATTTTTGATGAGAGTTTTGGTTATTGGCGATGAGATCTTATGAGTTTGGAATTTTAGGATGATTAAATGCATTATTTAGTAAAGTGTAAACAATTAAAATAAATTGTTTATAAGTTTAAGAAATGTTATTTCAATATCATTATACCGAAATATTTGTATGGATTTTATTGTGGAATTTCTACCTTTTTGTGTCGGGTTTACTATTCACGAGTTACTATTCATGAGTTACTATTCACGAAGTTACTATTCATGGATTATTATTCACGAGTTACTATTCATGACAAAATTGGTTTCTTTTTCTAACCAAATTATAGTTGATTTATGAATATTACTCTTGAGATTAGATCTAGATGTTTTGATTATATTGATTTTACTATTATACATAACATTTTAATAATGATATTTCTATTTGACTTGAGTGTAAAGATTGGTAGATTTTTGGTATGATCATGACTATGGGTTCCCTTTGGCCAGTAGTGCAAAGTTGAATTGTTGACTGGTATGATCATGACCATTGAATTTATAATTGAATATTTTTAGTTTAAGTGCAAAGGTGAATTGATCAACATGGTTATAATTATGATTTATATAAATTCTGAAATGATTATGTATTTCTTTGAGATTTGAATATCTTTGGCCCGTAGTGCAAAGATGACCTGTTTTTGAATATCTTTGGCCTTTAGTGCAAAGATGATCTGTTATTGAATATCTTTGGCCTGTAGTGCAAAGATGACCTGTTTTTGAATATCTTTGGCTCGTAGTGCAAAGATGACTTGTTGATGAATATCTTTGGACCGTAGTGTAAAGATAAATTTATTAATATGATTATGAGCAGGAACTGTGATTTGGTATAATCATGATCTTTGATGTTTCAGGTAAAGATAAGTGATGAAAATTATCTTTGTCCAGAATGAGAAGAGGAATTTAGAACCACAAATATGATTATGAGTTATTCACATGAATGTGGAAATGAACTGTTGATTTATATTACAGGGATAAAACATTGTTAGTGAACTTTTAATATGGAGAAGTTAATAGACTTTATAGTCTATTTGACTCTTCTAATGGATTGCTTGTTCCGCTGCAACTATGGTTGAAAAGTTTTATCATCTACCATATGTTCTAAATCTCTGATTTATTACTAACGAAGGCTATCTAAAGTGTTGTCCAAATAAAAAGTTGACAACTCATGAAGTTGTTCACCTACTAAAGTTATCTCATCATTACATACCACTCCTTTTCCCACTCCACCAATTTTGGCCACATGTCCTCTTCATTCACCCATTTTATTTTTATTAGCTAGTTTAATTAATGACCATAATGTCCCTCCTTAAGTGGACTTTAATTGGGCCGAGCTTGGGCTCCCTTTTTATTTCTTTTTGGGCTTGCACTTTCTTATTCCTTTGTCTACTAATTAAAATGAGCTTGAGCTCCTCCACCAATTAAATTGGGTCATCACTAAACTTGCCCTTTATATTAAATATTGGGCTAGCTCAATAATTTAATTGTTCTTAAATTAATTAACTACAAATCTCATGCTTAAATAAACACTTGGGCTACAAATTAATTCTTTGAGCCTAAAAATCAACTTAGTTCTATACTTATTAACTTTTTATCCATTCTCCATTATTTAATTAGGATTCCCTTACACACATTAGTAAGTTAATTTCTTACTCATACACACTTATTTCCTTAACCCAATTAGACTTGTTTTAATTAGGTTATAAAATTAATTAATTGAGATGTATAAAATAAATCTTTTAATGTTAGTATATATATTTATATACTAATATTCTCCCATATTATAGCCTCTTAGGTTATTTACTTATCACACCTAATACATATATATTAGTTCACATAACTTAATTCTTAATTCACTTACTCACATATTCATACAAAATAAATTATTAAATTGAGACATGGTCCAAAATTCTTAGATTAGGTCACTAGTATATAATTAAAATACTAGAACCACATACATATAATCTTATGACTCATACACTAAACATATACCTCATTATCAGACTATCACTTATAGTCTACCAAATCATTCAAGTTTTTATCCAAAAAATTTGAAATCCTTAAAATTCCTTTACAGAAACGTCAAATCCATACACTCATTTTCTGTCTAGGTCTATTATTTAACCTTTATTCAATCTTTTAAGATTTTATAGAATTGTCCAAATTTTCGGGTTGTCACATTCACCCCTTCTTCTAAGAATTTCGTCCCCGAAATTTACCTTACACCTTATACCATGCACCATATACCATTCATACACATCATCACATGCTACCCAATACACCACTCACGAGAGTAAAGTTTTCAAATTGTGCTGAGGGGTTATATAGACCATGAACGATTGAGGTTTATAGGTATTACTACCTGCTACCTATTTCAATTAAAAAAAAGGTACTCTACCCCTTACAAAAGTTAACAATATGTTTACAATCACGAAGAAGGTAAACTACCATTGCTAGTACTTTAGGTGATTAGCCTATCGTAATTTTACGTCATGCATAACGTATCAATCATGTCTAGAGAATATTTACGCTATTAGATTGGATTATTTTATCCAAACAACATTGTTCACCTCAGTCTTATCATAGGATTCCGCACCAAAACAATTTGGTTCGGAAAAATTTTCAAAGAACGCTAAGACTTTTCGTAAACGTTGGTCTAGCCGAATCAAATAGCTTAGACCCATATCAATAATCAATTTCAAACGATATACGAATGTGTATAGCCAAACGCCGTTGGCAAATTTAAAATTTTGAAAATTAGTTTAAAAAATGACGTCATGATGCCGTACTGTATTAACAGCCCGTTTGAGGATGCCGTCATCGAGTGACTTTGTCATAACACATCATATAATAGTGGGACAACGATAATCAGATCGAATTCAACACTAAGTATTCCTGTATTTACAACTCCATCAATTTTTTTATCATATCTGCACCAGCTTACATGGTACATAAGTGATAAAAAAATATATTTTGATATTTCAAATCATTATCGTCTAGCCGAAACAAGTAGCGTAGACTATTTTTTATACCGTTCAAAAATCATTACAAATCTGTTTTATCATCTCAACAGGTAACGAGGTGTCGGTGGCCCAAAGTCCATGCATACACAAGGGTCACCAGGAGTTGAGAATAAAAATTCATTTTCAAAAAGGCACATAGTGCGTTTTTAGCTTGATGTCAAAAACTTTGAAGTCTAGCATAGCTAGAAGATTTGGAATACCTATGCTTCCACCATCAACTTAACTTTCTCTAATGATCCATTTCTTAATAAATCTATCTATTTCTATCATCCTCAATGTTCCATTCACCACATAACTATACCCAATTCGTCAAACTTACCACACATTATGAGTTCAGGAACTTTCCACAATCATATGAGTTTAAGAACTTGTCCTAGTCAGAACTTTGGTGTCCATTCGCTGAGGGGTTCATAAATATTTCATATAATTATGAGTCACGAACGTACCATAAGTATGAGTTTTAAGAACTCGTACTTAACCTTATATTCTCTAACTATACCCTACCTATCTGTTATACACCTGAGAAAAGAATCACCTTCTCAACAGATATATAGCAAATAGCGCGACACAAACATTTCAATAATTATCAGTACCAGAAACTAAGTGGTTTTCAAACCAAACTCGACCACTAATCAACATAGGAAGCTAAGCGAACAATTCCCCGCCCATACAAAGAATTGGTCAACCTAACCACTATATCGACTAGGAAGCTAAGTGATTCTAAAACCAAGTACAAATTCCCCGCCCATACAAGGAATTATACAACTCAGCTGCTGACCTGAGTCCTCAGTTGAAATCCCACACAATTCTAACTTTCACTTTTCTTAATACGAATTTTCTTTAATCCGTATCTTAAAATTTACCACTCTTTTCCGAGTTTACATAGTACCATTTCATAGTACCTTCTCTTTATAGCATCAAGCTATATCATTCCAATATTTTAACATATCATATGTTATTAATTTGATCACGTCGTGATCTTATTTTGTAATCATTTCTCCTTATACCCATGATCGTTTTATTTTACGATCTTCTTATTCTTCTCTTTAATCATATTATATTATGATTTTATTAACACTTTTCATCTTATAGACACAATCTATTTATTATCACTTTTCATTTTTATTACTGGAGTTAGGTAACTCCGGATTCTTACCCTTATAGCATTTCAAGATTCTTCTTTGAATCTTATTTATCTTCATCTTTACTTTAATGATGAATTTCCCAAATTCATCTCTTATCACTTAAACTCGATCTGAGTTTATTCCTTATCATCTCCGCGGTTATAGCCTAAGGTACACCAACCTAAGGTTTCTAACCTACGACTCTGATACCAACTGTAGCATCCCCAAATTCGGGTACCTTTTTACCACGAATCTGGTATACTAAATCCATAATTATTGCGGAAGATATAAACACAAATTGTTTATACATTAAACTTTTACAACATAAATCCCAAGGTCTACAACCTTAACTTAATACATACCTTCAATATCCTAAAGGTTTACAATATCATTTGTATCAGAAAATTTAATAGTTCTAACTGCATCAAAAATTAATCTTGCACTTTGTCTTTGCTTCTATCTTTACTCGAGCTTTCATCTTAATCTGAAAATTTTTATCATGATATAGCAAGGGTGAGCATCAAATTTTCCCAGCAAGTTAAATTTATTTGAGGATATATCATGATTGAAAGAATATGAATAAAAGGCTAGCTACGTCCAACAATATAATTGTGAACTAGCAGGAATCAAATTTCATAATTGAACGATCAGGACGACATGAATAAATGTCAATAATGAATAAGAATAATTCAACTGGAGCAGATGGTAATGAAGGTGATCAACCTTTCATACCTGATGAACATATGTAACATGCACTAAGTGCGAATCAATAATCAGTATAGATGTGAATAATTCACAATAATTATTCACTAATATGCTTTGAATTATAACTCGAGTTTGAGTTAAGGAAACTTGCCTGCATAGTCGATTACCGCTACGCAATTTAATTTATTCTCTTTATTGAATCAGGTCTAAGATTGATCTTTCAATTAGCATATCATACTTTATTTCATAATACTATCTAACACTTAATCACATAGTCAAATATTAGATAATCTTAACACCATATTCATTTACTTACTTATAATCTCATCACCTTATATAAACTTGTCTAATCTTTACTCACAAAGTTAAGTATTAGACATCACACCTAAGTCTTAATATTATCATTATACTTTGATAATCTTACGACTTATACTTTATAAGTTTTCCCCTTTAGATGTTATCTTAGTAAGCGAGATAGCCTTTCAGTAAACTGAAATATCATTTCAGTAAAATGAATTACATTTCAGCATCCTGAAAAAACTATTTCAGCAAACCAAAATCAGATTAGCAGACTAAATTCAATTTCAGCAACCTGGATTCAAAATCTTCAATTTCAGCAACCTGAATTCACTATTCTTTTGCACGAAAATAATAAATCAACTTATTATTTTTCTATCTTTTGGCCAATCATATACACATGTATTCCATACACAAAAAGTATTTTTCCGTAATTTTTTAACTCCCTTAAGTATTTTTTAAAAATCAATTTTTAGTTAATTCCTTAAGAAATTAGCTACCTCGTGCTTAACTCCAGAAATTCCCATCTCTTGGCATAATGTTATACATGTTAACGTGACCCTCCAGTTTAAATTTCGTGACCATCGGAGTTATAGAACTCCGGTTATAGCGATTTTCGTCAAAAAATCACAGAAATTGAAATGGTCATAACTTGCTCAATTTAAGTCAGAATGAGCTCATTTTTGGACACAACCTACTTTATCCCATATATTTTCATCCCCCAAAAGGCCGGATTTTATCTCGATAAATAAGTTGCCGAAATAGCCCTTTTAAAGTTTTGGGCAGAAGCTACATTGCCATTTTGCAGTTTTTCGTCCTTTGCTAAAAATAGTCCATACGGAAATCTACAACTCCTTTTTCAGTGATTCTACTTGGAGATGTTAGATAACATATAGATCTAACTCTATGACTTGACCACACTCAAAAATTCAAAATATAATAGAAGATATGGTCATTTGAATTTCATGTTCCGTTTTCACAAAAATCTGATTTATAACTCTTGGTGAGTTCTAAGAAAACTTTCATGTTTTCACATAATATCAACATAACTCATCATAATACTTAATAATACCTCATACACCCATGGATCTATCATGATGAATGATCTATTCCATCAAACAATCATCAAACACAAAATAAAATACAATCAAGGTTAAGAAAATTAGGATTTTCTACACTTTGAAAACTTAGCTTCACTTTTCTTGCTTTTGATCTAACTTTTGACACTTAAAATGGATAGATCCACACATAAAATACTCTAAATCATGTAAATCTAGGATTTTTGAGTTTTGAAACTTTAGATCTTTATTCCATCAAAATAACTTAAAAAGGATAACTTAGGTTTGGTTTTATACCTTTGATTTCTTGGCATATCTTTTTCTTCCAAACTATGTGATGGATCTTGGATGGCATGGAAGATCAAAATCTCCTCTCTTTCTCCTCTTGGAGCTGCCGAATCCTCCCTTCTCTCACACACTCTCTCTCTTTAACTCTTGTTAGAATAATAAAAGAGATGAAAGAGAAAAATAAGATAGATTTTTAGTTGTTTGGTAAATGTATATAGATATATTATATGTATCTATAGAAATTCCCAACACATCACCCCTTCACTCTCTCTTTCTCAATCATTTAGTTGTTGCTTGCAAGCTTAGCCAAATGTGGTGGCTCCAAAAATAAGAAGACACCTAGCATAGTTGGTGAACTACTTTATAAACTAAAATAATTTATCATCATTACCTCACATGCATTACCAAGTTTGCTAGCAAAATTAAAGTGATTAGATTACCTAACATATCCATCTATATCTTGCTTTTCTCTCTCTCATTATTCAAGATGTAACTTGCAAGCAACATCTAAAGTGGTGTCCAAATAAAAAGTTGACAACTCATGAAGTTGTTCACCTACTAAAGTTATCTCATCATTACATACCACTCCTTTTCCCACTCCACCAATTTTGGCCACATGTCCTCTTCATTCACCCATTTTATTTTTGTTAGCTAGTTTAATTAATGACCATAATGTCCCTCCTTAAGTGGACTTTAATTGGGCCGAGCTTGGGCTCCCTTTTTATTTCTTTTTGGGCTTGCACTTTCTTATTCCTTTGTCTACTAATTAAAATGAGCTTGAGCTCCTCCACCAATTAAATTGGGTCATCACTAAACTTGCCCTTTATATTAAATATTGGGCTAGCTCAATAATTTAATTGTTCTTAAATTAATTAACTACAAATCTCATGCTTAAATAAACACTTGGGCTACAAATTAATTCTTTGAGCCTAAAAATCAACTTAGTTCTATACTTATTAACTTTTTATCCATTCTCCATTATTTAATTAGGATTCCCTTACACACATTAGTAAGTTAATTTCTTACTCATACACACTTATTTCCTTAACCCAATTAGACTTGTTTTAATTAGGTTATAAAATTAATTAATTGAGATGTATAAAATAAATATTTTAATGTTAGTATATATATTTATATACTAATATTCTCCCATATTATAGCCTCTTAGGTTATTTACTTATCACACCTAATACATACATATTAGTTCACATAACTTAATTCTTAATTCACTTACTCACATATTCATACAAAATAAATTATTAAATTGAGACATGGTCCAAAATTCCTAGATTAGGTCACTAGTATATAATTAAAATACTAGAACCACATACATATAATCTTATGACTCATACACTAAACATATACCTCATTATCAGACTATCACTTATAGTCTACCAAATCATTCAAGTTCTTATCCAAAAATTTTGAAATCCTTAAAATTCTTTTACAGAAACGTCAAATCCATACACTCATTTTCTGTCTAGGTCTATTATTTAACCTTTATTCAATATTTTAAGATTTTATAGAATTGTCCAAATTTTCGGGTTGTCACATTCACCCCTTCTTCTAAGAATTTCGTCCCCGAAATTTACCTTACACCTTATACCATGCACCATACACCATTCATACACAGCATCACATGCTACCCAATACACCACTCACGAGAGTAAAGTTTTCAAATTGTGCTGAGGGGTCATATAGATCATGAACGATTGAGGTTTATAGGTATTACTACCTGCTACCTATTTCAATTAAAAAAAAGGTACTCTACCCCTTACAAAAGTTAACAATATGTTTACAATCACGAAGAAGGTAAACTACCATTTCTAGTACTTTAGGTGATTAGCTTATCGTACTTTTACATCATGCATAACGTATCAATCATGTCTAGCGAATATTTACGCTATTAGATTGGATTATTTTATCCAAACAACATAGTTCACCTCAGTCTTATCATAGGATTCCGCACCAAAACAATTTGGTTCGGGAAAATTTTCAAAGAACGCTAAGACTTTTCATAAACGTTGGTCTAGCTGAATCAAATAGCTTAGACCCATATCAATAATCAATTTCAAACGATATACGAATGTGTATAGCCAAACGCCGTTGGCAAATTTAAAATTTTGAAAATTAGTTTAAAAAATGACGTCATGATGCCGTACTGTATTAACAGCCCGTTTGAGGATGCCGTCATCGAGTGACTTTGTCATAACACATCATATAATAGTGGGACAACGATAATCAGATCGAATTCAACACTAAGTATTCCTGTATTTACAACTCCATCAATTTTTTTATCATATCTGCACCAGGTTACATGGTACATAAGTGATAAATAAAAATATATTTTGATATTTCAAATCATTATCGTCTAGCCGAAACAAGTAGCGTAGACTATTCTTTAAACCGTTTAAAAATCATTACAAATCTATTTTATCATCTCAACAGGTAACGAGGTGTCGGTGGCCCAAAGTCCATGCATACACAAGGGTCACCAGGAGTTGAGAATAAAAATTCATTTTCAAAAAGGCACATAGTGCGTTTTTAGCTTGATGTCAAAAACTTTGAAGTCTAGCATAGCTAGAAGATTTGGAATACATATGCTTCCATCATCAACTTAACTTTCTCTAATGATCCATTTCTTAATAAATATATCTATTTCTATCATCCTCAATGTTCCATTCACCACATAACTATACCCAATTCGTCAAACTTACCACACATTATGAGTTCAGGAACTTTCCACAATCATATGAGTTTAAGAACTTGTCCTAGTCAGACCTTTGGCGTCCATTCGCTGAGGGGTTCATAAATATTTCATATAATTATGAGTCACGAACGTACCATAAGTATGAGTTTTAAGAACTCGTACTTAACCTTATATTCTCTAACTATACCCTACCTATCTGTTATACACCTGAGAAAAGAATCACCTTCTTAACAGATATATAGCAAATAGCGCGACACAAACATTTCAATAATTATCAGTACCAGAAACTAAGTGGTTTTCAAACCAAACTCGACCACTAATCAACATAGGAAGCTAAGCGAACAATTCCCCGCCCATACAAAGAATTGGTCAACCTAACCACTATATCGACCAGGAAGCTAAGTGATTCTAAAACCAAGTACAAATTCCCCGCCCATACAAGGAATCATACAACTCAGCTGCTAACCTGAGTCCTCAGTTGAAATCCCACACAATTCTAACTTTCACTTTTCTTAATACGAATTTTCTTTAATCCGTATCTTAAAATTTACCACTCTTTTCCGAGTTTACATAGTACCATTTCATAGTACCTTCTCTTTATAGCATCAAGCTATATCATTCCAATATTTTAACATATCATATGTTATTAATTTGATCACGTCGTGATCTTATTTTGTAATCATTTCTCCTTATACCCATGATCGTTTTATTTTACGATCTTCTTATTCTTCTCTTTAATCATATTATATTATGATTTTATTAACACTTTTCATCTTATAGACACAGTCTATTTATTATCACTTTTCATTTTTATTACTGGAGTTAGGTAACTCCGGATTCTTACCCTTATAGCATTTCAAGATTCTTCTTTGAATCTTATTTATCTTCATCTTTACTTTAATGATGAATTTCCCAAATTCATCTCTTATCACTTAAACTCGATCTGAGTTTATTCCTTATCATCTCCGCGGTTATAGCCTAAGGTACACCAACCTAAGGTTTCTAACCTACGGCTCTGATACCAACTGTAGCATCCCCAAATTCGGGTACCTTTTTACCACGAATCTGGTATACTAAATCCATAATTATTGCGGAAGATATAAACATAAATTGTTTATATATTAAACTTTTACAACATAAATCCCAAGGTCTACAACCTTAACTTAAGACATACCTTCAATATCCTAAAGGTTTACAATATCATTTGTATCAGAAAATTTAATAGTTCTAACTGCATCAAAAATTAATCTTGCACTTTGTCTTTGCTTCTATCTTTACTCGAGCTTTCATCTTAATCTGAAAATTTTTATCATGATATAGCAAGGGTGAGCATCAAATTTTCCCAGCAAGTTAAATTTATTTGAGGATATATCATGATTGAAAGAATATGAATAAAAGGCTAGCTACGTCCAACAATATAATTGTGAACTAGCAGGAATCAAATTTCATAATTGAACGATCAGGACGACATGAATAAATGTCAATAATGAATAAGAATAATTCAACTGGAGCAGATGGTAATGAAGGTGATCAACCTTTCATACCTGATGAACATATGTAACATGCATTAAGTGCGAATCAATAATCAGTATAGATGTGAATAATCCACAATAATTATTCACTAATATGCTTTGAAATATAACTCGAGTTTGAGTTAAGGAAACTTGCCTGCATAGTCGATTACCGCTACGCAATTTAATTTATTCTCTTTATTGAATCAGGTCTAAGATTGATCTTTCAATTAGCATATCATACTTTATTTCATAATACTATCTAACACTTAATCACATAGTCAAATATTAGATAATCTTAACACCATATTCATTTACTTACTTATAATCTCATCAGCTTATATAAACTTGTCTAATATTTACTCACAAAGTTAAGTATTAGACATCACACCTTAGTCTTAATATTATCATTATACTTTGATAATCTTACAACTTATACTTTATAAGTTTTCCCCTTTAGATGTTATCTTAGTAAGCGAGATAGCCTTTCAGTAAACTGAAATATCATTTCAGTAAAATGAATTACATTTCAGCATCCTGAAAAAACTATTTCAGCAAACCAAAATCAGATTAGCAGACTAAATTCAATTTCAGCAACCTGAATTCAAAATCTTCAATTTCAGCAACCTGAATTCACTATTCTTTTGCACGAAAATAACAAATCAACTTATTATTTTTCTATCTTTTGGCCAATCATATACACATGTATTCCATACACAAAAAGTATTTTTCCGTAATTTTTCAACTCCCTTAAGTATTTTTCAAAAATCAATTTCTAGTTAATTCCTTAAGAAATTAGCTACCTCGTGCTTAACTCTAGAAATTCTCATCTCTTGTCATAATGTTATACATGTTAATGTGACCCTCCAGTTTAAATATCGTGACCATCGGAGTTATAGAACTCCGGTTATAGCGATTTTCGTCGAAAAATCACAGAAATTGAAATGGTCATAACTTGCTCAATTTAAGTCAGAATGAGCTCATTTTTGGACACAACCTACTTTATCCCATATATTTTCATCCTCCAAAAGGCCGGATTTTATCTCGATAAATAAGTTGCCGAAATAGCCCTTTTAAAGTTTTGGGCAGAAGCTAAATTGCCATTTTTCAATTTTTCGTCCTTTGCTAAAAATAGTCCATACGAAAATCTACAACTCCTTTTTCAATGATTCCAGGTGGAGATGTTAGATTACATATAGATCTAACTCTACGACTTGACCACACTCAAAAATTCAAAATATAATAGGAGATATGGTCATTTGAATTTCATGTTCCGTTTTCACAAAAATCTGATTTTTAACTCTTGGTGAGTTCTAAGAAAACTTTCATGTTTTCACATAATATCAACATAACTCATCATAATACTTAATAATACCTCATACACCCATGGATCTATCATGATGAATGGTCTATTCCATCAAACAATCATCAAACACAAAATAAAATACAATCAAGGCTAAGAAAATTAGGATTTTCTACACTTTGAAAACCTAGCTTCACTTTTCTTGCTTTTGATCTAACTTTTGACACTTAAAATGGATAGATCCACACATAAAATACTCTAAATCATGTAGATCTAAGATTTTTGAGTTTTGAAACTTTAGATCTTTATTCCATCAAAATAACTTAAAAAGGATAACTTAGGTTTGGTTTTATACCTTTGATTTCTTGGCATATCTTTTTCTTCCAAACTATGTGATGGATCTTGGATGGCATGGAAGATCAAAATCTCCTCTCTTTCTCCTCTTGAAGCTGCCGAATCCTCCCTTCTCTCACACACACTCTCTCTCTCTTTAACTCTTGTTAGAATAATAAAAGAGATGAAAGAGAAAAATAAGATAGATTTTTATTTCTTTGGTAAATGTATATAGATATATTATATGTATCTATAGAAATTTCCAACACATCTCCCCTTCACTCTCTCTTTCTTAATCATTTAGTTGTTGCTTGCAAGCTTAGCCAAATGTGGTGGCTCCAAAAATAAGAAGACACCTAGCATAGTTGGTGAACTACTTTATAAACTAAAATAAGTTATCATCATTACCTCACATGCATTACCAAGTTTGCTAGCAAAATTAAAGTGATTAGATTACCTAACATATCCATCCATATCTTGCTTTTCTCTCTCTCATTATTCAAGATGTAACTTGCAAGCAACATCTAAAGTGGTGTCCAAATAAAAAGTTGACAACTCATGAAGTTGTTCACCTACTAAAGTTATCTCATCATTACATACCACTCCTTTTCCCACTCCACCAATTTTGGCCACATTTCCTCTTCATTCACCCATTTTATTTTTATTAGCTAGTTTAATTAATGACCATAATGTCTCTCCTTAAGTGGACTTTAATTGGGCCAAGCTTGGGCTCCCTTTTTATTTTTTTTTGGGCTTGCACTTTCTTATTCCTTTGTCTACTAATTAAAATGAGCTTGAGCTCCCCCACCAAATAAATTGGGTCATCACTAAACTTGCCCTTTATATTAAATATTGGGCTAGCTCAATAATTTAATTGTTCTTAAATTAATTAACTACAAATCTCATGCTTAAATAAACACTTGGGCTACAAATTAATTCTTTGAGCCTAAAAATCAACTTAGTTCTATACTTATTAACTTTTTATCCATTCTCCATTATTTAATTAGGATTCCCTTACACACATTAGTAAGTTAATTTCTTACTCATACACACTTATTTTCTTAACCCAATTAGACTTGCTTTAATTAGGTTATAAAATTAATTAATTGAGATGTATAAAATAAATCTTTTAATGTTAGTATATATATTTATATACTAATATTCTCCCATATTATAGCCTCTTAGGTTATTTACTTATCACACCTAATACATACATATTAGTTCACATAACTTAATTCTTAATTCACTTACTCACATATTCATACAAAATAAATTATTAAATTGAGACATGGTCCAAAATTCCTAGATTAGGTCACTAGTATATAATTAAAATACTAGAACCACATACATATAATCTTATGACTCATACACTAAACATATACCTCATTATCAGACTATCACTTATAGTCTACCAAATCATTCAAGTTCTTATCCAAAAATTTTGAAATCCTTAAAATTCTTTTACAGAAACGTCAAATCTATACACTCATTTTCTATCTAGGTCTATTATTTAACATTTATTCAATCTTTTAAGATTTTATAGAATTGTCCAAATTTTCGGGTTGTCACAGTGCTATTGCCTGTGTTTTCGTGTCGTTTGGACAACCGGGTCCAGTTTTGGTCTCTTTTTCGACTATTTTTCTAAGTTTTCTCAAGTTAGGCGGACGGGACTCGAACTCGGGCTCCGTATATCGAAATCGAGTCCCGACAGTTGTAACTCGTGTTTATTGCCTATGCGGTGCTATTGCCCGTGTTTGCGTGTCGTTTGGACAACCGGGGCCTGTTTTGGTCTCTTTTTCGACTATTTTTCTAAGTTTTTTGAAGTTAGGCGGACGGGACTCGAACTCGGGCTCCGTATATTGGAATCGAGTCCCGTCAGTTGTAACGCGTGTCTAGTGTCTGTTGTCTATTGCCGTCATGGTGTTTTGTGCAGTCTAACTAGCTAATTACTAATGATGAACTTTACCCACACCAATATATATATATATATATATATATATATATATATATATATATATATATATACACTTGTAATCATGTAACTCTCATACGTGCGTACAAAAAACACAATAATCAATGCTAAATATATACCACTACTACTACCATATGCCTATGTTTGCGTGTTAACTAGTTATTTGACAGTTTATATGAGCAATATAATTACAAATAAAGAAATACATCAATAATAAGTTTTACCTGTCGAAAATGTGGAGGAAAGATGTTGGTCAAGACAATTGCACATACACGGATGGCCTCTTCCCGGACTACACCCATGAGGTCGTCAGCGGCAGCTGTAGGATATATGGAGCCGTGGACAACCTCCTGAGTAAGCTGGTAGACTCGCTCGCGTGATGGTGCGCCTGACTGCACGACACTGCTCGCCATGCACCCCTCTATGATCCGTCTGAAGAAGTCGTCAGATAATGAAGGGTCGGCGTCTGATCCACTAGCACCACTACCTCCGGTGGGTGGGCGACGTCGAGATCTCGCAGCAGGGACTATAGTGTAGGCTAGGACACGGGGAATGCCCACAACTCTACCCTTCTTCGGTCCCCTTGTAGCCTGCAGCCAATCCTCCATCTCCTCGTCTTCATGCTCAGCATCAGCCACTGGAGTGTCACCTCTCTGGCTGCTCCGGACCACAAAAATGTCCTCGAACCGTGTCTGAAAAAACACAGAAATAGGTGAAAAGCAAGTATTACACAAAAAAATATATAAAAGAATTTCAAAACATGCAAATACATACTAAATGAAATAATTAAATTACTTACCGCAATGCGATCTCCCTCAGGTGAGATATAACCACCGTCACCTTTCTTCTGGTGAGCGTGCCACTAAAACTCGAGACAGGAAGATCGGTGCTTTAGACTCACCTCGAGTCTCTCCCTGTAGAGGTCGTACGACTGACTCCCAGTGCAGTGTGGGAGACGACTCTGCTGTCGGGCAGCTGTACGCTGTGCCAACATCTTCTTGAACGCCTCGCCCTCCCAAATATCGCACATCTGCTCCTACACCGCAGCAGCAATGAAATCTGGTCGGACATCTCTAAGTGTCTGTCCATCAGCCATCTTGGTCTGGGCCTTCTTCTTCCAGTCGTAGACCCACTTGTGCCAATTTATCTCGACATACTTCTCGAGAACAGTGTTGTCGTGGGCTTCCTGCCCGTCCTCGAAGCGATAATATCTCTACCATACAACATATGAATATCAGCAGTTACTTAGTAGACAACATAAAGCAAAGTAGTAAATAAATATTCAAAAGCACAAATTAAAACTAATATATGAATGAATGACTTCTTACCCTAAACTCAACAATAATCAGCCCACGTGTGCAGTCATCCACATCCGCCCACCTCATCCACGGGCTGGAGAATCAGTTGTGAACGATCCCAAGCAACGTGTTCCTTGGCGTCGCGTCAAGGATACAAAAATTGAAATTATTAAATTTTCAAATTACAAAGAATATATAAGAACTAAATAATTAATACAAACATAATGTTAAATATGAAATTACTTAGTAGTCCCGACACGGCATATAAGCGGCGCCTGGGGGGGATTCCCTAGCAATCCACGTACTAGTCCCCGCGGAGGCCTACGTCGATCACCTATGTAGTGAAATACAATAATATTTATATACACGAATATAATGTCAATATTATATAAAATTAAAAATAATAAGATGTATAACAACAAAACATGTAATTATACCTGATGATCCGGCCTGATCATCATCGGCACTACCTCCACTGCCCCCACAGCCTAAACTACCAGCACGCCCACCACGATCGTCATGTGGTGTACGCGCCATATCTGTATTTATACTGTCAAACCATCATCAAGAAGATAATATGCAGATACAACTAAAAGGATACAACATAAATATCAGAATTGTCATGCACATACAACTAAAAGGATACAATATGCAGATATAACTAAAAGGAAACAACTATAACATTTGAATACAACTAAAAGGATACAATATGCATATATACCTAAAAGGAAACAACTATGACATTTGAATACTACTAAAAGGAAATAACATGCATATATAACTAAAAGGAAACAACTATGACATTTGAATACAACTAAAAGGATACAACATGCAAATATAACTAAAAGGAGACGACTATTACATTTGAATACAACTAAAAGGACATAAAGATTACATACTCCTAATCATTTATATCATCAAAGCCATCAATATTAGAATCGTCATCTTTGAGCAGTAGATCTTCACTATCGTTGTCATCACCATCTTCGTCATCCTCAACGATTTCTTCAATTATATCTACTCTTCAACAACAACATCTTCACTTTCGACATCGACAACATCATCCTCTTCTTCACTAGACTCACTAATAATTGTCACATCAGCAGGTGTGACACTAGTAGACTCGACTTGTAAAGGTTCATCGTCTGGACGAGGAGTTGTGTCTTGAAAACCATGGGCTTTGGTGGTTATAACAGCATGCCATGAGCTTGCAGGAGTCTTAACACTCCGCGCGTAGTACACCTGTGTTGCTTGACTTGCTAAAATAAAAGGCTCATCCATACCGGTCATCAGTCTTAGTTTTGACTTAACGTTAACAGTCACCCGTCCTGATTTTTTTATCTACTTTAACTCCATTCTCAACATCAAACCAATGACAATTGAAGCAAACTAATTCTTTATGACCAATATTTGAGAACTACAACTTCTAGCAATCGTCCATACCAGTCATCCCAAATGTTATCGTAGCAGCTACCTTTCACCACAACACCAGAATCAGCAGAAGCGACTTCCCCAATATCACAACACTTAAATATGTAACTGTTGACAATGCAGCATGTATAAGTATCTACAGATCTTTCAGGGCCGTCGGCTATAAGCTTTAGCCGATTGTTAGCTAACTCATCTTTGAGGACCTAATGTACATTAACACAACATATTCTAAAGTTAATTACGCCATAAGAATAACTCATCGTAGTCTAAATATGCACCCGAAGAACATTAAGAGATATATACTGACCGAAAATTCAAAAATTATAAAGATGTGCTCAACTCGTTAACACCGACCTAAGTGAGATCGAAACATACAAGAACAGTTCCAAAACGGGGACTATTTGAGATCCACTCCTACTAAGTGAATCTCAAACGGGTTTCTAAGCTTCCTAAACTATATGAAAATATGCACATGTCTTTAAATTTCTTGACCCACCATCGAATAGGAAATAAGTGTTTATCAACACGCTATTTCTACAACACCATTTAAAATTAGAACCTAAAGTAGTGGATGTGACGCCCCCAAAATAGGTATACAACACCCATTCTGAGTCGTCAAAATACATGGTACAGAAACAACTACAACTTTATTAATACAACATAAAAACTATGAGTTTAAATACAAATATTGCCATCTAGACAATATCCACACTCAAATAAGTCCTCATTACAATTATTGATACATTATTTTATAAAAATAGTGAGGACTACTAAAACGACTTTCTAGAACCTTCATTCCATACCCCGACTAGTACGTGCTATATTCTCGCCTCCTGAGAAGAAAAATGGAACAAAATGAAAAGGGTGAGCTCAACTAGCCCAGTAAAGAATATTATGACTAAGATAATATAGAACAAATTATCGTTAGTCCTCAACAGGGAAGAATCTAATAGAATACAATAGACAACAAGTTTTAAATCAATATTCGCAGCGAAAAATAATAATTCATAGAAGAGTTACGTAGAGAATGAAATATACTATTATCTATGAATTTAAAAGTCCATCATCAACATTTTATCCCTATAACATCAATCAATATTCATCTTTGCACTACAAGCCAAAGATATTCATCAGTTGGTCATGTTCATCTAAACACTTGTTCATCTTTGCACTACAGGCCAAAGATATTCATCAGAAATCATTCATCTTTGCACTACAGGCCAAAGATATTCAGTTATATCATCATTTAGGACTGAGAATGATGAAAAATATTTTTAAAAAAACGAATCCAGTGAAACAAAAGAATAAATATTAAGGATTCGTATTTCAGCTATTCCATGTCTAAAAATATCTCATAGATAATCATAATGGAGTAAAATTCAAGAATGATCAAAACATGAATAAAATCAAAGCTAGTATCCAGAATAGATTTTTTGGACGAAAAGAAGAAAATTTTATTTTTCGATGAATAGTGCCGTATTCATGAATAGTAACTCGTGAATAGTAACCCCGACATGAAAAGTTCTAAATTTGATAAAAATTTCCAACCAATATTTCGGCATAATGATATTGAAGAAATAATATTATTTTCGAATAAAATAACATCCCTTACCTCGTAAAGACAGTACTTCTAGTTGAAACACTGGATATAGGCTATAACTTGAACTTGCACCGTATAGCAATACTCAAAGTATTAAAATACTCACAAGAATACGCTCAATATATCGAGAGAGAAAGAGAGAGAAAACTTCAGTTTCTGGTGTGATTTTCAATTCTAACCTAAGCACCTTATTTATAGGAAATTGCTTAGAACACCAAAGCAGAAAATTTAATAATATATATATATATATATATATATATATATATATATATATATATATATATATATATATATATTAATTTTCACGCCAACCTTTGAATCATCCAATTCAGCATGTTTGACAACCCACCAACAATACAAAAAACGTTTTTTAAAATATTTTAAACTTCAAAAATCAATTATTTCGGAACTTTAGAACTTCAATAATTCATAATAAATAGCCCTTTTGTCAGAAAATTCGAATCTTGCTTTTTTTTATAGGAAATTCAATTCTCTACAACTTTGCAGAAGAAAGTTTTTCCAAATTCCAAATAGAAATTGACCGAAATCCACAAACAGACGATTTTACAGGCTATAATCAAATTTCAGTCAAGAAATGGGCCCATAGACATGTTTAACATGTTTTAAACAACTTTTGCAATAAAAATAATCTTTCTCCTCATATACTCATATATCCCACATTCATTATAAAAATATCATCATTATTATATTATAATAATATAATAAAATATTATTTTATCAGAAAAGATAAAATATCGATTTTCAACAATTGTCACTTTAAAAAAATTTCTCCATCTATATCCACATAAAATAAATATTTTCCTCATCATATAAATCAATAATTAATTATTCACAAATACTATTACAGAATCACAATACTGACAACCAGGCAGTTCCCAGGAAAGAGGGGGCTTTCCAATAAGGATTTCTCCTTACTAGCGCGCAATTAGGTGACCAAACCTCTCTTTAGACAGAACTTTCTAGACATTGCCAATAATGTTATCTAATAATATTATTCAGATAATATGAATTGTTGCTCCGATAATGGAAAATACTGTGTAGTGACAATTATTGAAACAACAGTAATATAAAATATCAACGCAGCAATTATTGAATCAATAAAATAAAATACTGAACAGTAATTACTGTAACAATTATTGAGTAATACCTTCTTACGTAAGAATCAATAATTGGTGCAATACCGTGTGCTATTGTATAACAACGCGTATTACTGTGTTTTAACCACCGGGTATTCCAACAGTATTAACGGTAACAACTACGCCATTATTTATAAACAACTTATACTTGTCGTTTTCTTCATCCAATCGTTTTCCGTTATGGGGCCCACACAAGGCTGCGCCGTCGTACGAATATTCCCCGATAGTAAGAATATTCCACGACCAAACGAATATTCCCCGACAACAATGAATATTTTATAACCACCTGTTTATTTTTAAAATATTCGCGCCTTTTACCCATAACTAACCACATTAATCAATTCAACCCTTACTATTTCAAAATAATAAATAGAGAAAATTAAATTTCATTTATTAATAATTTGGGGTCTTACAACCTCCCCTCCTTATGAAATTTCATCCTCGAAATTGACGTACGTACCTGGTTTTTCGAAAAGATGAGGATACCTCGCTTTTATTTCCGTTTCTAACTCCCATGTCATTTCCTCAATAGCATGGTTCTTCCACAAAACTTTAACCTGTGGTATGACCTTTGTGCGTAGGACATGCTCCTTCCTATCCAAGATCTTGACAGGTACCTCTTCGTACGTTAAGTCTTCGGCTATCTTGTCCGGTTCTAACTCAATAACGTGGTTTGGGTCCTTCACATATTTACGAATCACAGATATGTGAAAAACGTTATGAACACGAGACATACTTGGAGGTAACGCGAGTCTATAGGCCACATTTTCTACTCGGTCAAGAATCTGAAATGGACCAATAAATCATGGATTGAGCTTTCCTCTCTTTCCGAATCTTGTAACTCCTTTCCATGGAGCCACACGCAACAATACATGATCCCCAATGTCAAATTCCATGTCCTTCGATGAAGATATTCATAACTCTTTTGTCGATCATGTGTCGTTTGTATACGTTATCGAATCGTTTGGATCTTCTCTGTAGTCATTCGTACCAACTCTGGTCCCAACAACGTTGCTTCTCCCACCTCATCCCAACATACTGGAGAGCGACACTTTCGTCCATATAATGCTTCAAATGGAGCCACACCTATACTTGCTTGATAACTATTATTGTTAGAGAATTCCACCAATGGTAGGTGCTTATCCCAACTCCCTTTAAAATCTAAGACACAAAGTCTTAATAGATCTTCAAGAGTTTGAATAGTCCTCTCTGATTGCCCATCCGTTTGAGGATGGTATGCTGAACTGAACCGTAAATCCGTGCCCATAGCTTTTTGCAAGCTAACCCAAAATCTTGAAGTGAATCTTGGGTCACGATCCGAAACAATGGATACTGACATGCCATGCAACCTCACAATCTCATTTACGTACATACTAGCAAGATGTTCAAGGGAATAAGTCTCCCGTATCGATAAGAAATAAGCAGACTTGGTTAATCTATCAACAATAACCCAAATAGCATTTATGCCTTGAGAAACTGTGAGAAGACCCGTAATAAAATCCATGGTAATGTGTTCCCACTTCTATTTCAGAATCTCAAGTGGTTGCAATGGACCCTTTGGCACTTGATGCTCCGCCTTTATACGTTGACAAGTTAAACACCTCGAGGTAAACTTTGCAATCTCTCTCTTCATATTGTTCCACCAAAATGTATGTCGAAGATCACGATATATTTTGGAACTTCTAGGATGGATTGTAAATGGTGTATTGTGTGCGTCCATCATGATCTTGTACTTCAAATCAGAATCGTTAGGAACACAAAGTCTGGAGTGGACTCGAAGTATTCCTTCTTCATCGATTCTTGCTTCTGGAATAGCACCTTCTTGCACTTTCTTCTTCATACGCATCAGCTCTGGGTCTGTGGCTTGAGCAACTTTAACTTTATCGATTAAAGTTGGTTCTATGCATATACTTGACATCATCGCACTCGTTCCTGCATATGATCTTCTACTCAACGCGTCAGTTACCACGTTTGCTTTTCCAGGATGGTATTGAATAGTGTGGTCATAATCTTTCAACAGCTCGAGCCAACGTCGTTGCCGCATGTTGAGTTCTTTTTGGGTGAAGAAATATTTGAGACTTTTATAGTCTGAATATATCTCTACTTTCTCCCCATATAGATAGTGCCTCCAGATCTTTAGCGCGAAAACGACTGCTGCCAACTCTAGATCATGAGTAGGATAATTCGTCTCATATTCTTTAAGTTGTCGCGAGGCATAGGCTATAACTTTTCCACGTTGCATGAGAACGCATCCTAGCCCTTTGCCTGAAGCATCACTGTAGATACCAAATCCATCCGAACCAGATGATATTGTCAAAACAGGTGCCGAAATGAGTCTCCTCTTAAGCTCTTGACAACTCTTCTCGCATTCCTGATAAGTGGATTTTATATACACGAATCGATATTCATTTCAAGTTTAAATTAGTATTTATTTTCATATTTTGTGTTCGTTTTTACTTGTTTCATGGTATTTTATGTGTAGGGTGGTCATGGATGTAATTGGTACGAAAAGGCGGTCTTTTTGGAGCAAAAGTGAAAAAAAATTGGAACTTAAGGATTTTTGAAGTCAGTGCACTAGCCCGCCGGGGCAGGCCTGTTTTACACTATACCCCCCCCCCCGCCGGGGCGGGGGTCCTGTTTCCTGAACTGTCCTGTTCTGTTTTGACTTCTGCTAGGGCGCGGTTTGTGGGCTTGGCTGGTGCATTTTGGACCCTAATAAAAGGAAAATTCGTCCAGAAGTCAAGGGGGCTGGCTACCACTTAGAAAAACAACAATCCTATAACACAAAGGCAAGATTTTCAGCGCGAATTCAAGGAATTAAAGAGCGAGCATTAGAGGAGTAATTTTCAGAGATTGTCACGATAGTTGCAAATCGAGGCTATGTGAAGGGGTTTTTCTATAATTCTTCTTCTCTTTCATTTGTTTGTAATTGGGATGATGTTTTCAACAAATTATTCAGTTTTTAATTCATTCGTTATGAACTAATTTATTTATTAGACTTGTGATGGATCTTTGAGCATAACGATGATTCTATAACTTTGATTTCTAATTCAATAAGATATTTTCAGTTTATCTATGTTAATTTGTGCGTGAATTTATGAATTGCCTGATCAACAGTTCTTTGTGGATTTGAAAGGAATCGAGAGAGGAGATTCAAATCTAGACCTAGTTAATATAGCATGTGTCATAAATTATGTCGATAGCATATTTGTGATTATTGTTAAGGTAGAGATACGCTTGATATCGCATGTAATCGTATAGAGAGCCTAAGCTTCAACCTTTTTGATTGCAGTTCACATAGAGATATAGTGAGTTGGTTAAATTAGGTGTTTAACGGATTTCTATCTTAATTGTGGATTGATGTTAATATGGTATTAGTGCATCGAGAGGTGGCTCTTACTACGTTCGTGTTCTTGATTAATAAACTGGAATATTGAGTTGAGTTGGAATAAAGGTTTGAAAATCAGAGTGAGGCTTAGGGTGAAATCATAAGTCTAATTCTCCATTAATTGTTTGAAAATTTCCGGATTTCGTTATTGGTGATTGTTTTTGTGATAATTTAACTATTTATTAATTTAGTTGCTTTTAATTAGTTACTTCGAAAACCATTGAATTGATTAGTTTAATAAAATTAGGATTAATATAAAATTGATAATTGTGAAGTTAAGATTCTTGGTATTTTGTCCTCGTGGGAACGATACTTTATTCATTACTATATTACTTGTTGACCACGTACACTTGCGTGTTTTGTGCGTATTGATTTTACTCAACAAGTTTTTGGCGCCGTTGCCGGGGACAATTTAGCCGAGATTTTAATATTTGTTTTTACAATATCAGTTTAATTAGTCCTGTTTTTACTTAAACATTTTTTTTTGTTTTCTCTATTTCAGGTTTTCGACATCGATTTATGCAAACACGGTCTAAACATCCAGACTTGCTACCTTTTGAGGACGACATTAACAGACGCTTTCAAAAGTTGAGTAAGTGGATTGAGGAAACAAGAACCGAATTTGAAAATTCTGATAAGGAAGGAACGATGGCTGCCGAAGACCAGAAAGCGTTGAGGGATTTTTCCACACCTAAGGTGACTGATCTATAGTCAAGCATTACTAGGCCTGCAATTGCTGCGAACACTTTTGAAATAAAGCCTGGGACTATTCAGATGATGCAGAATTCATGTCAGTTTGGGGGAATGGCACACGACGATCCAAATGAGCACTTGTTCAGTTTTCTGGAAATGTGCGACATGTTCAAATACAACGGGGTGTCGGACGAGGCAGTAAGACTTCGCTTGTTCCCATTTACCTTACGGGACAAGGCGAAGAGTTGGTTACACTCTTTACCGCCGGGTTCGATCACTACGTGGGAGGATTTGGCTCAAAAATTTCTTGCCAAATTTTTCCCACCGGCAAAGACTGCAAAAATGAGAAGTGACATCACATTGTTTGAGCAACAGAGTGGAGAATCACTATACGAGTCATGGGAGAGATACAAAGAATTACTCAGGAAGTGCCCACATCATGGTTTGCCTAAGTGGCTACAAATGAACACCTTCTATAACAGGCTACATGGAAATATCAGAGCAAGTATTGATGCGGCATCGGGGGGTGCATTCTTGGCTAAGAGTTACGAGGATGCTTACAATTTGATAGAAACAATGTCGGCAAATAACTACCAGTGGCCCACATCAAGAATGACACAGGCAAAGGCGGCTGGGATCTTGGAAATAGATGGAGTAACATCTATACACGCAACCATTTCTGCACTATCCATGAAGTTTGATAAGATGAATGAGACGGTGAAGACGTTAGCAGGGGCTCAAACTCAACAAGTTCAGCAGGTTATGGCAGTATACGAATTATGTGCAGGGGATCATCTGACAGAGCAGTGTGCAATAAATCCAGCATCTGTTCAGTACATAGGCAACTACAACAGAAATCCACAAAATACATACCAAAATACCTACAACCAGGGGAATAGGAACCACCCAAACCTCTCGTGGAGCAATAATCAGCAAAATTAAGCTCAACGACCATCATATCCCCTTGGATTTCATAGTCATCCACAAAACATTCAACAGCAGGACAGGAAATCTGATGACGAGGAATCCTGGGTAAGGTACAGAACAAGCACCGATTTGGCTTTGAAGAATCAAGCTATTGCTATCAAGAATATAGAGAATCAGATAGGGCAAATTGCGTTGGCATTGAATAGTAGACCACAAGGAACATTACCTAGCGACACCGAAAGAAATTCGAAGGGTAATCATGAGCAATGTCAGGCAGTTATGTTGAGAAGTGGAAAACACCTCGGTGGGATTAGTGCAGAAAATTCAGCAACACCGGAGGAAAAAGCCGACGACAGTAATGCAGTAGAGGGGGACAAATCAGAGGAACCAAAGGTAAACAGTAAGCCGATTGTTCATCCTCCACCGCCATTTCAGCAGAGAGTCCAAAAACAGAAGTCCGATAAGCAGTTCGTGAAATTTTTAGATGTGTTCAAGAAACTCCAGATTAACATTCCATTTGCAGAGGCCCTAGAGCAAATGCCGAGTTACGCGAAGTTTATGAAGGGAATTCTGTCAAGGAAGAAGAAATGGGAAGACTTCGAAACAGTGGCACTAACAGAGGAGTGCAGTGCAGTGTTACAGAAAAAACTTCCACCTAAACTTAAAGACCCGGGAAGCTTTACTATCCCGTGCACGATCGGGAAGATGTCATTCAACAAATGCCTATGTGATTTGGGAGCAAGCATAAATCTGATGCCATTATCAGTATATTCAGAATTGGGTTTGCCCGCGCCAAAGCCTACGAATATTTCATTACAGTTGGCGGATAGGTCAGTCACATATCCGAGAGGCATTGTAGAGGACATTTTGGTAAAAGTGGATAAGTTTATATTTCCTGCGGACTTTATCATACTGGATTTCGATGAAGATAAGAACATCCCGATCATCCTAGGAAGACCTTTCTTGGCCACAGGAAGGACACTCATAGACGTGCAAAAAGGAGAACTTACAATGAGGGTCCAAGATCAAGAAGTAAAATTCAATGTGTTTAAGGCCATGAAATATCCTACGGACGAGGAAGAGTGTAATCGAATGGACTTAATTGAGCAGATTACCAGCGAAGATATGAGTAAGAGTTTAAGCAATGATCCGTTAGAAACAACTTTACTGGGGGATGAGGAAAAAGACGACCCGGAATTTGTGGACTTATTACAGATGCTAGACTCATTGCCACGAGTTAGCCGATTCAGAGCACCGGTTGAACCTCTGCACACCGAGGATACAGTTGCAGAAAAATTGAAACCATCATTGGAGGAGCCACCGGCATTGGAACTTAAGCCACTCCCTAAACATCTCAGGTATACGTATTTAGGCGATTTAAATTCTTTACCGATAATTATTTCTGCTGCACTCAACGAATTGTAGGTAGAAAAGTTGTTGAGGGTGCTTCGGGATCACAAATCAGCAATTGGATGGACGATTACGGATATAAAAGGCATTAGCCCGTCATTTTGCATGCACAAGATTCTGATGGAGGGTAATGCAAGCCCATCGGTGGAGCATCAACGTCGACTTAACCCAATCATGAAGGAAGTGGTCAAGAAGGAAATTCTGAAATTATTGGATGCCGGAGTCATATATTCAATTTCTGACAGTCAATGGGTAAGTCCAATTCATTGTGTGCCGAAGAAAGGGGGAATGACAGTAATTCAGAATGAAGATAATGAGTTAATTCCAACAAGGACAGTAACAGGTTGGAGGGTGTGCATTGATTATAGGAGATTGAATAAGGCAACCCGGAAGGACCATTTCCCCCTACCTTTTATCGATCAAATGTTAGACAGGTTAGCGGGACATGAGTTTTACTGCTTATTGAATGGATATTCGGGATATAATCAGATTGCTATCGCTCCTGAGGATCAAGAAAAGACAACATTCACTTGCCCCTACGGCACCTTTGCATTCAGGAGGATGTCATTCGGACTGTGTAATGCACCGGCAACTTTCCAGCGGTGTATGATGACTATTTTTTCGGACATGGTGGAGAAAAACGTTGAAGTATTCATGGACGATTTCTCGGTCTATGGAAGCACTTTTGACACTTGCTTAGAGAATCTGGTCATGGTATTGCAGCGTTGTAAGGACACCAACCTCATACTAAATTGGGAAAAATGTCACTTCATGGTTGAAGAGGGCATAATATTGGGACATAAGGTGTCGGCTCAAGGATTGGAGGTGGACAAGGCAAAGTTGGACACGATCGAGAAACTACCTCCACCGAGCTCAGTTAAGGGTATTCGCAGTTTTCTGGGGCATGCTGGATTCTACCGGAAGTTCATAAAGGACTTCTCTAAGATTGTAAAACCTCTATACAGTCTTTTAGAGAAGGATGCGACTTTTAGCTTTACTGCGGAATACAAATCCGCGTTTGAATTATTGAAGAAGAAGTTAACTACAGCCCCCGTGATAATCGCACCGGACTGGAAAATGCCATTCGAACTCATGTGTGATGCAAACGACTATGCGGTTGGGGCTGTTTTGGGCCAAAGACGAGACAAGGTGTTTCACGCCATATACTATGCAAGTAAAACACTAACTGAAACTCAAATGAACTACACTACTACGGAAAAGGAATTGCTTGCAGTAGTATACGCCTTCGACAAATTCTGGGCATATTTGATCAGGACTAAGGTAATAGTCTACACACACCACTCGGCGATTCGGTACTTAATAGCGAAAAAAGACGCTAAGCCATGCCTTATCCGATGGATTCTCCTACTTCAAGAGTTTGATGTAGAAATTAAAGATAGAAAGGGGACGGAGAATCAAGTTGCCGACCATTTATCAAGACTGGAAAATCCGGAGAAAACGAATGAAGATAGAGGCGTGATTAATGAGACATTCCCGGATGAGCGGTTATTTGGGGTGCATGCAGAATTTCTGTGGTATGCAGACTTCGCGAATTATGTGGTAAGCAAGATTCTTCCCCCAGATCTCATACGACAACAGAAAAAGAAGTTTCTTCACAACGTCAAGTGGTACACGTGGGATGAGCCGTATCTGTTTAAACAATGCGCCAATAAGATGATACGACGATGTATTCCCTACAGTGAAATCCACACCATACTACAAGAATGCCATTCATCGGCGTACGATGGACATTACGGAATTGAGCGCACAGCAGCGAAAGTTCTTCAATCTGGATTTTATTGGCCTACGTTGTTCAAAGACGCCCACCAATTTGTGAAAACATGTGATAGATGCCAAAGGGTGGGAAACATATCGAAACGGAATGAGATGCCCCTACAAACAATTCTGGAAGGGGAAATCTTTGATGTATGGGGCATCGATTTCATGGGACCATTTTCGTCTTCTTTGAGAAATCATTATATTCTGCTCGCGGTGGATTACGTATCTAAATGGGTTGAAGCTGCAGCATTGCCATCTAATGATGCCAAGGTGGTCCTCAAGTTTCTACAGAAAAATATTTTCACGAGGTTTGGCACGCCAAGAGCAATAATTAGTGATGAAGGAAGTCACTTCTGCAATAAGTCGTTTACAGCTCTTTTGGCTAAGTATGGGCTCAATCACAAATGGCTACAGCGTATCACCCTCAAACTAATGGGCAAGCCGAGGTATCGAACAGAGAAGTTAAGAAAATTCTGGAGAAAGTCGTAAATTCGAGTCGAAAAGATTGGTCACTTCGATTGAACGACACATTATGGGCGTACCGGACTGCATACAAAACACCAATCGGGATGTCACCTTATCAACTCCTGTACGGAAAGGCATGTCACTTACCGGTAGAGCTACAGCACAAGGCTTATTGGGCAATACAAAAATTAAATTTCGATCAAGCCGCAGTGGGAGAAAAGAGGCTACTCCAACTTAATGAGCTCGACGAATTCCGCCTCCAAGCTTACGAGAATGCCAAGCTTTACAAAGAAAAAGTTAAAAAATGGCACGACCAGAAAATTGTGCAACGAACATTCGAGCCGGGTCAAGCAGTCCTTGTGACGCCCCCAAAATAGGTCCATTCCATCCAACCTATTCTGAGTCGCCAAATACATGGTACATAAAATAACTACAACTTTATTACAACAATTATCGTGCAAAATACAACAACACATATGCTGTGAGTTTGGATACAAATATATACCAAATGTGACTCATGTTCCAACCGTGGACATCACCTCACAATAACACCTTACATAAAGGTATAGTCAAAAACTGTTTTAGAAATTAGAATCTTTGGGAAGTGCTCAAGGAAACCTTCGTACATGGGAGGCCACGCGTCTAGGTTATGATAGATATCATATGGCCACAGAATTATCCTTGGTTGACCCAATAGACCCCAAAGAAAAACGAGAAGATTACTATCATATTCTTCCCAATGGTGAGTCTTCTCTTGACTTATCATTATCTCCACTGTCTCTAATTGAGAATTATACTTCAAACAAACACCAAGATTATATAGGTAGTGCCCATAGATATACTCAGCAAGTGGATGAGCACAACCCTGTCCTATGATGACACGAGGTTGTATGTCATTAGACATCTTGTATGATAGTGGCAAACCACCCTTCCAACGTTGGGTACACCTTACCCTATTGGATTCACCAAATATAACTACTAAATGAACTTTTCTATACTGCTTCGGGAGAACATCCACAGCTAGAGACCACCGTTCTATTTCCCCGTTACCCTCGCTCGACCCAGCTACACTCTTATTACCTGAAAGGAATTGTGAAGCAAAAGGGTGAGCACAACTAGCTCAGTAAAGAATATCATGACTAAAGATAATTAAATTATCAATAGCCTTCATCAATAATAAATCAGAGATTTAGAACATATGGTAAATGATAAAAATTTCAACCATAGTTGCAGCGGAACGAGCAATCCATTAGAAGAGTCAAATAGACTATAAAGTCTATTATCTTCTCCATGTTAAAAATCCACCAACAATGTTTTATCCCTGTAACATCAATCAACAATTCTGGTCCACAATCATATGAATAACTCATAATCATAACTGTAGTTCTAAATTCTCCTTCTCATCTAGGACGAAGATAATTTTCATCACCTGAAACATCAAACATCATGGTTATACCAAATCACAGTTCCTGTTCATAATCATACTAATAACTTCATCTTTGCACTACGGGCAAAGATATTCATCAACAAGTCATCTTTGCACTACAGGCCAAAGATATTCGTCAACAGTTCATCTTTGCATTACTGGCCAAAGATATTCAACAACAGGTCATCTTTGCACTACGGGCCAAAGATATTCATCAACAGACCATCTTTGCACTACAGGCCAAAGATATTCATCTACAATTCATTTTTGCACTACAGGCCAAAGATATTCCTCAACAATTCATATTTGCACTACATGCCAAATATATTAATACCTCAAAGAATATATAATCATTTAAGAATTTATATAAACAATAATTATAACCATGTTGATCATTTCACCTTTGCACTTAAGCTAAAGATATTCAATTATAAATTCAATGGTCATGATCATACCAGTCAACAATTCAACTTTGCACTACTGGCCAAAGAGAACCCATAGTCATGATCATACCAAAAATCTACCCATCTTTACACTCAAGTCAAAGAGAAATATCATCATTAGGGTTATAAAAATATTATATATGATAATAAAATCAATATAATCAACATATAGATTTAATCTCAAGAGTAATATTCATAAATCAACTATAATTTAGTTAGAAAAAAAAAACCAATTTTGTCTTGAATAGTACCCGTGAATAGTAACTCGTGAATAGTAATTCGTGAATAGTAACTCATGAATAGTAATCCCGACACAAAAAGGTAGAAATTCCACAATAAAATCCATACCAATATTTCGGTATAATGATATTGAAAGAATAACATTTCTTAAGCTTATAAACAATTTATTTAAATTGTTTACACTTACTAAATAATGCATTTAATCATTCAAAAATACCAAACTCATAAGATTTCATTACCAATAACCAAAACCCTCATCAAAACTCTGCATATACCTAATATAGGATTCTCAAGCTATAAAATCCTATTTTTCAATTTTCTTACTTCACATACCATATTTAATTCATTTACTCATAACTAGTATATTTTCATGAAAAATACCAAATCCATTCCAAAAATATTTCTTTTCTGAAATTTAGCATAATATAGTCCCATAGTGAACATATATTTTTCTCAGAATTTTTAAAAGTCATTTACTATTTTTCATATGGCCAAAACAGCCGAATATTTAGACATTTATCAAAAATTGTACTTTTGTCCAAAAATTCTAAAATTCACAGAGTATACTCCTATCATATACATGTACTCCTAATAAAAATTTCATCAATTTTGGAGTTAACCACAAGGAATTATAAGCAATTACTTTTAAAATAGTCTTTTCTCATAAAATTCATAACTCTCAATCTATACATCCAAAAATCACCATTTTTGGACACAATCAATAAAACTCATCAAAATATCATTTCAAATTTTTCCAGAATTTTTGAAGTTCAGAAAAATTACGAAACTGAAAAACATAACAACCCTTAAAATCCCTTACTATCCCTTACCTCAAAAGAGCAGTACTTCTTATCGGTATAAGGCTGAAGGAAACTTGCACTGATGAATAGAAACTCACAGAGTATCTAAATACTCACAAAATACACTCAATAATCTAGAGAGAGAAAGAGAGAAAACTTATGTTTCTGGTGTGATTTTCAATTCTAACTTAGCCCTCTATTTATAGGAAAATTTTGGTAGGTTTGACCTGCAACCTGATGGCTTTACCTGCTACTATTCCCACCCACCACATTTGAAATATAATTCAGCACATTTCTTCACCAACCACAAGTGGGGACCACCAATTCTAGAATTTTCTACCAAAATGATAAACTCCGAAAATTCAACAATTTCTGAACCAGTCATCTCGTAAAATTCATAACAAATCATACGTTCATTTTTAACGGTTCAAAATTTGTGGACATATACTCAACTTATATATGTATAACATATCCAAAAATTACCACGATCCAACGGTCGGATTAAAAATTATAACCCCCGCAAAATATCTCAAAAATCCTGATTTTTAATACCTCCATTCCGACAAAAATACGGATAAAAATCTCAACATTAACTCCTTCATTTTTTAACCACAAAAATATATCCCTCATTTATATCCACATAAAATAAATATTTTCTTATCATATGAATCAATAATTAATTATTCACAAATAATATTACAGAATCACATTTATGACAACCAGGCCGTTCCCAGGAAAGAGGGGGCTTTCCAATAAGGATTTCTCCTTACTGGCGCGCAATTAGATGACCAAACCTCTCCTTAGACAGAACTTTCTAGACATTGACAATAATGTTATCTAATAATATTATTCAAATAATATGAATTATTGATCTGATAAAGAAAAATACTGTGCAGCAACAATTATTGAAACAACAATAATATAAAATATCAACGCAACAATTATTGAATCAATAAAATAAAATATTGAACAGTAACTACTGTAACAATTATTGAGTAGTGCCTTCTTACGTAAGAATCAATAATTTTAAAAATACTATGCAATACCGTGTGCTACTGTGCAATAACGCGTATTACTGTATTTTAACCACCGGGTATTCCAACAGTGTTAACGGTAACAACTACGCCGTTATTTGTAAAAACTCAAATTTGTCGTTTTCCTTCACCCGACAGTTATTCGTTATGGGGCCCACAAATAGCTGCGCCGTCGTACGAATATTCTCCGACAGAAAGAATATTCCACGACCAAACGAATATTCCCCGACAACAATGATTATTTTATAACCACTTGCTTATTTTGAAAAAAAATTCATATTTCACCCATAACTTTAAACTTTTATCAATTTAACCATTTACTAAATTGTAATTATAATAAAAATTGAATACTTTTATTTCATAAAATTTGGGGTCTTACAATCTCCCCTCCTTATGAAATTTCGTCCCCGAAATTTACGTACCTGGTATTTCAAAGAGTTGAGAATACCTTGCTTTCATTTCAGATTCCATCTTCCCTGTCATCATGATTTCTCCATTGCTCATCTCCTGTATTTCAGATATCATTCTAGAATACAGCTTCAAAACAAGGGTTAATTGAACAAATTAACATATCACATAATATCCCGATATTATGACTGACCAACAAATAAGCTTAGGTAGGACACACTAGCGAAGAATTTACTCATCTCTCCCCTCCTAGTTATATTCCCCGATCTCCGCCAGAGATCATATCCCTAAGCTCTGATACCAAATGTGACGCCCCCAAAATAGGTCCATTCTATCCAACCTATTCTGAGTCGCCAAATACATGGTACAGAAAATAACTACAACTTTATTACAACAATTGTCGTGCAAAATACAACAACACATATGCTGTGAGTTTGGATACAAATATATACCAAATGTGACTCATGTTCCAACCGTGGACATCACCTCACAATAACACCTTACATAAAGGTATAGTCAAAAACTGTTTTAGAAATTAGAATCTTTGGGAAGTGCTCAAGGAAACCTTCGTACATGGGAGGCCACGCGTCTAGGTTATGATAGATATCATATGGCCACAGAATTATCCTTGGTTGACCCAATAGACCCCAAAGAAAAACGAGAAGATTACTATCATATTCTTCCCAATGGTGAGTCTTCTCTTGACTTATCATTATCTCCACTGTCTCTAATTGAGAATTATACTTCAAACAAACACCAAGATTATATAGGTAGTGCCCATAGATATACTCAGCAAGTGGATGAGCACAACCCTGTCCTATGATGACACGAGGTTGTATGTCATTAGACATCTTGTATGATAGTGGCAAACCACCCTTCCAACGTTGGGTACACCTTACCCTATTGGATTCACCAAATATAACTACTAAATGAACTTTTCTATACTGCTTCGGGAGAACATCCACAGCTAGAGACCACCGTTCTATTTCCCCGTTACCCTCGCTCGACCCAGCTACACTCTTATTACCTGAAAGGAATTGTGAAGCAAAAGGGTGAGCACAACTAGCTCAGTAAAGAATATCATGACTAAAGATAATTAAATTATCAATAGCCTTCATCAATAATAAATCAGAGATTTAGAACATATGGTAAATGATAAAAATTTCAACCATAGTTGCAGCGGAACGAGCAATCCATTAGAAGAGTCAAATAGACTATAAAGTCTATTATCTTCTCCATGTTAAAAATCCACCAACAATATTTTATCCCTGTAACATCAATCAACAATTCTGGTCCACAATCATATGAATAACTCATAATCATAACTGTAGTTCTAAATTCTCCTTCTCATCCAGGACGAAGATAATTTTCATCACCTGAAACATCAAACATCATGGTTATACCAAATCACAGTTCCTGTTCATAATCATACTAATAACTTCATCTTTGCACTACGGGCAAAGATATTCATCAACAAGTCATCTTTGCACTACAGGCCAAAGATATTCGTCAACAGTTCATCTTTGCATTACTGGCCAAAGATATTCAACAACAGGTCATCTTTGCACTACGGGCCAAAGATATTCATCAACAGACCATCTTTGCACTACAGGCCAAAGATATTCATCTACAATTCATCTTTGCACTACAGGCCAAAGATATTCCTCAACAATTCATATTTGCACTACATGCCAAATATATTAATACCTCAAAGAATATATAATCATTTAAGAATTTATATAAACAATAATTATAACCATGTTGATCATTTCACCTTTGCACTTAAGCTAAAGATATTCAATTATAAATTCAATGGTCATGATCATACCAGTCAACAATTCAACTTTGCACTACTGGCCAAAGAGAACCCATAGTCATGATCATACCAAAAATCTACCCATCTTTACACTCAAGTCAAAGAGAAATTCATCATTAGGGTTATAAAAATATTATATATGATAATAAAATCAATATAATCAACATATAGATTTAATCTCAAGAGTAATATTCATAAATCAACTATAATTTAGTTAGAAAAAAAAACCAATTTTGTCTTGAATAGTACCCGTGAATAGTAACTCGTGAATAGTAATTCGTGAATAGTAACTCATGAATAGTAATCCCGACACAAAAAGGTAGAAATTCCACAATAAAATCCATACCAATATTTCGGTATAATGATATTGAAAGAATAACATTTCTTAAGCTTATAAACAATTTATTTAAATTGTTTACACTTTACTAAATAATGCATTTAATCATTCAAAAATACCAAACTCATAAGATTTCATCACCAATAACCAAAACCCTCATCAAAAATCTGCATATACCTCATATAGGATTCTCAAGCCATAAAATCCTATTTTCCAATTTTCTTACTTCACATAACATATTTAATTCATTTACTCATAACTAGTATTTTCATGAAAAATACCAAATCATTCCAAAAATATTTCTTTTCTGAAATTTAGCATAATATAGTCCCATAGTGAACATATATTTTTCTCAGAATTTTAAAAGTCATTTACTATTTTTCATATGGCCAAAACAGCCGAATATTTAGACATTTATCAAAAATTGTACTTTTGTCCAAAATTTCTAAAATTCACAGAGTATACTCCTATCATATACATGTACTCCTAATAAAAATTTCATCAATTTTGGAGTTAACCACAAGGAATTATAAGCAATTACTTTTAAAATAGTCTTTTTTCATAAAATTCATAACTCTCAATCTATACATCCAAAAATCACCATTTTTGGACACAATCAATAAAACTCATCAAAATATCATTTCAAATTTTTCCAGAATTTTTGAAGTTCAGAAAAATTACGAAACTGAAAAACATAACAACCCTTAAAATCCCTTACTATCCCTTACCTCAAAAGAGCAGTACTTCTTATCGGTATAAGGCTGAAGGAAACTTGCACTGATGAATAGAAACTCACAGAGTATCTAAATACTCACAAAATACACTCAATAATCTAGAGAGAGAAAGAGAGAAAACTTATGTTTCTGGTGTGATTTTCAATTCTAACTTAGCCCTCTATTTATAGGAAAATTTTGGTAGGTTTGACCTGCAACCTGATGGCTTTACCTGCTACTATTCCCACCCACCACATTTGAAATATAATTCAGCACATTTCTTCACCAACCACAAGTGGGGCCCACCAATTCTAGAATTTTCTACCAAAATGATAAACTCCGAAAATTCAACAATTTCTGAACCAGTCATCTCGTAAAATTCATAACAAATCATACGTTCATTTTTAACGGTTCAAAATTTGTGGACATATACTCAACTTATATATGTATAACATATCCAAAAATTACCACGATCCAACGGTCGGATTAAAAATTATAACCCCCGCAAAATATCTCAAAAACCCTGATTTTTAATACCTCCATTCCGACAAAAATACGGATAAAAATCTCAACATTAACTCCTTCATTTTTTAACCACAAAAATATATCCCTCATTTATATCCACATAAAATAAATATTTTCTTATCATATGAATCAATAATTAATTATTCACAAATAATATTACAGAATCACATTTATGACAACCAGGCCGTTCCCAGGAAAGAGGGGGCTTTCCAATAAGAATTTCTCCTTACTGGCGCGCAATTAGATGACCAAACCTCTCCTTAGACAGAACTTTCTAGACATTGACAATAATGTTATCTAATAATATTATTCAAATAATATGAATTATTGATCTGATAAAGAAAAATACTGTGCAGCAACAATTATTGAAACAACAATAATATAAAATATCAACGCAACAATTATTGAATCAATAAAATAAAATATTGAACAGTAACTACTGTAACAATTATTGAGTAGTGCCTTCTTACGTAAGAATCAATAATTTCAAAAATACTATGCAATACCGTGTGCTACTGTGCAATAACGCGTATTACTGTATTTTAACCACCGGGTATTCCAACAGTGTTAACGGTAACAACTACGCCGTTATTTGTAAAAACTCAAATTTGTCGTTTTCCTTCACCCGACAGTTATTCGTTATGGGGCCCACAAATAGCTGCGCCGTCGTACGAATATTCTCTGACAGAAAGAATATTCCACGACCAAACGAATATTCCCCGACAACAATGATTATTTTATAACCACTTGCTTATTTTGAAAAAAAATTCATATTTCACCCATAACTTTAAACTTTTATCAATTTAACCATTTACTAAATTGTAATTATAATAAAAATTGAATACTTTTATTTCATAAAATTTGGGGTCTTACAGTCCTCTTGTTCAATTCACGGCTGCGTTTGTTCCCCGGAAAGCTTAAGTCAAGATGGTCGGGACCGTTTACTATAAAATGAGTATTTCCTCATGGCGCCATTGAACTCTACAGTCGCAATCCGCTAGAAACGTTCAAAGTCAATGGTCAACGGATAAAACACTACTGGGGTGGCGAGTCGAATTGGGACGCCGACAACATCATCCTCGCCGATACTCAGTAAAACAGGGAGTAGTCAGGCTGAACGACTTAAAATCAAGCGTTAATTGGGAGGCAACCCAATATTTCTTTATATTTCATATTTCACGTTTAATTTGTTAGGATATAGTTATGAAGTAGTAGTTAGGACTTGTCAATTATTAAGTTTGCTAAAATTCTCTGAAAAATACTAAAAATCTATCAAAACTCCAAGTCATCATTAATTTAACGTATTGCTTATTTTTGGTTTCAGGAGACGTCAAACAAGACTCAGAGCAACAAGGCCTACGCAATGGAGGGAAATTGGAAAACTTTTCATCTCCAAAATTTTGGACCAAAAATTTTAGTAGGGGACTAGCCCGCCAGGGTGGGCCTGTTTGACGTAGCACCCCCCCCCCCCCGTCGGGGCGGGGATCCTGATTTTTGGGCAGACAAGTACTTTAAAACCTCACGCCTCAGCCACTTTCCCCTCACTTAACAACTATTGCTACTTCAGTTTTTTTCTCTCCTCACCGTTACCCACGATCCTAACCTACTACCACCACCATTACCACCACCTAAATCATTCTACCCACCTTCTACCCCACATCCTCCTCACTACGTTAATCACATTCACCACCTTCTCCACCCTATATCACTCTATATAAACCCTAACTCCTATTTCCAATATACCAATTCCATTACACCCGAATTCTTCAAGCAATTGGGCTACACACACTTAAGGGTAAGTTACATAGCATTAACATCAAGCTTTCATCTTCTCTCTCCTGACAGTCCATATAAATAATCTAAGTTTGGGGGGGATCCGAACGAGCTGTGCACGCCAAGTGTTTGACAGATTGACTTAAACAAGTTTTCGGGAGAGGAAGTGGTTACTAGCAAGAGTTCACTGCTAACACGCAATGGCATCTCAACCAACACCCAAACGCCAATGGGGGGCAAGTTCAAGTTCCGCTCCATCGACACGAATTTATGACCGTCGAAAATTCAGAAGTGCCGCCGCCGCTGACCGGTACGACTATATGGTTACCAAGGCTCTTACACCGGAGCGGGGGCTGGCTCCTGAGGGGAATGATGGGGAGATGATGCAACAAATTTATCAGCAAGGGTGGTTACAGTTAACGGCGGAGCCCGAGCCAGCCGTTGTGAATGTCGTCAAGGAATTCTATGCGAACGCCGAGGACAAGGCACCATTCAAGGCCTTCGTGCGGGGTCGCACGATCCCATTCAGTGCTGATGCAATCAATACATATTATCAGCTGAGGGTGGCCCCACCAGTGCCAGTATGCTTATATGCGGGATTTCGACCCCGACTTTGAGGAGGTTATTCAAAACATGACTAAGCTAGGTACTACTTGGATAAATGGTAGAAAGGGAGGCACAGTGTTTCACAGCAAGGACTTAAGTCGGTACGGAAAAATCTGGTATGCCTTCCTCTGTGCTAAATTGCTACCGTCCACGCACATCTCGGATGTGACCAAGGAAAAGGCACTTCTCATGTATGCCATCGTGCAAGACTTCCTCATCGACATCGGGGCAATTATCGGTTTTTCTATTCGACGATGTCTCCGGGGCAACTTTTCTGCCACACCCATCTCTCATATGTGGGTTGTGTCGTCAAGCCGGAGTGCGTTGGTCCGATGATGAACCTACTTTGATGCCGCTGCAGCTCTTAGATACTCAGATGATAGCGCGGTACTCAATATGGCCTGGCGGCGAATCGCATCCTAGAGGTCTAGGATTTGTTTTTCCATCAGCTTCAGAGGATGAGGCGGAAGCTGAAGATACTTCGGAGGACGAGGATGACACAATGGGTGGTCAAGGAACCGAGCAGGATCTGCAGCCTGAGGCATTTTCTAGTACTCGGTTCCTTGAGTTACAGCACCAAATGACTGCACAGCATAGGGTGACACGCCGGGAAATGCGGCGATTGGCGATGCGCCAAGATCACATGTTTGATGCCATGAACGCATCTTTCGCCTCATTGAATACAACACTCCAAAGTTTCAACCCGGCGGCTCAATTTCCATATCAACAACCCGGTCCATTACCTCGATTTCCTCCTAGTGATTCTGATGAGGATGCGCACTAACCACCGCCTCAGACTTAAACAGTTTCAGGGAAGTCCTCTTGCCTTATATTTTTATCCAATGAGGGCATTGTCGTATTTATGTTTGGGGGAATTATATTTGTTTAGTTGCATGCATGCTGTTTTATAAATTTTATTTTGCATATTAGTTAGGATATATTTGTTTAGTTGCATGCATTCTGTTTTATAAATTTTATTTTGCATATTAGTTAGGAGTCTGCATTGTTTTCATATATCTAAAAAAAAAAAATTGTTTGCATATGTCCAATGGTGTCGCATTCTACAGGTTATTCTGGCCAATGATGAGATTGTGAACAAGTTAACCAATATAGTATAGATTATTTGAACTGTGATATAATTACTGTTATGAATCGATTCTTGGATTTGTTTGAAACTGTTATAAAAAGGGTAGCACTAATAACATCTTTGTTGACCGGTTAGTTCAAATTGATACATAAAGGGTTTCTAAAGGATAGTGCTAGTGTGAACCAGGAAATGACAAGGATAGGCAGTGAAGGCATGAATTAGGAAATAACCTAAGTTTGGGAGAATATATGTGAGATATATAAGCTTTGAAAAAAAAATTGTAAAAAAAAAAAAAGAATGCAATATGTTGAGTCTTGTGGTGGGTTTAGGTGAAGCACTCCCCATAAACACAAGTGTGAGATGGAGCGTAAAACGCACTCACCAACCATCTATATAAAAAAAGAGATAAGAAAAAATGGGAAAAGTGCAAAAAAAAATAAAAATAAAAAAAAGCCCCCGTATGAAAAGAAAAGAGAAAAAAATTGAAGAAAAAGGAAGTATAAGTATCCTGCATGTACCCTTGAATTTGGTTAAGTGTAATTTTAGCTGAATCGTGCCTATTTTTGAGATTTTTAAGTTTGCACTGTATAATTCCTTCTAAGAAGTTGTTTATGTATTGAATTTGGGTCAATATCAGTTATCTTAGATGTTGATCACACACGCACGCTATACCAGTGATAATTGTTCAAGAATTGAGAATTAATATGTAAGCATGGATTGGTTTTGATAATTTGTATTGTAAAGTTGCTTGTTTTCTCTGAGGCTGATGGGATAAATCAGTTTATGCGATGTTGTTGGATTTTATTTGATTTTAGGCATTTAGATTGTTATTGCATTTTATTGCATTGCATGTAGTTTGTTTGTGCTCGTGGACTAGCACGGTTTAAGTTTGGGGGATTTTGATAAGTGAATTTTATATACACTAATCGATATTCATTTCAAGTTTAAATTAGTATTTATTTTCATATTTTGTGTTCGTTTTTACTTGTTTCATGGTATTTTATGTGTAGGGTGGTCATGGATGTAATTGGTACGAAAAGGCGGTCTTTTTGGAGCAAAAGTGAAAAAAAATTGGAACTTAAGGATTTTTGAAGTCAGTGCACTAGCCCGCCGGGGCAGGCCTGTTTTACACTATACCCCCCCCCCCCCCGCCGGGGCGGGGGTCCTGTTTCCTGAACTGTCCTGTTCTGTTTCGACTTCTGCTAGGGCGCGGTTTGTGGGCTTGGCTGGTGCGTTTTGGACTCTAATAAAAGGAAAATTCGTCTAGAAGTCAAGGGGCCTGGCTACCACTTAGAAAAACAACAATCCTATAACACAAAGGCAAGATTTTCAGTGCGAATTCAAGGAATTGAAGAGCGAGCATTAGAGGAGTAATTTTCAGAGATTGTCACGATAGTTGCAAATCGAGGCTACGTGAAGGGGTTTTTCTATAATTCTTCTTCTCTTTCATTTGTTTGTAATTGGGATGATGTTTTCAACAAATTATTCAGTTTTTAATTCATTCGTTATGAACTAATTTATTTATTAGACTTGTGATGGATCTTTGAGTGTAACGATGATTCTATAACTTTGATTTCTAATTCAATAAGATATTTTCAGTTTATCTATGTTAATTTGTGCGTGAATTTATGAATTGCTTGATCAACAGTTCTTTGTGGATTTGAAAGGAATCGAGAGAGGAGATTCAAATCTAGACCTAGTTAATATAGCATGTGTCATAAATTATGTCGATAGCATATTTGTGATTATTGTTAAGGTAGAGATACGCTTGACATCGCATGTAATCGTATAGAGAGCTTAAGCTTCAACCTTTTTGATTGCAGTTCACATAGAGATATAGTGAGTTGGTTAAATTAGGTGTTTAACGGATTTCTATCTTAATTGTGGATTGATGTTAATATGGTATTAGTGCATCGAGAGGTGGCTCTTACTACGTTCGTGTTCTTGATTAATAAACTAGAATGTTGAGTTGAGTTGGAATAAAGGTTTGAAAATCAGAGTGAGGCTTAGGGTGAAATCATAAGTCTAATTCTCCATTAATTGTTTGAAAAATTCCGGATTTCGTTATTGGTGATTGTTTTTGTGATAATTTAATTATTCATTAATTTAGTTGCTTTTAATTAGTTACTTCGAAAACCATTGAATTGATTAGTTTAATAAAATTAGGGTTAATATAAAATTGATAATTGTGAAGTTAAGATTCTTGGTATTTTGTCCTCGTGGGAACGATACTTTATTCATTACTATATTACTTGTTGACCACGTACACTTGCGTGTTTTGTACTTATTGATTTTACTCAACAATTCCTCGCTCCATACGAATTTGATATCTTTCTGAGTCAGCTGAGTTAACGGGGTAGCAATTCGAGAAAACCCTTCCACGAATCTCCGATAATAACCAGCTAAGCCCAGAAAACTACGTACTTCGGTCACCGTCTTTGGTTGCTCCCAACTTTGTATTGCTTCAATCTTCGTCGGGTCAACAGATACTCCATGTTTTGACACCACGTGCCCTAGGAATGCTACTTCCTCAAGCCAGAACTCGCATTTCTTCAACTTAGCATATAACTTGTTTTCACGCAGCCTTTGGAGTACCAGCTTCAAATGGTGCTCATGATCTTCACGGCTTTTGGAATATATGAGGATGTCATCAATAAAGACAACAACGAACTGATCTAAATAATCCTTGAATACTCGGTTCATCATATCCATGAAAGCCGCAGGAGCATTAGTCAATCCAAAAGATATGACTAGGTATTCATAATGCCCGTACCGAGTTCTGAAGGCACTCTTCGAAATATCCTCAGTTTTAACCTTCAGCTGATGATATCCAGAACGAAGATCGATCTTTGAATAGAATTGTGCTCCTTGTAACTGGTCAAACAGGTCATCAATACGAGGTAGCGGATACCTATTCTTGATAGTGACATGGTTTAATTCCCGGTAATCATTACAAAGTCACATACTCCCGTCTTTCTTCTTTACAAATAAAACAGGAGTGCCCCAAGGAGATGTACTAGGACGAATGAAACCGATGTCCAACAACTCTTGTAGTTGGACCTTTAACTCTTGAAGTTCAATAGGAGCCATTCGATATGGGGTTTTAGAAATGGGCTTTGTACCAGGTTCAAGATCAATAAAGAATTCAACTTCACGTTCCGGCGGTAGACCAGGAAGTTCTTCAGGAAATACGTCAGGAAAGTCAATAACAACAGGAATATTATTCAAATTTGACGTGTCTTTATTCAAATCCATAACATGGGCTAAGAAAGCTTGACATCCGTTTTTTAATAAACGAATGGCTTTATGGCTTGATATAACAGTGATTGATTTTAATGGCTTAGTTGCTTGAATTCGTATAACAGGTTGGTTAGGAATATGAAAACTAACAACCTTACGAAAACAATTAATTTTGGCATGATGAGTAGTTAACCAATCAATCCCTAAAATCACATCAAAAGCAAGTATCTTTAAAGAGATAAGGTCAACAGGTAATGTGATGGTGCCAACTTGGATCAAACAAGATTTATAAACAGTGGATGTGATGAAAGTTTCTCCTAACGGAGTCTCCACAGATAAATCAAAGTCTAATTTCTCCGGAGTCAAGTTTAAACGTTGAGCACAAGCAGGAGAAATAAATGAATGGGTAGCACAGGTATCTAGTAACGTATAAACTTCGCATGAATTTATGATTAGCTTACCCGTGATCACCTCGTTTGGGTCCCTCGCATGTTGACCAGTCACGACAAACGCTCTTCCAGGAACCGTTGACTATGACTTTTCTGGGACAGCTTTTTGAGTCACCATCCCCGCTGGACTTGGTTTTGCTACAGTGCAATCTCGAGCGATATGTCCTTCCTTTCCACAATTATAACATACCTTAAACTGTTGTGGGTAGTTTGGGCTGATATGTCCTTCTTTTTCGCACTTATAGCATATGACTGGTGGTCGTTCTCCTCCCTTGGAACCAGTTACTGCTGGTGCTGACGTCTTCGTATTGTCATTGTTGAATCTCCTCTTTTTAAAATCTCTCCCGACTCGCTTCTTCTATTTTCATGGCCACGATTACCACCAAAGTGGTTACCGTTCTTGTCTGTATTTTTCTTTCTCCACTGGTTATCATTGTTCTGATGACTGCTGTCACCGATATGATCCTGGTTGTGGTCTCTCGGTTAACCGTACTCGTTATCTCGCTCTAATAATTGAGCCCTGTTGACAACATCTGAATAGAGAGAAAATTTATGAGAAATGAGATATTGACGTATGCCGGGTTTCAAATCTCTCAGAAACATCCGTGTCATACGTTCCTCATTCTCCACCAAATAAGGTGCAAACCTGGACAACTTTGCAAACTTTGCCTCGTATTGGGACACCGTCATGTTATTCTGCTCCGGTCTAATAAACTCTACCTCCTTCATATGACGAATACTTTCGGGAAAGTACTTGTCATTGAACAGTTTCTGAAACGTCTGACATGCTGAGTGCGGCAGGCTGAGTACGTTTCACAGACTCCCACCAGTAGTCTGCCCCGCCACGAAACATAAAGGTGGCGAATGGAACCTTCTGTTCCTCCGTGCATCCCAAGACATCGAATATCTTGGTAATTTGCTTGACCCACGTTTCCGCCATGATCGGATCCGGCTTTCCCTTAAATTCTGGTGGTCCCAATTCTTTGAACTGCTTGGCTGTGACAAACCGTGAATTGCTATCATTTCCTCCTGTATTTTGAACACGAGTCTCCCTCGTCTGGTTTTGCATGAATTGCAAAAAGCTTCTAAACATCTCATTGTTCATTATCTACTCATTGGTGTTATTCACAGGAGGAACATTGCCAGCCTGTTGCACGTTCTCCTCGTTGGTGAGCACAGGTGTCGGTCTTATTTACTCCACTGTTAACATTCTCAGTCGACATTCTCAAATACTGTCATAAAACAAGGGTTAATTTTAGCAATTAACATATCACATAATATCCCTATATTATGACCGGCCAACAAATAAGCTTAGGTAGGACACACTAGCGAAAGATTTACTTGTCTCTCCCCTCCTAGTTCTATTCCCCGATCTCCGCCAGAGATAATATCCCTAAGCTCTGATACCAACTGTGATGCCCCCAAAATAGGTATACAACACCCATTCTGAGTCGTCAAAATACATGGTACAGAAACAACTACAACTTTATTAATACAACATAAAAACTATGAGTTTAAATACAAATATTGCCATCGAGACAATATCCACACTCAAATAAGTCCTCATTACAATTATTGATACATTATTTTATAAAAATGGTGAGGACTACTAAAACGACTTTCTAGAACCTTCATTCCATACCCCGACTAGTACTCGAAGGAAAATGGTGAGCTCAACTAGCCCAGTAAAGAACATTATGACTAAGATAATATAGAACAAATTATCGTTAGTCCTCAACAGGGAAGAATCTAATAGAATACAATAGACAACAAGTTTTAAATCAATATTCACAGCGAAAAATAATAATTCATAGAAGAGTTACGTAGAGAATGAAATCTACTATTATCTATAAATTTTTAAAGTCCATCATCAACATTTTATCCCTGTAACATCAATCAATATTCATCTTTGCACTACAAGCTAAAGATATTCATCAGTTGGTCATGTTCATCTAAACACATGTTCATCTTTGCACTACAGGCCAAAGATATTCATTAGAAATCATTCATCTTTGCACTACAGGCCAAAGATATTCAGTTATATCATCATTTAGGACTGAGGATGATGAAAAATATTTAAAAAAAAAGAATCCAGTGAAACAAAAGAATAAATATTAAGGACATGGCCAAAAATACATCATAGATAATCATAATGGAGAAAAATTCAAGAATGATCAAAACATGAATACAATCAAAGCTAGTATCCAGAATAGATATTTTGGACGAAAAGAAGAAAATTTCATTTTTCGGTGCATAGTGCTGTATTCGTGAATAGTAACTCGTGAATAGTAACTCATGAATAGTAACCCCGACATGAAAAGTTCTAAATTTGATAAAAATTTCCAACCAATATTTCGGCATAATGATATTGAAGAAATAATATCATTTTCGAATAAAATAACATCCCTTACCTCGTAAAGACAGTACTTCTAGTTGAAACACTAGATATAGGCTATGACTTGAACTTGCACCATATAGCAACACTCAAAGTATTAAAATACTCACAAGAATACGCTCAATATATCGAGACAGAAAGAGAGAGAAAACTTGAGTTTCTGGTGTGATTTTCAATTCTAACCTAAGCATCCTATTTATAGAAAATTGCTTAGAACACCAAAGCAGAAAATTTAATAAAATATTAATTTTCACGCCAACCTTTGAATAATCCAATTCAGTATGTTTGACAACCCACCAACAATACAAAAAACGTTTTTTAAAATATTTTAAACTCCAAAAATCAATTATTTCGGAACTTCGAAACTTCAATAATTCATAATAAATAGCCCTTTTGTCAGAAAATTCGAATCTCGCATATTCTTATAGGAAATTCAATTCTCTACAACTTTGCAGAAGAAAGTTTTTCCAAATTCCAAACAGAAATTGACCGAAATTCATAAACGGACGATTTTACAGGCTATAATCAAATTTCAGTCAAGAAATGGGCCCACAGATATGTTTAACATGTTTTAAACAACTTTTGTAATAAAAATACTCTTTCTCCTCATATACTCATATATCCCACATTCATTATAAAAATATCATCATTATTATATTATAATAATATAATAAAATATTATTTTATCAGAAAAGATAAAATATCGATTTTCAACAATTGTCACTTTAAAATAAATTTCTCCATCTATATCCACATAAAATGAATATTTTTCTCATCATATAAATCAATAATTAACTATTCACAAATAATATTACAGAATAACAATACTGACAACCAGGCAGTTCCTAGGAAAGAAGGGGCTTTCCAATAAGGATTTTTCCTTACTGGCGCGCAATTAGGTGACCAAATCTCTCCTTAGACAAAACTATCTAGACATTGCCAATAATGTTATTTAATAATATTATTCAGATAATATGAATTATTGCTCCGATAATGGAAAATACTGTGTAGGGACAATTATTGAAACAACAATAATATAAAATATCAACGCAGCAATTATTGAATCAATAAAATAAAATACTGAACAGTAATTACTGTAACAATTATTGAGTAGTGCCTTCTTACGTAAGAATCAATAATTGGTGCAATACCGTGTGCTACTGTGCAACAACGCGTATTACTGTGTTTTAACCACCGGGTATTCTAACAGTATTAACGGTAACAACTACGCCATTATTTATAAATAACTTATACTTGTCGTTTTCTTCATCCAATCGCTTTCCGTTATAGGGCCCACACAAAGCTGCGCCGTCGTACGAATATTCCCCGACAGTAAGAATATTCCACGACCAAACGAATATTTCCCGACAACAATGAATATTTTATAACCACCTGTTTATTTTTAAAATATTCGCGCCTTTTACCCATAACTAACCACATTAATCAATTCAACCCTTAATATTTCAAAATAATAAATAGAGAAAATTAAATTTTATTTATTAATAATTTGGAGTCTTACAGTGAAAACACCCTCAATGAAAGGAGTTGATAAGGGTAGAGTTCCTACAACTCAAAATTCCCATCAACTTAGAAAGTTAGAAAAAAAAATTTACTAGAAAACTCAACAAATCAACTGTTTAAGAGGGAAAATGTGTATCAATAAATTAGAGACGAGAAATATTTCAGAAACAAAACCCTAGGAAGAGTAAGACATTAATGACATCAATTCCCAAAATTAAACTTGCACCAAATCAAATTAAAACAATTATCTTACTTTCACTGTTTCATGGCTTTAGTATAATTATTAAATAAAGGAAATAGAAAAGGAAAACTTTGAGCAAAGCTTTCACATGGAAAACCATATACCAGTTTACATACGCTAAATGGAAGAACAAACTAAACTACTTCAATTTTTATACCCTAATTAAACTAGTAATAAGAATTGAATGAAAACCATAATATGAAACAACAAGTTGCTATACAAATAGAAAAGTATTGCATTATATGAATATCATACCCACATCAAGTTCATCTATTCAACCCACTTAAACAACCCCCAATGTGAAATCAAAGCCAACATTGATAGAATTTTATGTTCATAATAGACAGTTGAAGTTCCAATTCTCTGTGAAATCAAAGCTAACACTTATAAATCATGTTCAGTGGCTATTAAGAGAAGAAATATTACCTTTACTCTCAATTTGACAGTTAAAGTTCCAATTCTTTGTTGTTAAAACCCTCTGGCCGCCGATAAGTCGTCGGTGAACAGTGGCGAGGAAGAGTTCAAAGTAACAGACGCAATGAAGAGAGAGGAAAGGGGCGAACTGGGCAGTGGGTAAAATGGGTGAAATTAATTGAGCATTCAAAGCCAACTGAGTCTTCAATCGAGAGGGAAACCGGCGAATTGAGAGGGAAAGAAGAAAACTCAGACAGAAGGAAAAGGGAAAAAGAAGACGTTGTCGTCGCGAACCAGGGTTTTAAAATATATTACTTATTCTCGACGGCGTGTCCCGTAGCTCAATACCCCGTCGCCTTTTGAGTCATTAGCGACGGCGGTGCTGTAAGACCCCAACTTATTAATGAATAAAATCAAATTTTCTCTAAATATTATTGTGAATAATAAGGGGTTAATTTGATATAATACTTTGGTTATGGGTGAAATGTGCAAATTTTGCAAAATAAGCAAGTGGTTATAAAATATTTATTTTTGGTCGGTGAATATTCGGTTGGTCGTGGAATATTCTTGCTGTCGGGGAATATTCGTACGACGACGCAACCTTGTGTGGGCCCCATAACGGAAAGCGATTGGATGAAGAAAACGACAAGTATAAGTTGTTTATAAATAACGGCGTAGTTGTTACCGTTAATACTGTTGGAATACCCGGTGGTTAAAATACAGTAGCACACAGTATTGCACCAATTATTGATTCTTACGTAAGAAGGCACTACTCAATAATTGTTACAGTAGTTATTATTCAATATTTTATTGATTCAATAATTGCTGCGTTGATATTTTATATTATTGTTGTTTCAATAATTGTTGCTGCACAGTATTTTCATTTATCAGATCAATAATTCATATTATTTGAATAATATTATTAGATAACATTATTGGCAATGTCTAGAAAGTTCTGTCTAAGGAGAGGTTTGGTCATCTAATTGCGCGCCAGTAAGGAGAAATCCTTATTGGAAAGCCCCCTCTTTCCTGGGAACGGCCTGGTTGTCATAAATGTGATTCTGTAATATTATTTGTGAATAATTAATTATTGATTCATATGATAAGGAAATATTTATTTTATGTGGATATAAATGAGGGATATATTTTTGTGGTTAAAAATGAAGGAGTTAATGTTGAGGTTTTTATCAGTATTTTTGTCGGAATGGAGGTATTAAAAATCAGGGTTTTTGAGATAGTTTGCGGGGGTTATAATTTTTAATCCGACCGTTGGATCGTGGTAATTTTTGGATATGTTATACATATATAAGTTGAGTATATGTCCACAAATTTTGAACCGTTAAAAATGAACGTATGATTTATTACGAATTTTACAAGATGACTGGTTCAGAAATTGTTGAATTTTCGGAGTTTATCATTTTGGTGGAAAATTCTAGAATTGGTGGGCCCCACTTGTGGTTGGTGAAGAAATGTGCTGAATTATATTTCAAATGTGGTGGGTGGGAATAGTAGCAGGTAAAGCCATCAGGTTGCAGGTCAAACCTACCAAAATTTTCCTATAAATAGAGGGCTAAGTTAGAATTGAAAATCACACCAGAAACAAGTTTTCTCTCTTTCTCTCTCTAGATTATTGAGTGTATTTTGTGAGTATTTAGATACTTTGAGAGTTTCTATTCATCAGAGCAAGTTTCTTTCAGCCTTATACCGGTATTCCGACCAGAAGTACTGATATTTTGAGGTAAGGGATATTATTTTCTTCTTAATGATATTATTTTCTTCAATATCATTATGCTGAAATATTGATATGAGTTTTTATCAAATTTGGAACTTTTTGTGTCGGGGGTTACTATTCACGTATACGGCACTATTCACGTATACGGCACTATTCACGAATACGGCACTATTCACCGAAAAATAAAATTTTTCCTTTTTGTCCAAGATGTCTATTATGGTTACTATCTTTGATTGTATCCATGTTTTGATCTTTATTTTTGAATTCTGCTTCACAATTGATTATTATGAAGTATTATTGATCTTGGATAAACTGTTATACGAATCCCTACTATTTGTCCTTCTGTCTCATTGGATTCGTTCTCTTTAAGATATTTTTCATCATCCTCAGTCCTAAATGATGATATTACTGAATATCTTTGGCCTGTAGTGCAAAGATGTATAATTACTTGATGAATATCTTTGGCCTGTAGTGCAAAGATGAACAGGTGTTGAGATGAACATGACCGACTGATGATACAAATGAATATCTTTGGCCTGTAGTGCAAAGATGAATATTTGGTTAAAGATGATTATTAATTGATGTTACAGGGATAAAATATTGATGATGGACTTTTAAATCTTAGAAGATAGTAGAATTCTTTCTCTACTTGACTCTTCTAATGGTTTGCTGTTTCCGCTGCAGTTGTTGATCTAAAACTTGTTGTCGATTATATTTTATCAGATTTTTCCCTGTTGAAGACTAACGATAATTTGTTGTATATTATCTTAGTCATAATATTCTTTACTGGGCTAGTTGAGCTCACCCTTTTCCTTTTTGTTCCATTTTTCTTCTCAGGAGGTGAGAACATAGCAGGATCTAGTCGGGGTATGGAGTGATGGTTCTAGAAAGATGTTTTAGCAGTCCTCACTATTTCTGTAAAATAGTGTTTGAATAATTGTAATGAGGATTTATTTGAGTGTGGATATTGTCTAGAAGACAATATTTGTATTTAAACTCACAGTATGTGTTGTCGTATTTTGCACGACAATTGTATTATTGAAGTTGTAGTTTGCTTTCTGTACCATGTATTTGGCGACTCAGAATGGGTGTTGTATACCTATTCTGGGGGCGTCACAGTTGGTATCAGAGCTTAGGGATATGATCCCTGGCTGAGATGTGAGACAAGAACTAGGAGGGGAGAGACGGGGAATTCCTTCGCTAGTATGACCTGACTAAGTTTATTTGGTGTTTATTTGGTCGGTCAGAGTATAGGGATAATATATGACATGACTATTAACCCTTGTTTTATGGCAGTATTTAAGAATGGCAGCTGAGAACGTTAATAATGGAGTAAATCAGACCGTGGAGACACCTTTGATCACTACCCAGGGGAACGTGCAACAGGAAGGCAATATTCCTCCTGTAAACAACGTTACCGAGCAAACGATGAATGATGGAATGTTTAGGAGCTTTTTGCAGTTCATGCAAAATCAGACGAGGGAGACTCGTGTGCAGAATACGGGTGGAAATGATAACAACGCGCGGTTTGTCACAGCTAAGCAGTTCAAAGAATTGGGACCACCAGAATTTAAGGGAAAGCCGGATCCGATCATGGCGGAAACGTGGGTCAAGCAAATTACCAAGATATTTGATGTCTTGGGATGCACGGAGGAACAGAAGGTTCCATTCGCCACATTTATGTTCCGCGGTGAGGCAGACTACTGGTGGGAGTCTGTGAAGCGTACCCAGCCTGACGCACTCAACATGTCCTGGGAAACATTTCAAAAACTGTTCAATGACAAGTACTTTCCTGAAAGTATTCGTCATATGAAGGAGGTTGAGTTTATTAGACTGGAACAAAACAACATGACGGTGTCCCAGTACGAGGCGAAGTTTGCAGAGTTATCCAGGTTTGCACCTCATTTGGTCGAAAATGAGGAACGAATGACAAGGATGTTTCTGAGAGGTCTAAAACCCGAGATTCGGCAATATCTTATCTCTCATAAATTTTCTTTATATTCAGATGTTGTAAACAGGGCTCAATTATTAGAGCGAGATAATGAGTATGTGCAACCGAGGGACCACAACCAGGGTCATACCGGTGGCGGCAGTCATCGAAGCAATGAAAACCAGCAGGGAGGAAAACATTCGGACAAAAGCGGTAACCACTCTGGTGGTAATCGTGGTCGTGATAATAGAAGGAGCGAGTCGGGAGGAGATTTCAAGAAGAGAAGGTACAACAATGATAACGTGAAGACGTCAGCACAAACATCAACTGTTTCTAGGGGAGGAGAACGACCACCGGTCGTATGTTACAAATGTGGGAAAGAGGGACATATCAGCCCAAACTGCCCACAACAATCCAAGGTATGTTATAACTGTGGAAAGGAAGGTCATATAGCTCGAGAGTGTTCTGTAGCAAAACCAAGTTCAGCGGGGATGGTGACTCCAAAAGTTATCCCGGATAAGTCGAAATCAGCGGTTCCTGGAAGGGCGTTTGTCGTTACTGGCCAAAACGCGAGAAACCCGAACGAGGTGATCACGGGTAAGCTAATCTTGAATTCTTGCGAAGTTTATACTTTACTAGATACCGGTTCTACCCATTCTTTTATCTCTCCTGCTTGTGCTCAACGTTTAAACTTGACTCCGGAGAAATTGGACTTTAACTTATCTGTTGAAACTCCGTTGGGTGAAACCTTCGTTACATCTACAGTTTATAAATCTTGCATGATCCAAGTTGGCACTATCACATTACCTGTTGATCTTATCTCTTTAAAGATACTTGCTTTTGATGTGATTTTAGGAATTGATTGGTTAACCACTCATCATGCTAAAATTGATTGTTTTCGTAAGGTTGTTAGTTTTCATATTCCTAACCAACCTGTCATACGAATTCAAACTACTAAACCACTAAAATCAGTCACTGTCATATCAAGCCACAAAGCTATTCGTTTATTGAAAAACGGATGTCAAGCTTTCTTAGCCCATGTTATGGATTTGAACAAAGACAAGTCAGATTTGAATAATATTTCTATTGTTAGAGAATTTTCCGATGTATTTCCTGAAGAACTTCCCGGTCTACCCCCGGAACGAGAAATTGAATTCTTTATTGACCTTGAACCCGGTACAAAGCCCATTTCTAAAACCCCATATCGAATGGCTCCTATTGAACTTCAGGAGTTAAAAGTCCAACTACAGGAGTTGTTGGACATCGGTTTTATTCGTCCTAGTACGTCTCCTTGGGGTGCTCCTGTTTTATTCGTAAAGAAGAAAGACGGGAGTATGCGACTTTGTATTGACTATCGAGAATTGAACCATGTCACCATCAAGAATAGGTATCCGCTACCTCGCATTGATGACCTGTTTGACCAGTTGCAAGGAGCACAATTCTTTTCAAAGATCGATCTTCGTTCTGGATATCATCAGCTGAAGATTAAAACTGAGGATATTCCAAAGACTGCCTTCAGAACTCGGTACGGGCATTATGAATTCTTAGTAATGTCTTTTGGATTGACTAATGCTCCTGCTGCCTTCATGGATATGATGAACCGTGTATTCAAAGAATATTTGGATCAGTTCGTTGTTGTCTTTATTGATGACATCCTCATCTATTCCAAAAGCCGTGAAGATCATGAGCGCCATTTGAAGCTGGTACTGCAAAGGCTTCGTGAAAACAAGCTATATGCCAAACTGAAGAAATGCGAGTTCTGGCTTGAGGAAGTAGCATTCCTTGGGCACGTGGTGTCAAAACATGGAGTATCTGTCGACCCGGCGAAGATTGAAGCCATACAAAGTTGGGAGCAACCGAAGTCGGTAACCGAAGTACGTAGCTTTCTGGGCTTAGCTGGTTATTATCGGAGATTTGTGGAAGGATTTTCTCGAATCGCTACTCCGTTAACTCAGCTGACTCGGAAAGATACAAAATTCGTATGGAGTGAGGAATGCGAGAAGAGTTTCCAAGAACTCAAGAGGAGACTCATTTCGGCACCTGTTTTGACAATACCATCTGGTTCGGATGGATTTGTTATCTACAGCGATGCTTCAGGCAAAGGGTTAGGATGTGTTCTCATGCAACATGGGAAAGTCATAGCCTATGCCTCACGACAACTCAAAGAATATGAGAGGAATTATCCTACTCATGATTTGGAGTTGGCAGCAGTCGTTTTTGCGTTGAAGATCTGGAGACACTACCTGTATGGGGAGAAAGTGGAGATCTATACAGATCATAAAAGCCTCAAATATTTCTTCACCCAAAAGGAACTCAACATGCGGCAACGACGTTGGCTTGAGCTGTTGAAAGATTACGATCATACCATCCAATACCATCCTGGAAAAGCAAACGTAGTAGCTGACGCATTGAGTAGAAGATCATATGCGGGTACGAGTGCAATGTTTTTAACACAAAGGCCCATTTTGTATGACTTGCAAAGGATGGAGATAGAGATGAAGGCTCCAAGTACCCACATGATGATATCAAATATACGAGTAGAACCGACTTTAATCGATAAAGTTAAAGCTGCTCAAGCTACGGATATAGAGCTGATGCGTATGAAGAAGAAAGTGCAAGAAGGTGCTATTCCAGAAGCAAGAATCGATGAAGAAGGAATACTTCGAGTCAACTCCAGACTTTGTGTTCCTAACGATTTTGACTTGAAGCATAGAATAATGATGGAGGCACACAACACACCGTTTGCAATCCATCCTGGGAGTACCAAAATGTATCACGATCTTCGACATACATTTTGGTGGAGCAATATGAAAAGAGAGATCGCGGAGTTTATCTCGAGATGTTTAACTTGTCAACGTGTAAAAGCGGAGCATCAAGTACCAAAGGGTCCATTGCAACCACTTGAGATTCCGAAATGGAAGTGGGAACACATTACTATGGATTTTGTTACAGGTCTTCCCAAGGTTTCTCAAGGCATAGATGCGATTTGGGTTATTGTTGATAGATTAACCAAGTCCGCTCATTTCTTGCCGATACGTGAGACTTATTCCCTTGAACGTCTTGCTAGTATGTACGTGAACGAGATTGTGAGATTGCATGGCATGCCAGTATCCATAGTTTCGGATCGTGACCCAAGATTCACTTCACGATTTTGGGTTAGCTTGCAGAAAGCTATGGGCACGGATTTACGATTCAGTTCAGCATACCATCCTCAAACGGACGGACAATCAGAGAGGACTATTCAAACTCTTGAAGATCTATTAAGACTTTGTGTCTTAGATCTCAAAGGGAGTTGGGATAAGTACCTACCATTGGTGGAATTCTCCTACAACAACAGTTATCAGGCGAGCATAGGTATGGCTCCATTTGAGGCGTTGTATGGAAGAAAATGTCGTTCTCCAGTATGCTGGGACGAGGTGGGTGAAGCAACATTGTTGGGACCAGAATTGGTACGCATTACTACAGAGAAGATCCAAACGATTCGACAACGTATACAAACGGCACAGGATCGACAAAAGAGTTATGCGGATCTTCATCGGAAGGACGTGGAATTTAATATTGGGGATCATGTATTGTTACGTGTTGCACCATGGAAGGGAGTTACAAGATTTGGGAAGAGAGGAAAGCTCAATCCAAGATTTGTTGGTCCATTTGAGATTCTTGAGCGAATAGGAAATGTGGCATATAGACTCGCATTACCTCCAAGCATGTCTCGTGTTCATAATGTTTTTCACATATCTATGCTTCGTAAATATGTTAAAGACCCGAACCACATTATTGAGTTAGAACCAGACGAGATAGCTGAAGATTTAACGTACGAGGAGGTACCTGTTAAGATCTTGGATAGGAAAGAGCATGTCCTACGCACGAAGGTTATACCACAAGTTAAGGTTTTGTGGAGAAACCATGCTATTGAAGAAATGACCTGGGAGTTGGAATCAGAAATGAAAGCGAGGTATCCTCACCTTTTTGAAACATCAGGTACGTACGTCAATTTCGAGGACGAAATTTCATAAGGAGGGGAGGTTGTAAGACCCCAACTTATTAATGAATAAAATCAAATTTTCTCTAAATATTATTGTGAATAATAAGGGGTTAATTTGATATAATACTTTGGTTATGGGTGAAATGTGCAAATTTTGCAAAATAAGCAAGTGGTTATAAAATATTTATTTTTGGTCGGTGAATATTCGGTTGGTCGTGGAATATTCTTGCTGTCGGGGAATATTCGTACGACGACGCAGCCTTGTGTGGGCCCCATAACGGAAAGCGATTGGATGAAGAAAACGACAAGTATAAGTTGTTTATAAATAACGGCGTAGTTGTTACCGTTAATACTGTTGGAATACCCGGTGGTTAAAATACAGTAGCACACGGTATTGCACCAATTATTGATTCTTACGTAAGAAGGCACTACTCAATAATTGTTACAGTAGTTATTATTCAATATTTTATTGATTCAATAATTGCTGCGTTGATATTTTATATTATTGTTGTTTCAATAATTGTTGCTGCACAGTATTTTCATTTATCAGATCAATAATTCATATTATTTGAATAATATTATTAGATAACATTATTGGCAATGTCTAGAAAGTTCTGTCTAAGGAGAGGTTTGGTCATCTAATTGCGCGCCAGTAAGGAGAAATCCTTATTGGAAAGCCCCCTCTTTCCTGGGAACGGCCTGGTTGTCATAAATGTGATTCTGTAATATTATTTGTGAATAATTAATTATTGATTCATATGATAAGGAAATATTTATTTTATGTGGATATAAATGAGGGATATATTTTTGTGGTTAAAAATGAAGGAGTTAATGTTGAGGTTTTTATCAGTATTTTTGTCGGAATGGAGGTATTAAAAATCAGGGTTTTTGAGATAGTTTGCGGGGGTTATAATTTTTAATCCGACCGTTGGATCGTGGTAATTTTTGGATATGTTATACATATATAAGTTGAGTATATGTCCACAAATTTTGAACCGTTAAAAATGAACGTATGATTTATTATGAATTTTACAAGATGACTGGTTCAGAAATTGTTGAATTTTCGGAGTTTATCATTTTGGTGGAAAATTCTAGAATTGGTGGGCCCCACTTGTGGTTGGTGAAGAAATGTGCTGAATTATATTTCAAATGTGGTGGGTGGGAATAGTAGCAGGTAAAGCCATCAGGTTGCAGGTCAAACCTACCAAAATTTTCCTATAAATAGAGGGCTAAGTTAGAATTGAAAATCACACCAGAAACAAGTTTTCTCTCTTTCTCTCTCTAGATTATTGAGTGTATTTTGTGAGTATTTAGATACTTTGAGAGTTTCTATTCATCAGAGCAAGTTTCTTTCAGCCTTATACCGGTATTCCGACCAGAAGTACTGATATTTTGAGGTAAGGGATATTATTTTCTTCTTAATGATATTATTTTCTTCAATATCATTATGCTGAAATATTGATATGAGTTTTTATCAAATTTGGAACTTTTTGTGTCGGGGGTTACTATTCACGTATACGGCACTATTCACGTATACGGCACTATTCACGAATACGGCACTATTCACCGAAAAATAAAATTTTTCCTTTTTGTCCAAGATGTCTATTATGGTTACTATCTTTGATTGTATCCATGTTTTGATCTTTATTTTTGAATTCTGCTTCACAATTGATTATTATGAAGTATTATTGATCTTGGATAAACTGTTATACGAATCCCTACTATTTGTCCTTCTGTCTCATTGGATTCGTTCTCTTTAAGATATTTTTCATCATCCTCAGTCCTAAATGATGATATTACTGAATATCTTTGGCCTGTAGTGCAAAGATGTATAATTACTTGATGAATATCTTTGGCCTGTAGTGCAAAGATGAACAGGTGTTGAGATGAACATGACCGACTGATGATACAAATGAATATCTTTGGCCTGTAGTGCAAAGATGAATATTTGGTTAAAGATGATTATTAATTGATGTTACAGGGATAAAATATTGATGATGGACTTTTAAATCTTAGAAGATAGTAGAATTCTTTCTCTACTTGACTCTTCTAATGGTTTGCTGTTTCCGCTGCAGTTGTTGATCTAAAACTTGTTGTCGATTATATTTTATCAGATTTTTCCCTGTTGAAGACTAACGATAATTTGTTGTATATTATCTTAGTCATAATATTCTTTACTGGGCTAGTTGAGCTCACCCTTTTCCTTTTTGTTCCATTTTTCTTCTCAGGAGGTGAGAACATAGCAGGATCTAGTCGGGGTACGGAGTGATGGTTCTAGAAAGATGTTTTAGCAGTCCTCACTATTTCTGTAAAATAGTGTTTGAATAATTGTAATGAGGATTTATTTGAGTGTGGATATTGTCTAGAAGACAATATTTGTATTTAAACTCACAGTATGTGTGGTCGTATTTTGCACGACAATTGTATTATTGAAGTTGTAGTTTGTTTTCTGTACCATGTATTTGGCGACTCAGAAAGGGTGTTGTATACCTATTCTGGGGGCGTCACAGGTGTCGTCGCCTTTAATTTTTATGTCTGTCGCCAATGCGCTTTCCCTCCATCGCCAAATTTTCACACCTATTTTTCCTGGGGGGAAAGGTATTATCGACGGCACTCATTAGCGACGACGTTACCATCGGCATTGAAGTCAGTATCGACGATTTCATGGTCGTCACCAATAACCCCGTCCCCAATGACCAATTTCCTTGTAGTGTTCTCCAAATCCATTCTCTCTCTAAAATTTCAAAATGGAGAGTGAAAGGGAGTGAGAAGTTAACCTCATATCATCTCTTAGTTTTCCAATAACAGATTCAAGGATTTGAAATCAAAAATCAAAGCCTAAGAGGTATAAAACCCTAACTTGCTATATCATACGATTTGATGTTATATGATTCCCAGACAACAATGAATATTTTATAACCACTTGCTTATTTTTCAAAATTTACACATTTCACCCATAACCATAGCATTATATTAAATTAATACCTTATTATTTAAAATAATAATTAGAAGAAATTTCAATTTTATTTATGAAATTTAGTCCTCGAAATTGACGTACGTACCTGTTATTTCAAAAAGGTGAGGGTACCTCGCTTTCATTTTCGATTCTAACTCCCAGGTCATTTCCTTAAAAGCATGGTTCCTCCACAAAATCTTAACTTGTGGTATAACTTTTGTGCATAGAACATGCTCCTTCCTATCCAAGATACTGATAGGTACATACTCGTACGTTAAATCTTCGACTATCTCGTCTGGTTCTAACTTAATAATGTGGTTTGGGTCTTTCACATATTTACGAAGCATAGATATGTGAAAAATATTATGAACACGAGACATGCTTGGAGGTAATGTGAGTCTATAGGCCACATTTCCTATTCGGTCAAGAATCTCAAATGGACCAACAAATCGTGGATTGAGCTTTCCTCTCTTCCTGAATCTTGTAACTCCCTTCCATGGAGCAATACGTAACAATACATGATCCCCAATATTAAATTCCACATCCTTGCGATGAAGATCCGTATAACTCTTTTGTCAATCCTGTGCCGTTTGTATACGTTGTCGAATCGTTTGGATCTTTTCTGTAGTCATGCGTACCAATTCTGGTCCCAATAACTTTGCTTCACCCACCTCGTCCCAGCATACTGGAGAGCGACACTTTCATCCATACAATGCTTCGAATGGAGCCACACCTATACTTGTTTGATAACTGTTGTTGTAGGAGAATTTCACCAATGGTAGGTACTTATCCCAACTCCCTATGAAATCTAGGACACAGAGTCTTAATAGATCTTCAAGAGTTTGAATAGTCCTTTCTGATTGCCCGTCCGTTTGAGGATGGTATGTCGAACTGAATCGTAAATCCGTGCCCATATCTTTCTGCAAACTAACCCAAAATCGTGAAGTGAATCTTGGGTCACGATCCGAAACTATGGATACTGGCATGCCATGCAATCTCACAATCTCATTCACGTACATACGTGCAAGACGTTCAAGGGAATAAGTCTCCCGTATAGGCAAGAAATGGGCAGACTTGGTTAATCTATCAACAATAACCCAAATCGCATCTATGCCTTGAGAAACCTTGGGAAGACCCGTAACAAAATCTATGGTAATGTGTTCCCACTTCCATTTCAAAATCTCAAGTGGTTGCAATGGACCTTTTGGCACTTGATACTCCGCCTTTGCACGTTGACAAGTTAAACACCCTCGAGGTAAACTCTGTGATCTCTTTCTTCATATTGTTCCACCAAAATATATGTCAAAGATCATGATACATCTTGGTACTCCCAGGATGGATCGCAAACGGTGTGTTGTGTGCCTCCATCATGATTATATGCTTCAAGTTAGAATCGTTAGGAATGCAAAGTCTGGAGTTGACTCGAAGTATTCCTTCTTCGTCGATTCTTGCTTCTAGAATAACACCTTCTTGCACTTTCTTCTTCATATGCATCAGCTCCAGGTCCGTAGCTTAAGCAGCTTTAACTTTATCGATTAAAGTCGGTTCTACTCTTATGTTTGATATCATCACGTGGGTACTTGGAGCCTTTACCTCTATCTCTATCCTTTGCAAGTCATATAAAATGGGCCTTTGTGTTAACAACATCGCACTCGTACTCGCATATGATCTTCTACTCAAAGCGTCAGGTACCACGTTTGCTTTTCCAGGATTATATTGGATGGTATGGTCGCAATCTTTTAACAACTCGAGCCAACGTCGTTGTCGCATGTTGAGTTCCTTTTGGGTGAAGAAATATTTGAGGCTTTTATGATCTGTATAGATCTCCACTTTCTCCCCCATACAGGTAGTGTCTCTAGATCTTTAATGCAAAAACAACTGCAGCCAACTCCAGATCATGAGTAGGATAATTTCTCTCATATTCTTTGAGTTATCGCGAGGCATAGGCTATAATTTTTCCATGTTACCTGAAGCATCGTTGTAGATAACAAATCCATCTGAACCAGATGGTATTGTCAGAACAGGTGCCGAAATGAGTCTCCTCTTAAGCTCTTGGAAACTCTTCTCGCATTCCTCGCTCCATACGAATTTTGTATCTTTCTGAGTCAGCTGAGTTAACGGAGTAGCGATTTGAGAAAATCCTTCCACGAATCTCCGATAATAACTAGCTAAGCCCAGAAAGCTACGTACTTCGGTCACCATCTTCAGTTGCTCCTAACTTTGTATTGCTTCAATCTTCGCCGGATCAACAGATACTCCATGTTTTGACACCACGTGCCCAAGGAATGCTACTTCCTCAAGCCAGAACTCGCATTTCTTCAGCTTGGCATATAGCTTGTTATCATGAAGTCTTTGATGTACCAGCTTCAAATGGTTCTCATGATCTTCACGGCTTTCGGAATAGATGAGGATGTCATCAATAAAGACAACAACGAACTAATTTAAATATTCTTTGAACACACAGTTCATCATATCCATGAAAGCAGTAGGAGCATTAGTCAATCTAAAAGACATGACTAAGAATTCATAATGCCCGTATCGAGTTCTGAAGGCAGTCTTCGGAATATCCTCAGTTTTAATCTTCAGCTGATGATATCCAGAACGAAGATCGATCTTTGAAAAGAATTGTGCTCCTTGCAACTGGTTGAACAAGTCATCAATGCGAGGTAGTGGATACCTATTCTTGATGGTGACATGGTTCAATTCCTGATAGTCAATACAAAGTCTCATACTCTCGTCTTTCTTCTTTACTAATAAAACAGGAGCACCCCAAGGAGATGTACTAGAACGAATGAAATCGATGTCTAACAACTCCTGTAGTTGGACCTTTAACTCCAGAAGTTTAATAAGAGTCATTCGATATGGGGTTTTAGAAATGGATTTTGTACCAGATTCAAGGTCAATAAAGAATTCAACTTCATGTTCTGGGGATAGACCAGAAAGTTCTTCAGAAAATACGTCAGGAAATTTGTAAGACCCCAACTTTTTGAATAAAGATGAATTTTCTATAATTATCATTTTTGAATATTATGGAATGAATTTAATATAATGTTATAGTTGTGGGTAATATTCATAAATTTTGTAAAGTACGCAAGTGGATATATAATATTCAATTGGTCGGGAAATATTCATTTTAGCAGGGAATATTCGTACGATGGCACAATCATTGGTGGACCCCACAACAAAATTATTGTCTGATTGAGAAAACGACAAAAATATTTTATGAAAATAACGGCATAAGTTTTCCGTTAATACTGTTGAACAGCGGTAGTAAAAGTACAGTAATACATGTGGTTACATAGTAGAACACGGTATTGATTATTGATGCATACGTGAGAAGTCACTCAATTTTGCTTATTAGTTGGACCCCCATTTATCCATTTTTCAAAATAATCGGTAGGAAGTTATTCAGTATATATATATATATATATATATATATATATATATATATATATATATATATATATATATATATATATATTGGTGGGGGCATGAGTGGGGCTAGTGTTGCCCACATGTTGGTAAAAAAAATGGGTTGTCTCGGTTGGTGGAAGAAAAAGGGTCAGGAGGGAGTTAGCATTATTAGTGTTATTAGCATTATTATTGTTATATGATATATTATACATATATGCCAACTTTGTTGTCAATTGGGGCAGGAAGGAGAATTAAATCACAGGAGTGTATCCCGTGAGATTTGTAACACATGCTATATATATATATATATATATATATATATATATATATATATATATATATATATATATATATATATTATTTAAAAGATTATACTTTAAATATGGACCGTCCGATTAAAAGTAAATCAATATGGACCGCTCATGAATTAGTTACTATGCAGTCCATTCTTCTATAAACAGAAGCTCATTCCTTCATTATTTCTTACGAATTCACTGAAACTCTAGAGAGAGAAATTATAGAGAAGCTATAGAAAAGCATTCTGCTACTTCCCTACTCTTATATTCAGTTTCTTTTACGGTAAGGGATATTATTTGTTGTACTCGTAAGGGGTATTATTTCTTTTGTATTCATGAAGAGAACTTCTGTTATTCCATTCCTTATTATTCTGTTGGAATAACCTGTATACGCGGGCTACCCTATACTTGGTGAAATTCTTCTGTTATTCCATTCTTTATTATTCTGTTGGAATATCCTGTCTGTGCATTTTACGACATACCTGATTCCGTCATTATTATTCTATTGGAATATCCTGTCTGTGCGTTTTACGTCGGACCTGGTTCCGTCTTTATTATTCTGTTGGAATATCCTGTCTGTGCATTTTACGCCGGACCTGGTTCCATTATTTATTATTCTGTTGGAGTAACCTACCTGTGCGGTCTATCGCATGCCTGGTGATTTCTTTTGTTATTTCATTCTTTATTATACTCAGTTGGTTAAAGTTTTGTCTTCTATACTCCATGAAATTAGTGGAATATCCTTGATATTTGCGCTTCATCCAGTATCTTTTTATGAAAATATTCTTCTGAGCATTCTTAAATTTTACTCCACAAAGCAGTATCATGTTGACAATTTGGACGTTATTGGTTCCTAGATAAATTAATTCTTGAACTTGTTTTATTGAATTCTTATATCATTGTCATCATCCTCATGTTTATATTATGTTGAAAGTCATATGTGGCCTGTAGTGCATAGATGGACTTGGTATGATTATGATCAGGAATTCTTCGGTATAATCATGACCGTAATGTTACAAATGATGTGGTAAAAGTCCTCATTGGCCCGTAGTGCATTGATGGACAGTTGTTGGCATGATCATGACCATTGATGAATACACGAATATCCTTGGCCCGTAGTGTATGGATAATTTGTGGTTGTGATACTAATGAATATCATTGGCCGTAGTGCAAGGATGATGTGGATTATTTATTAAGCTGAGTGCCAGCGATAAAAGTGATGAAAAACCTTTTAAATCATAAAAGATAGTAGATTTTATTCTCTACTTGACTCTTTTAATGGATTGCTTGTTCCGCTGCAGTTAAACTTGATGTCAATTGTATTTTATCAGTTTAACACTGTTGAAGGCTAACGATAAATTATTCTACATTATCTTAGTCATAATATTTCTTACTAGGCTAGTTGAGCTCAACCTTTTACTTTCATTGTTCTCTTCAGGAAATGAGAACGTAGCAGGGATTAGTCGGGGAACGGAGTGACGGTCCAGATAATAGCATTAGTAGTCTTCACTATTCTGTTAAATAGTGTGATAATAAATGTGATGAGGACTCAATTGAGTGTGGATATTGTCTAGATGACAATATTTGTATTAAAACTATATGTTTAGTCGTATTTTACACGACTGTTGCATAATTAAGTTTTTGTTTGTATTTTGTACCATGTATTTGGCAACTCAAGATGGGTGATGTATACCTATTTTGGGGGCATCACAGTTGGTATCAGAGCTTAGGGATATGATCCCTGGCTGAGATGTGAGACAAGAACTAGGAGGGGAGAGACGGGAAATTCCTTCACTAGTATGATTTACCTAAGTTTGCTTGTTATATAATTGGTCGGTCAGAGTATAGGGATAATATGTTATATGTTATTTAACCCTTGTTTTGTGGCAGTATTTGAAAATGGCAGCTGAAAATGTCAACAATGGAGTGAATGAGACCAGGGAGACACCTCTAATCACCAACCAGGATAATGTAATATCAGACGAAGAAGGAATTAGAGATATCCATATGGTGAGGGAAGAATTAATAGTTGCACCCGAGCTAGTTGCAGAGGTAGCAGCTAAGAGTAAGGAAGAAGAGGAACCTGAGGAGAATTTATTAGAAGAAATTTTTGATCAAAATGTAGAACTGCGAGATCGTATTTGTGAGTTAGAAGAACAGGTTGAAGAACGGCAAGCGGTCGTGGAACAAAGGGATGCAACAATTCAAAATTGTGTTACTCGATATGTGATGCTCGAACAAAATCACGCTTTGGCAGAGTGTAAGATATTAAGGTTGGAATCTGAGAATTCAAATATCAAGGATATGCTGAAAGAAGAAACAACTGAACGAGTGAGAATGAAGGATGCGTGGGTAAAAGCCGCACGACATGTTGATATTGTAGAAAGAGACGTCCGATCCAAAAAGGCTAAAATAGATGATAAACATTTCTCTTTTTGGACAGTAATTGGAAGAACCTAACATCGAGTTTTGAATTACCCTGTACAGAGTGGTCAATCTCAATTCGATATGGATCGAAGATTGATGATTCAGACCATGAATCAGGAGTACGATGAAGCAGTTGAGGGTGGAATATGCCCTATAAAAAAGTCAATTCCAACAATAGTGATGACACCAAATGCTACCTCAGACAAGTCAAAGCCGGGTAGTTCAAAGGAGAGCGGTTGTCATGACTTCCCAACAAGTGAGGAACCCAAATAAAGTTATCACGAGTAAGCTTATCATAAATTCTAGCGAAGTCTATACCGTGTTAGATACCGGTTCTACTCACTCTTTTATTTCACCTAGTTGTGTTCAATGTTTGAAGATAACTCTGGAGAAATTAGACTTTGATATATCTGTTTAAACTCAGTTGGGAGAAACCTTCGTTACCTTCACTATTTATAAATCTTGTTCAAATCAACACTTTCACGTTACCTGTCGATCGTATCTCTTTGAAAATACTTGCCTTGATGTGATTTTAGGAATCGATTGGTTAACTACTCATCATGCTTTTTGTAAGGTTGTTAGCTTTAATACTCCTAACCAAGTTGTTATGCGAATTCAAAGTAACCAAACCACTAAAGTCAATCATTGTCATATCAAGCCATAAGTAAAGAGCCCGATCCTTTCGTTGTTGACTTCCTTGTGTGGAATGCAGCGAAGCCAGACTTTTCGTAGGAGACGTTGTGAATGACGATGGCAGGTTGATAGGTATCAATGTGACGTGTTATCCAAGTCTTGGATAAGATTCACAGTTTTGAATGATATTTCTATCGTTAATAAATTTCCTGATGTATTCCTGAAAACTTCCTAGCCTACCCCTAGAGCATGAAATTGAATTTTGTATTGACCCCAGTACAAAACCCATTTCCTAAACCCTCAAATATTTCTTTACTTAAAAAGAACATATCATGCGCCAAAGACGTTGGCTCAAGCTGTTAAAGATTACGATCGTACCATTCAATATCATCGTGGAAAAGCGAACGTGGTAGTTGACGCGTTGAGTAGAAGATCGTATGTATTTACAAGTGCGAATATACGACGAACCCACGTGAAGATAACGAATATACGAGTAGAATCGACTTTAATCGATAAAGTTAAAGCCGCTCAAGCTACATACTAAGAGCAGATGAATGAAGAAGGTTTAAGAGGGCGTTATTCTATAAGCAAGAATCGATGATGAAGTAATACTTCGAGTTAACTCCAGACTTTGTGTTCCTAACGATCCTGAGTTAAAGTATAAAATCATGATGGAGGCGCACAACACACCGTTTGCAATCCATCCTGGGAGTACCGAAATGTATCGTGATCTTCGTCATACATTTTGATGGAGCAATATGAAGAGAGAGATAGCGCTGTTTATCTCAAGGTGTCTAACTTGTCAATGAGTCAAGGTGGAGCATCAAGTACCAAAAGGTCTATTGCAACCACTTGAAATTCCAGAATAGAAGTGGGAGCACATTACCATAGATTTCGTTACCAGTCTTCCCAAGGTTTCTCAAGGCATAGATGTAATTTGGGTCATTGTTGATAGATTGACCAAGTCTGCTCACTTCTTACCTATACGAGAAACTTATACACTTGAACGTCTTGCTCGTATGTACATAAACGAGGTTGTAAGATTGCATGGTATATCAGTATCCATAGTTTCTGATCGAGACCCAAGATTCACTTCACAATTTTGGGTTAGTTTGCAAAAAGCTATGGGCACGGATTTACGATTTAGTTCAGCATATCATCCTCACACGGACGGACAATCAGAGAGGATTATTCAAACTCTTGAAGATTTATTAAGACTCTGTGTCCTTGACTACAAGGGAAGTTGGGACAAGTTTTTACCATTGGTGGAGTTTTCATACAACAACAGTTATCAAGCAAGTATTGACATGGCTCCATTCGAGGCATTGTATGGAAAAAAGTGTCGTTCTCCAGTATGCTGGGATGAGGTGGGTGAAGCAACGTTGTTGGGACCGGAGTTGGTGCGTATGACTACGGAAAAGATTCAAACGATCCGTCAACGTATAAAAACCTCACAAGATCGACAAAAGAGTTATGCTGATCTTCATCGAAAGGATGTAAAATTCGATATTGGAGATCATGTGTTCTTACGTGTTTCTCCATGGAAAGGAGTTACGAGATTTGAAAAGAGAGAAAAGCTCAATCTTCGATTCATTGGCCCATTTTTAATCCTCAATCGAGTAAGAACTGTGGCCTATAGACTCGCTTTACCGCCAAGTATGTCTCGTGTTCATAATGTTTTTCACATATCCATGTTACGTAAATATATGGAAGACCCGAACCACATTATTGAGTTAGAACCGGACGAAATAGCGGAAGATTTGATGTATAAAGAGGTTCCTATTCAAATCTTGGATAAGAAAGAACATATTCTACGCTCCAAGGTTATACCTCAAGTTAAAGTTTTGTGGAGAAACCACGATGTTGAGAAAATGACCTGGGAGTTAGATTCTAAAATGAAATCAAGGTATCCTTACCTCTTCGACATACCAGGTACGTACCCTAATTTCGAGGGAAAAATTTCATAAGAATGGGAGGTTGTAAAACCCCAACTTTTTGAATAAAGATGAATTTTCTATAATTATCATTTTTGAATATTATGGAATGAATTTAATATAATGTTATAGTTGTGGGTAATATTTATAAATTTTGTAAAGTACGCAAGTGGATATATAATATTCGATTGGTCGGGGAATATTCGTTTTAGCAGGGAATATTCGTACGACGGCACATTCATTGGTGGACCCCACAACAGAATTATTGTCGGATTGAGAAAACGACAAAAATATTTTATGAAAATAACGGCGAAAGTTTTACCGTTAATACTGTTGAACTACTCGGTAGTAAAAGTACAGTAATATGCGTGGTTATATAGTAGCACACGGTATTGATTATTGATGCTTACGTGAGAAGTCACTCAATTTTGCTTATTAGTTAGACCCCCATTTACCCATTTTTCAAAATAATCGGTAGGAAGTTATTCAGTATATATATATATATATATATATATATATATATATATATATATATATATATATATGGGTAATCATCCGTAGCAAACGTTTGCTTCAGCAAACAAGCTCCACCTGCCGCTACAGCTTGTAGCGGCAGTCCCTTTTCCATTTTGCCCATGCCTGCCGCTACAGGCTGTAGCGGCAGTCCCTTTTCCATTTTACCTTTAGCCTTTTTATATTACTGCCCCTACCATTTAATACATGCCTGCCGCTACAGCCTGTAGCAGCAGTGTGGATTTTTTGCCACATGGTTATAATGTAAAGATAAGTTTATATTTATGTATACATAATGTAAAAATAAAAGATAATGTAAAGATAAATAATGTAAAAATAAAAGATAATGATAAGATAAGTCTGAATAAAAGATAAATTTATCTTTTATAATAAAATAAAAGATAAATATATTTTATTATAAAAGATAAATTTATGTTATTATAAAAGATAAATTTATGTGTTTATAATAAAAGATAAATTTATTTTATTATAAAAGATAAATATATTTTATTATAAAAGATAAATTTATTTTATTAAAAGATAAATATATTTTATTATAAAAGATAAATTTATTTTATTATAAAAGATAAATTTATCTTTTATTAAGACTTATCTTATCATTATCTTTTATTTTTATATTATTTATCTTTACATTATCTTTTATTTTTACATTATGTATACATAAATATAAACTTATCTTTACATTATAGTCATATGACAAAAATTCCACACTGCCGCTACAGGCTGTAGCGGCAGGCATGTATTAAATGGTAGGGGCAGTAATGTAAAAAGGCTAAAGGCAAAATGGAAAAGGGACTGCCGCTACAGCCTGTAGCGGCAGGCATGGGCAAAATGGAAAAGGGACTGTCGCTACAAGCTGTAGCGGCAGGTGGAGCTTGTTTGCTGAAGCAAACGTTTGCTACGGATAATTACCATATATATATATATATATATATATATATATATATATATATATTATATATATATAAAATATTGGTGGGGGCATGAGTGGGGCTAGTGTTGCCCACATGTTGGTAAAAAAAAATGGGATGTCTCGGTTGGTGGAAGAAAAAGGGTCAGGAGGGAGTTAGCATTATTAGTGTTATTAGCATTATTATTGTTATATGATATATTTTACATATATGCCAACTTTGTTGACAATTGGGGCAGGAAGGAGAATCAGATCATGGGAGTGTATCCCGTGAGATTTGTAACACATGCTATATATATATAATATATTTTATTTAAAAGATTTTGCTTTAAATATGGACCGTCCGATTAAAAGTAAATCAATCTGGACCACTCATGAATTAGTTACTATGCAGTCCATTCTTCTATAAATAGAAGCTCATTCCTTCATTATTTCTTACGAATTCACTAAAACTCTAGAGAGAGAAATTATAGAGAAGCTATAGAAAAGTATTCTGCTACTTCCCTACTCTTATATCCAGTTTCTTTTACGGTAAAGGATATTATTTGTTGTACCCGTCCTTGGTATTATTTCTTTTGTATTCATGAAGAGAACTTTTGTTATTCTATTCCTTATTATTCTGTTGGAATAACCTGTATACGCGGGCTACCCTATACTTGGTGAAATTCTTCTGTTATTCCATTCTTTATTATTCTGTTGGAATATCATGTCTGTGCGTTTTACGCCAGACCTGGTTCCGTCTTTATTATTCTGTTGGAATATCATGTCTGTGCGTTTTACGCCGGACCTAGTTCCGTCTTTATTATTCTGTTGGAAAATCATGTCTGTGCGTTTTACGCCGGACCTGGTTCCATTATTTATTATTCTGTTGGAATAACCTGCCTGTGCAGTCTATCGCATGCCTGGTGATTCTTTTGTTATTTCATTCTTTATTATACTCTGTTGGTTAAAGTTTTGTCTTCTATAATCCATGAAATTAGTGGAATATCCTTGATATTTGCACTTCTTCCGGTATCATTTTATGAAAATATTCTTCTGAGCATTCTTGAATTTTACTCCACAAAGCAGTATCATGTTGACAATTTGGACGTTATTGGTTCCTAGATAAATTAATTCTTGAACTTGTTTTATATAATTCTTATATCATTGTCATCATCCTCATGTTTATATTATATTGAAAGTCATCTGTGGCCTGTAGTGCATAGATGGACTTGGTATGATTATGATCAGGAATTCTTCGGTATAATCATGACCGTAATGTTACAAATGATGTGGTAAAAGTCCTTATTGGCCCGTAGTGCATTGATGGACAGTTGTTGGCATGATCATGACCATTGATGAATATACGAATATCCTTGGCCCGTAGTGCATGGATAATTTGTGGTTGTGATACTAATGAATATCCTTGGCCGTAGTGCAAAGATGATGTAGATTATTTATTAAGCTGAGTCCTAGCGATAAAAGTGATGAAAAATCTTTTAAATCATAAAAGATAGTAGATTTTATTCTCTACTTGACTCTTTTAATGGATTGCTTGTTCCGCTTCAGTTAAACTTGATGTCAATTGTATTTTATCAGTTTAACACTGTTGAAGGCTAACGATAAATTATTCTGCATTATCTTAGTCATAATATTTCTTACTGGACTAGTTGAGCTCACCCTTTTACTTTCATTGTTCTATTCAAGAAATGAGAACGTAGCAGGGATTAGTTGGGGAACAGAGTGACGGTCCAAATAATAGCATTAGTAGTCTTCACTATTCTGTTAAATAGTGTGATAATAAATGTGATGAGGACTCAATTGAGAAAGGATATTGTCTAAATGACAATATTTGTATTAAAACTCACAGCATATGTTTAGTCGTTGTTGATTAATTTCGCAATCAATGAATACGTGCAAGTATACACGGTCAACAATAAATAAAGTGAAAGTAGAGTATCGTTCTCACGAGGAATTATTTAATAAAAAACACCAAGTACTAATACTTAACCAAATCAATTTTATTTAAATAACCAATAATTGTGATTTCTAGATTTAAGAAAACTAAATTAAACAAAACAAAAAGATTATTCTAAAAGAAAGCAAATAAACAACTAATAATTGATGGAATTCAGATAAATAAGAATTAAGACTCCAATATCCCCAATTATGAATTATATCTCAATTATTCAACTATCCCAATTATTATATCTACTGAATTGTTAACAGAAATTCTCAAATGCCAAAAGCCCTCTCTCGAGTGATCAATTGCCTTCTATTTAACTCAGATTAATTTTGCTATATCTCTATGCAAAACAATTGAATTAAACTCACTACAAACCCAATTCCTCTTATGTTACATGCGGCAAATAGATATTCTCATTCTATTAACAAACCTAATTATTCACTGTGCAAATAACTAAGTCACATGTCACCAAGCCCAGTTCTAACCCTAGAATTCCTTTTCCAATTCCTTCTAGAGTAACAAGGTAATTACTGATCATATAATTAATCAATAAGCTCAAAGCAAGATGAACAATTCACTTCAACACAAATAATTGGAATAAATCAAATAACTAATTTATAGCCATAAAAAGTTCAATTGAAATCTTAATAAAAGAGTTAGTTCATAAATAATGAATTAAAACCAAGAATCCACAATTGAATAGACATTAAAAGATAAAGGTATGATAAGAGAAGATAATATGATCTGTTGTCAGCAAATCTGATGCTCCCCTCTTGCTCCTGCTCTTGATCTTCAATGATCTCCAAGTTGCTTCAATCTCCAAAACTAATAAGAACTAGGGTTAATGTCTAATATAATAGAGTGTTTAATCTAGTCTACTCTATGTAAATCCCCCTTTATTTTATGCCTTACATCATGTATTTATAGGTTACAAGTCAAATTTTTAGGTTAGGAACAAACCCAATCCAATTTGGAGTCAAAAAGGTGTCAAAATTCGTCCAAAACGCGTCCAGGCCGCACCCAGCCCTTCTCCCAGCACCCCAGCGCTGGGCTCGACGCTCAAAGTCTGCCTTATAGCGCCCCGGCTCTGGAAAATGAACTAAGAATAGCGCCCCGGCGCTGTTACAAGTTCTGACATTTTCTGCTCCGACGTCCTTTGGGAAAATGGTCATAACTTCTTCGTCTGAACTCCGATTTTGATGATTCAAGATGTTCCGGAAAGAGGAGAAGTAGATCTACAACTTTAAATCTTTAAGTTTTTCGAAATAAGGTCCGTAGAAATACTCAAATTGGCTCTGAAGTGACTGTTGTGTAAATAGTAAGCCGAAAACGCGAATCTAGCCACCCCGAACGTCGATCCAAGTAACTTTTGTCCCAATTCCTACAAAACAATGTAAAACATGCATGAATGGACACAAACACTTAAAAACTATTCTAAAAGACTTGAGAACAACAATAAAATAAGCTCGAATGTATCCAATTTATGTGTATAAAACTCACTCATCAAATACCCCCAAACGTAAACATTTGCTTGTCCTCAAGCAAAAATACAAAAGAACTAAAAATAAACAAACTAACTCAACTACATGAATGCATATGCATGATCTACTTTATAATATACCTACGAACCTAGTAATAAATCAGTATGATATATAGCAACAGGCCTCAAAGATACCATTGGTACTCAAACAATATATCCGATCAAATAAAAATTCATAACTCTAACTAATTAGTCAATCCAAACCTGTCATCACCCATGTTATGTGTGTGTGCTTGTTAACCATTCTAACCAACCACAATTCAAGATAATCACATAACAAACTTCTTAGAAGGAAAATTTCAGTTCCAATTCAATTACTTTTGTGAACATGACAACTCCGGTTAAAACTAAGCAATTACCAAGTCTAAGGGTAAATACAAGATTTATTTATACTTTTATTCAACCACGAGGGCATTTTTGCACTTTCTCGTGTTTTTTTCATTTTTTTTTCTCATGGCTGTGCAATGTCTTATTCCCTTAGGCTTTTCAGTGCTACCTTAACGAGCTTTCGATCAACGACTCCCAAGTCATTAAGACCTTAGGGCGCTAGGTGTAAAGACAATCCCCTCAGGCTTACTTACTCAAGTAACAAAGGCCACAAAACTAGACAAGCTTGCCACGGTGTTTATTCATTTTTTTTCTTTTTCTGGATTTTCTATTTTTTTTCTTTTCATCATTTTTTCTCTTTTTTTTTTCTCTTTTTGTAATATATATACCCCATAAATTCTCCCAAACTCAAGCTTTTACGTCATTCCAACCTTTACCGCCAGTTCACTAATTTCCTTAAATTTTAACCAAGATTTTCCTCAGAAACAAATTATGAAACCTTTGAACCAAGTGGATTAAAACAGTTAAACTTTCAGTGCTAACCGGTTACATAAGTTTCAGATAGGCTCAGATTATCATCATGATTAAAATTAGAACTCATCATCAATTATCAACACTGTTCAAGTTAACATGCAAAACCAATCTTATCATAGGTCGAGCTAAGACCACACCAACCGATCACACAGATTCATGCAAAAAAAAATGCAATTATACTACATGAACACATACTAATGCAACACATATATGAATATGCAAATAACTACCATGTACTATATGCAACCTAAAAAAACACAATGCTAACACACAAAAAAAATTAACTACTATGCAGATAACTAACTATATGCAATACGACACTAAAATGCCCCCAAACTTAAACTAGACATTGTCCTCAATGACTAAATTAGAAAAAATTAAAGCAGATGACTTTCCTGAAAATATAGCAATCTTCCTCCTTGTCCGCTAAGTTTGGAGAATAGGCTAGGGACATGGAAAAATTGGACACCACACTTGAATTTGACTTGAATAACCTGTAAATCATGATAGAAACACTTTTATTAAATCCTAAATAAATGCAAATTCAAAACTACTAATATAAAACTTAATAAAAACTAAAAATAAAAATTAAACTTGGGTTGCCTCCCAATAAGCGCTTGTTTTATAGTCTCAGCCTGACTTCTTCAATTCTCTATCCAATTCCTCTTCAAAAGTTGAGGAACCCTCCATCCATCGGAAATAATATAACTTTTGGTAGGTTCCCATTTACGATAGCCATTGTATTAAAATCACCTAGCATGCTTTATTTAGATAAGATCACATTAAAGAACGTCCAACATCTAGGTGTTTTTTCCATTGTGTCTGCGAATAGATTCTGGAATTGAGGCTTGTCAGACACAACAATCTCTTCTTCTATCTTCTCCAACTCATTGAACCATGGCTTCGAAGTTGTACTCGCTTTTACGTCACAAGGAGTATTGCCGACGACATGACTACCTAGCGGACATGGTTTTGCAAAACTAACCGGATTCTTGAACTTTGGTGGAGAAGGTAAATGGGACACTATCAAGATTGGCTCATCTTCGTTGGTACTCAAAGTTAGATCTTTGCCAATCTCTTTTTGTTGGTCTCCAAGTCTTTCCTCTCTTTCAACATCAATATCATTTGGCACATCCGATTGCAGATTTGGTTCAGGCTCATTATCAGTCTCGTCATCCATGTCATAGAGCCAAGTGTATTGAGGACGGTTGTTCAACGCATGTGCTATCTGCCCCAATTGATTTTTCAGATTCTTTAACGATGCCCCTTGGCTTTGCAAATGCAGCTCTATTTGATTAAATCTTTTGTCTTGGTCCTCGTTCCTTTTGTCAGAAGCTCTAATGAATTTTTCCAAGGCTTCCTCCCAATTTGAATATTCTTCCTGTTGTAGTGGAGGTGGACACGAGAAATCCGGTGGGTATGTTGGACTTGGAGCATAAAATTGAAATTGATTGTTACTCCATGAAAAATCCGGGTGATACCCCCAATCCTGATGATAGTTATTGGGATAGACATAACTGTTGGGGTAATCACCACAATACTGTACCGGCTCGAAACTGATGGCGCATTGATGACTCATATGATTTCCAGCACAATAATCACAAGTAACCACCACACTTTGACGACGTTGAGTTTCAAAAGCTTCAAGCATCCTCGAAAGTGTCTCCATCTGTGCTGATAATGCAGAAAGTTACTTGAGTCTGTCAATCTCCGCTCCCCGTGATTGAGTCATGTTCGTGTATGGCCATTGATACGCAAAGTCATCCATGGTACCTAAAAAGAGAGAAATATAGGAAGAGAATGAGAAATAAAAATAAAAATGTTTAAATTAAGACTAATTTGATTGAAATTAATATTGGTAAATAATTATTAAATTAATTCCCCGGCAACGGCGCCAAAAACTTGTTGATTGATTTCGCAATCAATGAATACATGCAAGTATACACGGTCAACAAGTAATAAAGTGAAAGTAGAGTATCGTTCCCATGAGGAATTATTTAATAAAAATCACCAAGTACTAATTCTTAACCAAATCAATTTTATTTAAATAACCAATAATTGTGATTTCTAGATTTAAGAAAACTAAATTAAACAAAACAAAAAGATTATTCTAAAAGAAAGCAAATAAACAACTAATAATTGATGGAATTCAGATAAATAAGAATTAAGACTCCAATATCCCCAATTATGAATTATATCTCAATTATTCAACTATCCCAATTATTATATTTACTGAATTGTTAACAGAAATTCTCAAATGCCAAAAGCCCTCTCTCGAGTGATCAATTGCCTTCTATTTAATTCAGATTAATTTTGCTATATCTCTATGCAAAACAATTGAATTAAACTCGCTACAAACCCAATTTCTCTTATGTTACATGCGGCAAATAGATATTCTCATTCTATTCACAAACCTAATTATTCACTGTGCAAATAACTAAGTCACATGTCACCAAGCCCAGTTCTAACCCTAGAATTCCTTTTCCAATTCCTTCTAGAGTAACAAGGTAATTACTGATCAGATAATTAATCAATAAGCTCAAAGCAAGATGAACAATTCACTTCAACACAAATAATTGGAATAAATCAAATAACTAATTTATAGCCATAAAAAGTTTAATTGAAATTTTAATAAAAGAGTTAGTTCATAATTAATGAATTAAAACCAAGAATCCACAATTGAATAGACATTAAAAGATAAAGGTATGATAATAGAAGATAATATGATCTGTTGTCAGCAAATCTGATGCTCCCCTCTTGCTCCTGCTCTTGATCTTCAATGATCTCCAAGTTGCTTCAATCTCCAAAACTAATAAGAACTAGGGTTAATGTCTAATATAATGAAGTGTTTAATCTAGTCTACTCTATGTAAATCCCCCTTTATTTTATGCCTTACATCATGTATTTATAGGTTACAAGTCAAATTTTTAGGTTAGGAACAAACCCAATCCAATTTGGAGTCAAAAAGGTGTCAAAATTCACCCAAAACGCGTCCAGGCCGCACCCAGCCCTTCTCCCAGCGCTGGGCTCAACGCTCAATGTCTGCCTTATAGCGCCCCGGCTCTGGAAAATGAACTAAGAATAGCGCCCCGGCGCTGTTACAAGTTCTGACATTTTCTACTCCGACGTCCTTTGGAAAAATGGCCATAACTTCTTGGTTCGAACTCCGATTTCGATAATTTAAGATGTTCCGGAAAGAGGAGAAGTAGATCTACAACTTTCATTCTTTAAGTGTTTCGAAATAAGGTCGGTAGAAATACTCAAATTGGCTCTGAAGTGACTACTGTGTAAATGGTAAGCCGAAAACGCGAATCTAGCCACCCCGAACGTCGATCCAAGTAACTTTTGTCCCAATTCCTACAAAACAATGTAAAACATGCATGAATGGACACAAACACTTAAAAACTATTCTAAAAGACTTGAGAACAACAATGAAATAAGCTCGAATGTATCCAATTTATGTGTATAAAACTCACTCATCAGTCGTATTTTACACGACTGTTGTATAATTAAGTTTTTATTTGTATTTTGTACCATGTATTTGGCAACTCAAGATGGGTGATGTATACCTATTTTGGGGGCGTCACAAAATTAACTAACAACAGAAATATTATTCAAATATTTTTGTTCAAGTCCATAACATGGGATAAGAAAGCTTGACATCCATTTTTTAATAAATGAATGGCTTTATGGCCTGATATGACAGTGATTGACTTTAGTGATTTGGTTACTTGAATTCGCATAACAGGTTGGTTAGGAATATGAAAACTAACAACCTTATGAAAACAATCAATTTTAGCATGATGAGTAGTTAACTAATCAATCCCTAAAATCACATCAAATGCAAGTATCTTTAAAGAGATAAGATCAGCAGGTAATGTGATGGTACCAACTTGAATCAAGCAAGACTTATAAACAGTGGATGTAACGAAAGTTTCTCCTAACGGAGTCTCAACAGATAAATCAAAATCTAATTTCTCCGGAGTCAAGTTCAAACGTTGAGCACAAGTAGGAGAGATAAAAGAATGGGTAGAACCAGTATCTAGTAAGGTATAAACTTCGCAAGAGTTTATGATTAGCTTACCCGTGATCACCTCATTCGGGTTCCTCGCGTTTTGGCCAGTCACGACAAACGCTCTACCAGTAACCGCTGACTTTAACTTGTCCGGGACAGCCTTTGGAGTCACCATCCCCGTTGGACTTAGTTTCGCTACTGAACAATCTTGAGCTATATGGCCTTCCTTTCCACAGTTATAACATATCTTGAATTGTTGTGGGCAGTTTGGGCTGATGTGTCCCTCTTTCCTGCATTTATAACATACAACCGGTGGTCGTTCTCCTCCCCTAGGAATAGTTGATGTTGGTGCTAACGTCCTCACCTAGTCATTTTTGTACCTTCTCTTTTTGAAATCTCCTCCCGACTCGCTTCTTCTATTATCATGGCCACTATTACCACCAAAGTAGTTACCGCTTTTATCCGTATTTTTCCCTCCCCGCTAGTTGTCATTGCTCCGATGATTGCTGCCACCGGTATGACCCTAGTTGTGGTCCATCAGTTGAACATACTCATTATCTCGCTCTAATAATTGAGCCCTGTTCACAACATCTGAATATAGAGAAAACTTGTGAGAAATAAGATATTGCCTAATTTCAGGTTTTAGACCTCTCAGAAACATCCGCGTCATACGTTCATCATTTTCTACTAAATGAGGTGCAAACCTAGATAACTCTACGAACTTAGCCTTGTACTGGGACACAGTCATGTTGTTCTGTTCTAGTCTAATAAATTCTACCTCCTTCATATGACGAATACTTTCAGGAAAGTACTTGTCATTGAATAGTTTTTGAAACGTTTCCCAAGACATGTTGAGTGTGGCTGGCTGGGTACACTTCACAAATTCGCACCAGTAATCTGCCTCACCACGAAACATAAAGGTGGCGAATGGAACCTTCTGTTCCTCCGTGCATCCCAAGACATCAAATATCTTGGTAATTTGCTTGATCCATGTTTCCGCCTTAATCAGATCCGGCTTTCCCACAAATTCTGGTGGTCCCAACTCTTTGAACTACTTGGCTGTGACAAGCCGCGCATTGCTATCATTTCCACCCGTATTCTGTACACGAGTCTACCTCGTCTAATTTTGCATGAACTGTAAAAATCTTCTAAACATCCCATCATTCATCGTTTGTTCGGTAGTGTTGTTTACAAAGAGGAATATTGTCTTCCTATTGCATGTTCCCCTGGTTTGAAAGGTGTCTCCACGGTCTCATTCACTGCATTGTTAACATTCTCAGCTGCCATTCTCAAATACTGCCATAAAATAAGGGTTAATTAAAGAAAATGACATACCACATAATACCCCTATATTCTGACCGACCAACAAATAAGCTTAGGTAGAACACACTAGCGAATGATTTACTCGTCTCTCCCCTCCTAGTTATATTCCCCGATCTCCGTCAGAGACCATATCCCTAAACTCTGATACCAACTGTGACACCCCCAAAATAGGTATACATCACCCATTCTGAGTCACCAAATACATGGTACAGAAATAACTACAACTTCATTAATACAATTATCGTGCAATCGACAACACATAAATTGTGAGTTTAAATATAAATATTATCTTCTAGACAATATTCACACTCAAATAAGTCCTCATTATAATTATTGATACACTATTTTATAAAAATAGTGAGGACTACTAAACAACTTTCTAGAATCATCACTCCACACTCCGACTAGTCCCTGCTATATTCTCACCTCCTGAGAAGAAACATGGAACAAAAAGGAAAAGGGTGAGCTCAACTAGCCCAGTAAAGAATATTATGACTAAGATAATGAACAACAAATTATTGTTAGCATTTAACAAATCAGATAAAATATAATGGACAACCAGTTTTAGATCAATATTCGCAGAGAAAATAACAATTCATTAGAAGAGTTAAGTAGAGAATGAAATCTACTATCATCTATGAATTTAAAAGCCCATCATTAATATTTTATCCATGTAACATCAATTAATATACATCTTGAACCAAATATTCATCTTTGCACTACAGGCCAAAGATATTCATCAGTTGGTCATGTTCATCTCAACACCTGTTCATCTTTGCACTACGGGCCAAAGATATTCATTAGGTAATCAATCATATTTGCATTATAGGTAAAAGATATTCAGTTATATCACCATTTAGGACTGAGGATGATGAAAAATATCTTAAAGAAACGAATCCAATGAGATAAAAGATCAAAGATTAGGGATTCGTACTTTAATTTATCCAAGTTCAAAAATACTCTATAATAATCAATTTTGGTGCAAAATTTCAAAAATAAAGATCAAAACATGGATACAATCAAAGATAGTAACCATACTAGACATCTTGGACAAAGAAGAGAAAATTTCATTTTTCGGTGAATAGTGTCGTATACGTGAATAGTAACCCGACACAAAAAGGTAGAAATTCTACAATAAAATTCATATCAATATTTCGGCATAATGATATTGAAAGAAATAATATCATTTACGAAAAAAATAACATCCCTTACCTCAAAAAAATAGTACTTCCGGCTGAAATTTCGGATATAGTGCTGAAAGAAACTTGCACTGAATAGCAACTCTCAAAGTATCAAAATACTCATAAAAATACGTTCGATATTATAGAGAGAAAAACTTATGATTCTGGTGTGATTTTTAATTCTAACTAAGCACCCTATTTATAGGAAAAGCTTAGCATGCCAATGTTGACAAAATTGCCTCTGATGGCTTCTACGCATCCTACTTTGAAAACTTAGCCCACCACTTTTGAAAAACATTTCATCACATTTCACCAACAAAGGACAAAAGTGGGGCCCACCCATTTTAATAAAAATATTTATTTTTGAAACTTCAATAATTCATAATAAATAACTCCTTTATCAGAAAAATTCGAATCTCGTGTCTATTCCATAGGAAATTTAATTCTCTACAACTTTAAAGAAGAAAGTTTTTCCAAACAGAAAATAACTGAAATCCACATACGGATGATTTTTAATACCTCAATTTCAACAAAATACTAATAAAATACCTCAGCATTAATTCTTTCATTTATATCCACATAAAAATAAATATTTCCTTATCATATAAATTAATAATTAATTATTCACAAATAATATTACAGAATCACAATATGACAATCAGGTCGTTTCCAGGAAAGAGGGGGCTTTACGATAAGGATTTCTCCTTACTGGTGCGCAATTAGGTGACCAAACCTCTCCTTAGACAGAACTTTCTTAGACATTGTCAACAATGTTATCTAATAATATTATTCAAATAATATTAATTATTGATCTGATAATGGAAAATACTGTGCAGTTATAATTATTGGAACAACAATAATATAAATTATCAACGTAGTAATTATTGAATCAATAAAATAAAATATTGAACAGTAATTACTGTAACAATTATTGAGTAGTACCTTCTTACGTAAGAATCAATAATTCACAAAAAAATACTGTGCAACATCGTGTGCTACTGTGCAACCACGCATATTACAGTACTTTAACCACCAGGTATTCCAACAGTGTTAACATTAACAACTACGCCGTTATTTATAAAAACTCAAACTTGTCGTTTTCTTCATCCGACTATTTTCCGTTATAGGGCCAACAAATGACTGCGCCATCGTACGAATATTCCCCGATAGCAAGAATATTCCACGACCAAACGAATATTCCCCGACAACAATGAATATTTTATAACCACTTGCTTATTTTGCAAAATTTGCGCATTTCACTCATAACTAAAGCATTATATCAAATTAACACCTTATTATTTAAAATAATAATTAGAGCAAATTCGATTTTATTTATAAAAAGTTGGGGTCTTACACCACCTAACATTCCCTTACTCTTAACTTATTCTTAACTTGCCCTTAACTTGCTCAATACGAATTCCTCGTATCATATTATCTATTACTCCTCGTGAGTTTATCTCGTATTATATCATAGTACATTATCTTCATAGCATCAAGCTATAATTATTCAAACATTACAGACCATCTTTCTTTTATAACTTAAACAGATCACGTCGTGATCTTATTTTATAATCATCTCCCTTAAAATTCTTTTCTTAACTCGTGATCGTTTTGTTTTACGATCATCTTTTTTTCCTTTTTCATCATTTACGATTTCATTTATGCTTTTAATCTTACAGACTTTGTCTATTCATCATTATTCGTTATCTTGGCTATTGGAGTTAGGTAACTCCCAATTCTTATCTTTCTATCTCTTCAAGATTCTTCTTTGAATTTTCTTGTTTATATAACAATTATTCCTTAAAGAATTTCTAACTTCATTTACATTGCTCAATATTTCATTCGAGTTCCACATTTTCATTATAGGTATCCATTTTTTGTACTTGGTACACATCGAGTCTCTAATAGTTTCAATATGGTACGCTGAGTGAATTCCCAAAACAACCAACAAACTAGGTACCGAGTTGTAGTTCGTATATACCTCCGCTCTATAAAAGAATCGTTTAGCCCAGATATCATACATCAACTATTAAAGAGTACGATTGTGCCATACTTAAATATAGCTTTTTATTCTTAACTACTTTATCATTCTTTTCTTATAGACATTGTCTATTTATTATCACCTTACATCTTTATTATTGGAGTTGGATAACCCCACATTCATATTTCTTATAACTCTGCGAGATTCTTCTTTGAATCCTCTCACGCATGTTTTAATCCATTCTTTATAAATTTCTTAAATTACTTCTTATTGTTCAAACTCTATCTGAGCTTATTCTTTATCATCTTCACATCTCTTCTCTAAGGTTGCCTAAGGTACTCTTACCTAAGGTTTCTAACTTATCAGCTTTGATACTAACTGTAACGTCCCCAAAATTTAAATAATTTAATTCTCGACTTCGGTCGTTAACAATACATTCAACCTCTAATTTTACATCATTAAACGATAATACAACCATTGAAATTTACGAAATAATTAAAATTTTCTATTACAAACTATTCTCGTTCCCAAAACTTTCAACTTTTACATCTAAATATCTCAGAATCATTTTAATACTACAAGAGTTTACATAGCAAAACGATATTACAATTCAACATTAATACATTTACCGAAACATTAGACATGGTTTACAAGAATAACAACTTGGCTAGGATATTAAATCTTCATGTATCACTTTTGATCCATATCAATCAAGTAGCACATAGCGTTACCTTCAATTCTTGAATCTGCAAAAAATGGTTATTTGCAAGAATGAGCTCGACAGCTCAGCAAAATCTAACAGTTTTCATGCATCACGTAGCACATAATAACATGCTCAATATACATCTCATAATCATAAACTAACATAGCATACATGTTGTAGCTCACATAACAACTATAAAGATTGAGTTCCTTACTCAATCAACATTCATAGCTCAATCATCATAGTCATAGATTGACTTTCACATTTCATACTTTTGTTTTGACATATATACATATATACAATAAAATTTTAAAGCAGTTCATCATTAAGTTCACATAGCAAAAACGAACTAAAATACTTGTCTTTACCGGCGTTTTACCAACACGCTAATACTTCGCGTCCTTGCACAACCTACACTGTATATAAAATTGATAATAAACAAAATCAATACTCAATCTCATGGTCAAATTTATTCTAAGACCTTACTTTATCTTATTATCCTTTATAATGTCTTTATAGACATCTAACTGTGTTTTATATGCAACTCGGTTTTATTTTCATTTTCATCACCACACATGCTAGACTATCGCACTTGTAGTTTAATGTGCGTATATCATACCACTTTGGTTTCAAAAAAATGCATATTCAACGCATTGTTTACATGTTTAATTTTCCTTCAAAAATCAAAAATCGCCCTTTTCGATTTCTTTCCATTATTATTCTTGTATTATCATCTTTTCATGCTTAGATGCACATAACACCCAATATTAGCCATTAGTTAGACACTTTGTATACCAAAGTTTAGAAACACTATTACTCTTAGGCATTTTGTCGAGCACGTTATGTGCACACATTAACTTATCTCAACTCTTGATCTTAAATGGTTAATTATGTATAGAATGTGATAACACATATCTATATTCATTATATATGTCAAAACATATTGTTAATCATCAAAATATACCATAACCCAAAATCTTAATTCAAACAGAATTATAAAACGCATCTTCACAATTTCTTTAACAAAACGTTGTTTTCGTTTTTAACGTAACTCCTTCGTTACATGTCCGTTTTTGTTCCTTCTTATATAGAATTAACCCTTACTCAGTGTACTACAACCTCATCTAGGCCTTAAAGTCAGACCCGAATCCATCTAAAATAGATTCTGTAATTTCATCAACTAGTCCAGAAATTTTCATTTTTTGGACAGCCTTACTAAATAATTTATTTCGGACATGATCCGGTCCATAAAATGGCTCAATCACATTAGTCTAGCTAGTAAACTTCCATATCTACAACGTTTTAGTTTAAAGTTTATTCAGATTCAAAACACACGAATTTATATGAATTTTTCAAAGTCAGAAATCGTAACAGTTTTGATTTTCTGGGCAGAAACCCTTCGGACCAGCCTTACTAAAACAGACACTACAAGAAATCTACAAGGATTTTTCATGTGATTCCACTTTCAGAATATAGCTTACTTCCATTGCTTCGATTTGATATAAGGCTTACTTTCTAACTCATTATACCTAAAGCGGTATGAATTTCACAAGATCTGTCCACAATTACTCAAAACCTACGAATTTTGTTCTTCAAATTTTCTTTCCATTTCATTTTCTTTCTTGAATCATCTTGTTTGATTCTTGATAATCCAAGATTAAATTAATACAAACAAGATTAAGCATGATCTACTACCCTAGATCTTCTAAAAACATAAATCTACCCAAAAAATCAAAGATTAAACAAGGGTTTAGAAGTTACCTTCTTCTAGTTTTTTTTCTTCTTCTTCCATGGCTTCTTCTTCTTCTTCTTCTAACTTCTCTCAATTCCTTTATTTCTCTCTCTCTCTCTCAATTTCTCTATTTCTCTCTTCCACCAAGACTCTTGCTCTAAAAGAAAAAAAACTCTAGGATTTCTTCTTGTGTAACTCCTCATTTGGGTAATAGTTATGTAATTAATTAATATAATAGTAACCCCCACTAATAAAATAAGGCTTATGTTACAAAACTCCTACATGCATGACCAATATCACATTAAACCATTTTAGTAGCATAACGTCATTTTTCCATCATTAGTTAAGCAACCGAATGGTTAGACTATTCATTATATACTATTATTACTTTACTATGACATATAACATATTTCTAATGTCACACTTAAATAATTACTTATTTTAGTAATAAACTCAATTAAACCTTACTAATTATAATTCCTATTTAACCAAAATAATTGTAATTTTATTTAACCCATTACAAACCTTTTAATTTAATTATTTAATTAAATTAGAATATTTCCATACCATTAAAATAATAAAATACACATCAATTGAAGAATTATTTAACATACACTTAATTAATAAAATCACACTTAAATATTTTAAAGTTATTTTATTAGTAAACTCAATTAAACTTTAATAATAAAATGCACATCAATTATAAAATTATCTATCAAATTATAACGCTTAATTAAATTAAGACAAAACAACCAACATCAAATATTTATTATTTAATAAATAAATCAACTAAAATATTTATCTAACTCAGATAAATTTTTTAATTAATTATAAAAATCACATTCGTTATATGAACAGTGCCCATGAACAGTACCCAGACATGAAAAGTTTCAAATTTAATAATAAAGTTCAGACCACTATTCCAGTTAAATGATATTAGATGAAGCGCAATTTCTAATCATTTCAGAAATTATAGAAGCAATACTTACCATAGTAAATTTAAATTTAGGAATACGAGATGAAATAATATCGCTTACGTAATATGGAGTATGAAAGAAAATGATATTCCTTACGAATATGGAAGGAAATAATGTCATTTACGAGTATTGAAAGAAAATATCCTCCTTTACGAAGAAAAAATAATATCCTTTACCGTAGTAGAAAATGGATTTGATTGGAATATCGGATATTAGTCTGAGAAAATCTTGCACAAAAAGCTACACTCAAAATATCCTTATACTCACAAGAAATACGCTCAATATTATAGAGAGAGAATTTTCTGATTCTAGTTTGAGTTTCATTGTTTAACTAAGCAGCCTATTTATAGGAAAGTGGTAGCACACCACTTTTGACCATTTCACCTACGGATGATTATTTGCAACACACCAAATTTGAAATCACACTTTCCAAGCCAACTTGCTTTCTTCCGACATTTATCACATGTTCTTGAAATAAAAGAATTCAAATTCAATTTGAAAACTAATTCAAATTCAATTTGATCATCTTCACTCCATTTAATTCACATGCCAAAATATAATAATATTACCATTTAAATTACTGTTATATTATCACATTATATTATGATAATGTAATATTATAATAATATATTTAAATAAATCTATTATCGGAGATGATAATTATGGTTTCATAGAAAATATAACAAACTTTCGACAAATGTCCTATTCTAAAATTTCTTCATTTATATTAAAATTTAAAGAAATAATTACTTACCAAATTTATCAATTATTTGTAATTCTTCAATAATTATTTCTAATTAATATTATAGATTCACATACCGATAACCAGATCGTTCCTAAGAAAAAGAGAGGTCTTTCCGATAAGGATTTCTCCTTACCGGCGCGTAATTATATGACCTAACCCTTTTCCTTGACAGAACTTTCTAAACATTATCAATAATACTATCTAATAATATTATTTCAATAATATGAGTTACTGTGTGTAACAGGATGAATTGATTGAGTCGTTATTCTGGGGACAGGATCCTTTTAAGGGGAGAAAGTTGTGATAAACGAGATTTTTATAATTTAATTGGAATATTTATTAAATTAATTAAATATTTTTCGATGATTTAATTATTGGGTTAAATAATTAATTGATGAAATTGTGGTAGATTAATTTAATTATATGTGTTACATTGATTAAATTAATGTGGAGAATTTTTATATTCAAAGTATGTATTTAATTGAGCTTATTTGATTAAATGAATTAATTAATAAGCATAATGTTATTCTAATTAATTTAATAATTAATTAGAGATTTAATGATTTGACATAATTAATAAATAAGAATTTTAATTATGTGACTATGTGAATTTATGTGATTAATTTTATGCTATTTTATTTAATTAAATTAAATAAAATTAATTGATTAATTAGATGTGTGACCATTAACTATATTATAAGAGATTAATTAAAATAAATGAAAATGAGCCTTTTAAGGCTAGCCAAACATGGCCCTAAGAGGAGTTGGCCAGTTAACCCGCTAAGGGATTAACTGACCACAACTACGTCAGTTTATTTATAATTAATACGCATTCTTCAGTTCATTGTTTAAGTCTGGAAAACTCAATCACAGAGAGAGAAAAGAGAGAGATTTGAGAGAATTGTGAGATTGAAGAAGAAAGAGTTGGAAAATTAAAGAAGAGTCTTGTCATCTTTGAGTACCGAAGCAGAGAAATCAAGGGTAACTCCTTAATCTAAGCTTTTAGTTTACGTTCTTAAAGTTTTCATGAAAAACTGGCTTTTAACTCTCTGTAATTAAATTTTCATGGCCAATTGTTAAATTTATGATGCTATATATGTGTATTAACATGTATAGTTCAATTATATATGATCTATATGTGTTTTAGAATAATTAATCCATGAAATCATGTTCAAATTGAAATTTTATAGTTTTATAGAGAAAATATATGAATATGGCTTATAAGTACAAAAATTTATGTTTAAATTGCATATTAATCGGTAAATTGATGAATGATTACGTTTATACATGTAAAAACGAAAAGAACGAAACTTAAACGGACTGATTTGGTCGAAAAATGAGTTCACAGTAGTTGATTTCGTTAATAATGCTAAAAATGGAGTTTTTCATAAGAACAATGAAATTATGGGATTTGATTCAAGTGATTGTATGAATTAAGTTGTTAAAATCATGTTAGAAAGGTTGGGTAATGATCGTATATAAATTATAGTATATGAGTATGCTTAAATTAATGAATGGACAAGAAATTGGAAGTTTTTGACCCTATTCTGTATTCTTCACGAACACACGGTTGAACTTGTGTGAGATTTTTTTGGCCTAAATTGGCTTTGTTATGTGTTCGTGAACTGCAGAAACTAAGTCTGGGTAATCCCGCCCCCAGCGGGCGTTACCAAACTAAATTACTCCGCCCCAACAGGCAAAATAAAATAAATAAAATTAAAAAATAAATAAAAATAAATAATAAAATAAAAAATAAAAATTGAATAAATAATTAATTAAAATATTTATAAAATAAAATAAATATTTTAATTAAAATGTTTATGGAATAAATAAATATTCTATAAAAATTATTATTAAAATATTTATAAAATAAAATAAATATTTTAATTGAAATATTTATGAAATAAAATAAATATTCGATGGAAATTATTATTAAAATATTTATAAAATAAAATAAATATTTAATTGAAATATTTATGGAATAAATATTTGATGAAAATTATTATGAAAATATTTATAAAATAAAATAAATATTTTAATTGAGATATTTATGGAATGAAATAAATATTCGATGGAAATTATTATTAAAATATTTATCAAATAAAATAAATATTTAGTTGAAATATTTATGGAATAAAATAAATATTCGATGGAAATTATTATGAAATAATTTATTCAAGTGTTATAATAATAAGGGAATGAAAATATTCTAATTTAATTAAGTAATTAAATTAGAAGGGTAATGATTTGTTAAATAAAGTGGAGTTATATTAAATAATTAAGTGAAAATGTAACTAATGAATGTCGTGAATACATATGGTATGTGTGTAGGACTTGTGGTGAACGAAAGTAGTAATCATTTAGCCTATACACGAGGCAAGTTCCTAAATCTTGTTTCTTTACATAAAGCAAGTTCCTTATTCTATCTTGTTTATTATTGTTCAAGTCAAGATTTCATATTAGATGTTATCATTCTTTAAAAGCATGATTCCTGTTATACAATACTTATTTGATTGTATACATCTTGAATTTTATTATTCAAATTGAATATCAATTATTGTTGAATCTTGTAAGACTAGCGAACCCTTATTGATTTGACTAGTCCAAAGTTGATGAACGTTCTAAATTTCAGAATCATTGTTGAACTTATCCAAACCAAACTTCCTTTGATGCGGACACTAATGTCAAACTGAGATGAACAACCCTGTTATAGGGATTAATTATGCTTTAGCGTTAAGATATTGTGCACAGTATGGTACTAAGGGTTGATCCCCCTAAGTACGAGAAGAATAGTCCATAGTCTTATGACTGTGAAAGGTTTCAAGTATAAACACTTGACAACCTAGGACGTAGTTCAAGGTCTTATGACCCTCAGAAGTTCTTTTGATTCTTGTTATTCATTCTTGATTCAAAAGCCGAGTTTTCTTATTTCAGAAGTCTTTGATTCATTCGCATGTTATTATTTTATTGTTATATTATTATACTTGTGGGCAATCATGTTCACTCTTGCGTAATAATAACATTGCAGTTAAGAACGAAAGGTCCTACAAGCCTTCTACTAGCAAAGGTAAGGGCAAAGTTAACAAGTAATGAAGACTTGTTGTTTATTTGATGTATTTATATTTCAGACTTATGTTAAAGTTGTGTAAGACTTGTTATTTGTTTATGTTTTCGCATTCAAGATTTAAGGCTAGTATGACCTGTGATTGATGTATTTACATCCAGATGTTGTAACTCTATAAGGAGAGGATTTATTTCTATCTATTTATGATTTTTCATTTATTACAGGATGTTTGGACAATGAACACCAAATTCCGTAAGAATTAAAGTACCCGAATTTGGGGGTGTCACACTGTGTCGTGACAATTATTGAATCAATAATGTAAAATACTATTCAATTATCACTGTAGCAATTATTGCATCAATAATATGAAAGACGGTGCATTTTTACTGTATCAATTATTAAGTGACTTCTTACGTAAGAATCAATAATCAGAAATACTATGCAATACCGTGTGCCACTGTGCAACCACGCGTATTACTGTACTTTTATCACCGGGTATTTCAGCAGTTTTAACGGTAAAAGTTTTGCCATTTTTTTTATAAAAAGGTTATTTCTGTCGCTTTCTATATTCGACAGTTATTTGGTTATGTGGTTCACCAATGATTGCGCCGTCATACGGATATTCCCGATAAAAAGAATATCTCCCGACTAAAACGAATATTCCCTGACAAAATGAATATTTTATGACCACTTGCTTACTTTGCAAAATTTGCACATTTCACCCATAACTACAGCATTATATCAAATCAACATCTTTTTATTCAAAAATAATATTTAGAGAAATTAAATCTTTATTCATAAAAAGTTGGGGTTTTCAATTGGGATGTCGAAATAGTACCGAACTCAACTCAGACTGAAATAGTTTGACTTGATACCGAGTTTTTATGTGTTTTATTGACTGTTAGGATTATGTGGTAATGTGATTAGGTTATTTTATAACTATATATAGCCGTATTATATGTGATGATATTATTCTAATTGGGAGATCGATATTATCAATATTAGATCTTCAAAGGAAGCTAAAATAGATTGCGTAGCAGTAGTCGACTGTACAGGCGAGTTCTTTAACTCTAACCTGAGTTATGATTCTTCAATTATGCTAGTGGTTAATCCTTGTTGATTACATCACGTCTATGATTTATTGATTCGCACATTGTGCATGTTGCATATGTTCATCAGGTATAAAAGGCTGATCACCTTCATTACCATTTGGTCCAGTTGATTTATTCATGTTCATTGTTGGCCATTCATTTTTATTATCTCGGTCGTTCAGTTATGAAAATTGATTCATGATCTTTCACAATTATTATATTATTGAAATTTTTGTCAACTTATTATTCATTCTTTTCAATCATGATATATCTTTTCTTGAACTTAAACTTGTTGGGCAAACTTGTTGCTCACCCTTGCTATATCATGCTAAACATTGCAAATTAGGACGAATACTTTGGATACAGGCGAAGGCAAATGATATTGTATGTCGAGTAGGATATTGAATTCAGGTAATAAGTTAAGGTTATCGACCTTAGGGATTATGTGTAAAAGTTAATGTATAAACAAAATTATGTTTATATCTTTCGTAATAGTTATAGAATTAGTGTACCAGGTTCGTGGTGATTAGTACCTGGATTTGGGGATGCTACAGTTGGTATCAGAGCTGTAGGTTATAAACCTTAGATAGGTTACCTTAGGCTAATAACCGCCGTGGGAATAGATAAGGACTAACTCAAATAGAGTTAGTGCGTTAAAAAGATTCAAAGACGAATCTTGGCAAGTTATAAAAGATCCAGAGTTACCTAACTCTGATAATAAAGATGAACAGTAGTAATAAATAGATAGAGTCTAAAAGACTAAAAGTATACGGGGAAAGGAGATCTTAAAAAAAACGATCATAGTATAGAAATGAATCGTAATATAATATGATGAGATCACACCGTGATCTGTTAAGGTCGCAGCAGGGAGGAGGATCAATCAAATGATTGAATATTTTACGACAATTGGTGTGTGTCAGTTGTACTATGAATTGGTATTGTGCCAACTCAGAAAAAGGGTTGGGGGTAATGCAATACGGATTAAACAAAATTTGTATGGAGTAAGTGTGGAGCTAGGATTAAGTGGGATTTCAATTGAGGACTAATGTCAGCAGCTGAGTTGTATGATTCTTTATATGGCGGGGAAATTTGTACTTGGTTTTAGAACCACTTAGCTTCCTACTCGATATAGTGGTTAAGTTGAACAATTCTTTGTATGGGCGGGGAATTGTCCTTGGTGTAACAACCGCTTAGCTTCCTATATTGATTAGTGGCTGAGTTAACCAATTCTTTGTATGGGCATGGGATTATGTTTGGCTCGACAACCACTTAGCTTCTGGTAGTGATAATCATTAAAATGTTTGTGTCTTGCTATTTGCTATATACATGTTGAGAAGGTGATTCTTTTCTCATGTGTATAATAGATAGGTAGAGAATATAAGGTTAGGTGGGAGTTCTTAAAACTCATACTTATGGTAAGTTTGTGACTCATAATCGTATGGTATGTTTTTGAAACCCTAAGTGTATGGACAGTTCCTGATTGGTTCTTGAACTACGTATTGCTAGGATAAGTTCTGAAACTCATATTATTGTGAAAAGTTCCTGAACTCATAACGTGTGGTAAGTTTGATGAACTGGGGTATAACTAAGAGTTGTGAATGGAGCCTTGAGGATGATAGGAATAGATAGACTGATTAAGCAATGGATCATTATAGAAAGTGAAGCTTAGGTATTCCAAATCTTCTAGTTATGCTAGACTTCAAATTTTTTGACATCAAGCTAAATACGCACTATGTGCCTTTTTAAAAATGAATTTTTACTCCCAACACATAGTGACAATTGTGTATATGTGGACTTCGGGACACTGACACATCGTTACCTGTTTAGATGATAAAACTGATTTACAATGATTTTTGAACTGTTTAAAAATAGTCTATGCTACTTGTTTCGGCTAGATGACAATGATTTGAAAATATCAAATATATTTTTATATCATTAATTCATCATGTAACCTGGCGCAAAGATGATAAAAATTGTTGGAGTTATAAATGCAAAATTACTTAGTGTTGGATGTAGTCAAAAGATCGTCAACCCACTATAGTATGATGTGTTATGACAAAGTCACAATGACAGAATCCTCAAATGGGTTGTAAAACACAGTACAGTATCATGACGTCATAAAATATTTTTAGAATTTCAAAGATAATTAATTGCCAACGGGGTTTGGCCATACATGTTTCGATTGAAATTGAATTATTGGTATGAGTCTAAGCTATTTGATTTCGCTAGACCAATGTTTAAGAAATTCAAAGTGTTCTTTGAAATTTTCCTGAACCGAATTATTTTGGTGTGGAATCCTATGATAAGACTGAGGTGAACATTTTAAAATTGGGAAAACTTTTGTGCGCTCAAGGCGGATATGATGTACGAAAAAAAACGTTCTAACAAGCAATACTTGATCAGTACAGGACATAACGGGCTAATCACCCTCTGTGTTCGTAAGTCATGACGGTTTGCAGATAAATTTCTGTATAAACCTTTTCGAAAATGAAAGTTCATAGTCTATATGACTCCTCAGCATGATTTGAAAATTTTAACTCTTGGGAGTGATATTTTGGGTAGCATGTGATGATGTGTAGGAAATAGTATGAACTCATTGTGTACGGGTATAATCTGATATGGTTGAATAAAGGTCGTATTGAAAACCTAGTTCTGGTGAATGAATGGTGTAGGGTGTAGTAGGTTGTAATTTCGGGGACGAAATTCTTAGAAGAACGGGTGAATGTGACAACCCGAGAATTTAGACGATTATTAAAATCTTAAAAAATTGAATAAAGGTTAAATAATAAGACCTAGACTGGGAAATAGAATATGGAATAAGAAATCTGTGAAGGATTTGTATGGATTTCAAAATTTTTGGTGAAGAACTTATAGGGTTAAGTGTATGAGTGTACATGATTATGTGTATGTGCTTATATGTGTGTACGGTATGTAGTTAAGGGTCAAGTATTGAGTAGATAATTATATCATTGACAAACCCTAATGATATGTTAAGAACTTTAGTGTTCAGTGAGAAAACCCTAACGATTAATTCTAGTTTTAGAAACCCTAATTTCAGTTTTGAGAATCCTAAACCCTAATTCAGAATATTAAAATCCTAATTTGGGAGCTCAAATGCTAAGTATAAAACCCTAAGGGGTAATATTTATGGGATATATGTGAAAAGACCAAGTTACCCTTCAAATTGTAGGGGAAATTACCAAAATATCCTTAGAAGGTGCAAAATGACTAAAATGCCCTTTTACTTAATGTTTAAGTAAAAGATTTTGTAAATCTTGGTGAGACACCAAGCCATGTTTATCCCATGTGCTCTAAATCTTATTAAATCAGCCAAGTTGCCACCTAGCAACATTTGGATTCAATGAATCAAAGATTTAAAAACTAAAAAGTAAGAAATATCTCACTTTAGTTTTCAAAAGCTAAGACTCTCTCTCTCTCTCTAACCTTCAAATTTGGGAGTGAATATCCTTAACTCTCCAAGATTAGATCATAAAGATCAGAATCAAAGATTTGAGCAAAAAGGTATATAACCCTAAATTTTATTAAATCATTATGATTTATGTTAATGATGTGTTTTGATGTTTAGATATATGTTAGAAGCTGTTATTTAGTGATCTATGATGTTACATCATGGATCCATAACATCTAAGTGCAAGAAAATGGGATTTTAAGGACTGATTGTGAACCCTAGAAATATAGTCGGCAGCCTAATGTCAGAGGCCATAAATCATTTTGTGTTAGATGTTAGGATAGATTAGTGTTATATTCATGTTCTATGCCATGAGGAGAGTAGACTGTAAGTGGAATCAAGTTCATACCATGTCTAGATCTCAAGATACTGATGGTCAAACATAGTTGACCAAGCACAAAAATGATTTCTGGAAAACCCAGAAATTTCCCAAATAATCTGACAAGCTTTTGCAGGCTTCTGATCTTGCAAGTGTTAAGTATTTAGGCCATGTATGTGTGTAGGTTTTGTAGACTGACATACAGACTACACAACTATGCCATTAGAACACCTAGATCTTGCACAAGATCAAAGATAATTATGGTCAAAGTAGGGTTGACCAACTGCCTAGATGAGTTTTCTGGAAAACCCAGATTTCTCAAGAACAGTTTTCTGACAAGGTTTGACTAGCCTATATCTTTCAGTTGTGATGTTGTAAAGCTACAAAAGTGTATTACTTTTGTACCTTGACATACATACTTCATAGTTATGACACTTAAACACACTTATTAAACCCTAATTCCAAGATATGAAGATCCAAAAGTGAGACCTTGAACTGTTCTTATTTTCTAGGTAACCCAGAAAATGAAAAACAACTCTGACAAGCATTTTGATTGCTTATATCTTACTGTTGTGATGTAGTTTGGCCATGAAACTTGTTTGTGCTTGTAGTATTACATCAATACTACAACACTAATACACTTATCAGCCCAGAAACATTAAGATCCAAGATCTACCAGTGGTCAAACTAGGTACCCTGGTCATGGACTTTGAATGTTCTCGAGGCTCAAGAACACCTATAGCGACAATTTTGTCGCTATAGACCTCTTTAGTGACAGTTTTTATAAAAATTAATTATTTTATAAATAATTAGAATAAAATGAATAATAATTATGAAAAATTCATAATTAATTTGTAAAAATTATTTTTAGGCATAAAAATTAATTTTTAATCATTTGATATATATTTCATTAATATTTTAATTTATTTAAATATTAATGATATTTAATTTATTTAATATTTATATTAAATAAATTACTTAAAATGATTTTAATATTTTAAAAATTATTTGAAAATATATTAAAGTGTTAGAAAATATTTTAACTTATTTTGAATGACTTTTAATATTTTGGGATGAATTTCATTAACAATTTAATATTAATGATAATAAATTTATTTAATATTTGTATTAAATAAATTATGGAAAATAGTTTTAATGTTTTAAAAATCATATAAAAATGATTTAATGGTTTTAAAAATATTTTAAGTTATAAAACATAACTTTTAATATTTTGCCATGAAATACATTAATATTTTAATATTAATGGCAGTTATTTAATAATAGTTTTAAATATTTTAAAATCATTTAAATGTGATATTAAGGTATTAAAAATACTTTGAGATATTATAAATAATTTATAATATTGTGATATGTAGTTCATTAATATTTGAAATTTATTAAGTATTAATGATAATGGAATATTGTGGTATTTAAATCATATAAATATGATATTAATGATTGAAAAATCAGTATAAATGATAATAATTATTTGAAAATTATTATGAGCTTTTGAAAAATATTTTAATTAAATAATAAATTATCTAAGATAATATTGAAGCGTTTAAGTAGAATCTTATTGATATTAGGCTCTATAATTATCCGATTAAGCAATCGGGATGTCGAAATAGTTCCGAACTCAACTCAAACTCAAATAGTTTGACTTGATACCGGGTTTTTATGTGTTTTATTGTCTGTTAGGATTGTGTGGTAATGTATTTAAGTTATTTTATAACTGTATATGTAAGAC
>CM029019.1:144801603-144887043 GCA_016801055.1 Panax notoginseng | reverse complement strand
TCTTAAATAAATCTTATTTAAATAAATAAATTAAAATAATAATTTATTTAAATAAATAATAATATTTATTCTACAATAGGGATAAGCCTCCTAGTGACAACGACTTTTCAGATAATATAGATTTCAACAATTAATCATAAAAGAACATTTGAGTAAATTGTTACCGTACAATTCAATCCTTCCAACCATACAATGTCCCAATTAAATATAAGACATGGAATTACTGTCAAGTCTTTTTTATTTAATTATATGTTATTTCGACTCTTAAATACGCAACTCCAAATAATGCAAATTAGAAACTCCTTTCTAATTTCATTCTGTCTTGGCCAAGGACTACTGAGTTGTCATTTATCGAATCACATAGGACATTTCTCTTTTTTTACTAGAAGTGGTAGATTCTTTATTGATCATATATTATCTCCATGTACAACTTATTATACCCAAGCATACCCTTTGATATACCCTAAGGGTCCTAAGGAATAAGTCAAAGTATAACTTATCATACACAAGATACTATGATGATCTCAAGTCCAAGGATCACTTGTACTACTATCACTACAGGAATTCCTATTGACAAGCAAGTAAAACTCTATTAGGTATTCCTTAGCGAGTCATGTTCAGTGAACTTATTCTCTAATAAGCACCTGCATACTTTCTTTAGTGTCTCCACACAAATGATCATGAGATCAATCATCCTCATCCAATGAGCAAGCAACGTATGTACCAATCTATCTGGATTCACTAACCCCCAATTTAATAATCCAACGATTGGGAAACTATTTTAGTTTTAAGCTTTCTAAGAATTTAGATCTCATTAGAATGATCATCATCATTATTCTAAAAGCATTACTTAAAACTATGAGTTTATCATATATTGTAAAACAACATCATGTAGATAATTTAAAAGCCTTTAATAAATTAATACTTTTTATTAATAAATGAATAAGATTGTTACAAAGTATATACTTTATCATCAAACATGTGTTAGAGTTTATGCCCTAGAGGCCAATTATTTGATATAATTGCTTAACATTTTGATATTATATTTGATTGAATAAATAAATGATTTTATTATGGTTTTATTTACTGCGTAATATAATTGTTAACATAGTAAAATTCCTTAGAATAGTGATACAAATTATATAGTTTCAAGTATGTGACTTGAACATGAGATTATATAATTATAATTAGTATCATTGTTCTTAAATGTCCCTAGTCGAGTATCATTGTTAATGGGACAACAATGATGCATTGAGACTAGTATGTTGATTGACTGATGACCAAATCTCATTGGTCATAAATATATGAGATATTAAGTCAATGCATAGGTACATGTTAGAGAACGGTGTACTGGACAGACCCACCATGAGAATTCTATATGGAGCATTATGGGAAGTGTCAGTAGTAATTCTCATAGTGACAATGATGTAATGGTCCTCCGACCTGAAATCACTATATTACTACACGAGAATTTATGTACTTTGATATCATCAAATGTCACCTTTAATAGGGTGGACTATAAATGTGATTATTGGGTACATCATGAATCGTGTGAGGAATATGAGTGATCTAGATAGAATTTAACCATCCTATATATTAGGGGTGATATCCATAGGCCTCTTGATTGAGTAGGACTATGAAATGCATGGCCATGCTCAAATAATGATTTGTTTCATATAGTCCACTCATTGATCAAGAAAAACTCAGATTAAATTATGAAGAGTATGACACATTCCATGACTCGAGTTTAATCTTGGATATTAAGGTTAAAAGGATTAAATTACATTGAAACATTGGTCACAAAAAGGTTGTATCGAATCATCGATCTTATTATTACTTGGGTAGCAGTGATGCATTACTAGATGCCGCTCACCGTTTATAACTTTATAATATGATTTTAAGGTTATTGCCAACGTAATAATAACCTATAGGGTCACACACAAAGAACGTAATTAAAAGGAAATTAATTTAAATTGTAAAGATTTAAATATGTCAATATGATTGATATAATTTTAAATTACGAATTTAAATTAATAGGATAATTTATATATAGGTATATTAATTAAGTAAGACTTAATTAAGATATATATAAATTTGAATTTTAATAATATTAGGTTTTGATTAATTCCTCCTAACTGATATATGATGTATATCAGTCACTTTAGGTTTTACGTCAAAACAAAAAACCTAGCCGCTCTTAGAGAGAGACTAGAGAAAAACAGTTTAAAAATTCTCATCCTTGGTGGCTAGTACCGCGTTTCCTTCTTCTGCAGATCGTAGGACGATTTGTGTGGAGCGTTCGTGTGGATACCGTAGAGACGCAGTCCGTTTGAATTGCGTTGGAGATTCGACCGCATCGATTCTAGCTTTTACAATCGGTATAATTTCTTACCACTGAATTAATTATTTTTCGCATGGATCCTGTTTTAGGGTTTCGAAATTGCTTTAAATTTTAATTTCCGCTGTGCGTTTCTGTATCGAAACCCTAACAACATGATTGGCTTGTGTGCATATTACTTTCAAAGGTAATGCGTTGAAGTTGTTCTACAATAGACTTCTAAACGAGACGAGATGAAAATTGGGTAAGTGAGATTTCGGTGATTCCTAGGACGGAATCCTAATAAGGAGGAAAAAATGTAACGAATGTGATTTTTATAATTAATTAAAATATTTATTTGAGTTAGATAAATATTTTAGTTGATTTATTTATTGAATAATAAATATTTGATGTTGGTTGTTATGGCTTAATTTAATTAAGCGTTATAATTTGATAGATAATTTTATAATTGATGTGCATTTTATTATTAAAGTTTAATTGATTTTACTAATAAAATAACTTTAAACTATTTAAGTGTGATTTTATTAATTAAGTGTATGTTAAATAATTCTTTAATTGATGTGTATTTTATTACTTTAATGTTATGGAAATATTCTAATTTAATTAAATAATTAAATTAGAAGGTTTGTAATGGGTTAAATAAAATTACAATTATTTTGGTTAAATAGGAATTATAATTAGTAAGGTTTAATTGAGTTTATTACTAAAATAAGTAATTATTTAAGTGTGATATTAGAAATATGTTATATGTCATAGTAAAGTAATAATAGTATATAATGAATAACCTAACCATTGGGTTGCTTAACTAATGATGGAAAAGTGACGTTATGTTACTAAGATGGCTTAATGTGATATTGGTCATGTATGTAGGAGTTTTGTAACATAAGCCTTATGTTATTAGTTAGGGTTACTATTATATTAATTAATTACATAACTATTACCCAAATGAGGAAATACATAACTATTACTAAGGTTTTTTTTCTTTTAGAGCAAGAGTCTTTGTGGAAGAGAGAAATAGAGAAATTGAGAGAGATAGTGGAATTGTGAGAAGCTAGAAGAAGAAGAAGAAGAAGAAGAAGCCATGGAAGAAGAAGAAAAAGAAGTTAGAAGAAGGTAACTTCTAAACTCTTGTTTAATCTTTGATTTTTTGGGTAGATTTATGTTTTTATAAGATCTAGGGTAGTAGATCATGCTTAATCTTGTTTGTATTGGTTTAATCTTGGATTATCAAGAATCAAACAAGAGGATTCAAGAAAGAAAATGAAATGGAAAGAAAATTTGAAGAACAAAATTCATAGGTTTTGAGTAATTATGGACATATCTTGTCAAATTCATACCTCTTTGGGTATAATGAGTTAAAAAGTGAGCCTTATATCAAATCGAAGCTATGGAAGTAAGCTATATTCTGAAAGTGGAATCATATGAAAACTCCTTGTAGATTTCTTGGAGTGTCTATTTTAGTAAGGCTGGTCCAAAGGGAAAACAATCTGCCCAGAAAATCAAAACTGTTACGGTTTTTGACTTTGAAAAATTCATATAAAATCGTGTGTTTTGAATATGAAGAAACTTTAAACCGAAAGGTTGTAGATATGGAAGTTTACTAGCCAGGCACGCGAAATTGAGCCATTTTATGGACCGGATCATGTCTGAAATAAATTATTTAGTAAGGTTGTCCAGAATTTTTTTTTTCTGGACTAGTTAATGAAATTGCAGAATCTGTTTTAGATGGATAAGGGTCTGACTTTAAGGCCTAGATGAGGTTGTAGTACACTGAGTAAGGGTTAATTCTATATAAGAAGGAACAAAAAAGGGACATGTAACGAAGGAGTTACGTTAAAAACGAAAACAACATTTTGTTAAAGAAATTGTGAAGATGAGTTTTATAATTCTGTTTGAATTAAGATTTTGGGTGATGGTATAGAGTATAGATATGTGTTATCACATTCTATGCATAATTAACCATTTAAGATCAAGAGTTGAAATAAGTTAATGCGTGCACATAACGTGCTCGATAAAATGCCTAAGAGTAATAGTGTTTCTAAAGTATACAAAGTGTCTAACTAATGGCTAATATTGGGTGTTATGTGCATCTAAGTATGAAAAAATGATAATACAAGAATAATAATGGAAAGGAATCGAAAAGGGCGATTTTTAAACATGTAAACAATGTGTTGAATATGCATTTTTAAAACCAAAGTGGTCTAATAAAATGGTGTGATATGCACACATTAAACTACAAGTGTGATAGTCTATCATGTGTGGTGATGAAAATGAAAATAAAATCGAGTTGCATATAAAACACAGTTAGATGTCTAATAAAGACATTATAAAGAACAATAAGATAAAGTAAGGTCTTAGAATAAATTTGACTATGAGATCGAGTATTGATTTTGTTTATTATCAATCTCACATATAGTGTAGGTTGTGCAAGGATGCAAAGTATTAGCGTGTTGGTAAAACGCTGGTAAAGGCAAGTCTTTCAGTTCCTTTTTGCTATGTGAACTTGATGATGAACTGTTTTAAAATTTTATTGTATGATGTATTATATATGTCAAAAGTATGAAATGTGAAAGTCAATCTATGACTATGATGATTGAGCTATGAATGTTGATTGAGTAAGGAACTCAATCTTTATAGTTGTTATGTGAGCTACAACATGCATGCTATGTTAGTTTTATGATTATGAGATGTATGTTGAGCATGTTATTATGTTCTACGTGATGCATGAAAACTGTTAGATTTTGCTGAGCTGTCAAGCTCATTCTTGCAAATAACCATTTTTACAGATTCAAGAATTGAAGGTAACGCTATGTGCTACTTGATTGATATGAATCAAAAGTGATACATGAAGATTTAATATCCTAGCCAAGTTGTTATTCTTGTAAATCATGTCTAATATTTCGGTAAATGTATTAATGTTGTATTGTAATATCGTTTTTGCGATGTAAACTTTTGTAGTATTAAAATGATTATGAGATATTTAGATGTAAATATTGAAAGTTTTGGGAACGAGAATAGTTTGTAATAGAAATTTTAATTATTCCGTAAATTTCAATAGTTGTATTATCGTTTAATGATGTAAAATTAGAGGTTGAATGTATTGTTAACGATCGAAGTCGAGAATTAAATTATTTAAATTTTTGGGGACGTTACATCATGAATTTACACATTCAAGAATCAATTTACGGTTTATCATACGAATTGAACATAAATTTTGATTCCAACATAAGCCATATCATACATATATCACTATAAACTTACTGTAATATGATTTTCACCATATTAAAACATATTTCATGAATCAAGTTACTCTAAATCATATATTAACCACATAAAACAGTTTATATCAATAAATTAATATATACAACCCATATTTTTAATAATGATCATATAATTCTAATTTCAGAGAAGTAAAAATAAGTTTTTCAATGAAGAACAAAACTAATAATTTAAAAGTTGAATTGCTACCTTCAAGTTCTTGTTTAACCAACTAAGATGATAGCAACCTTCATGTTTCTCAAATTCTCTGATAGTTTTTCTCTTCTTCCTTCTCTCTTTTCTATGTTCCTTCTTTAGTATTAGGCTAAACTAATTGATAAAACACGTAAAACTAACCTGACATATACATATAATACTACGTAATATAAACTAATAAACATATAATGTCCCTAATTAATATAATATCAGTTATGTTTTTTTTAAAATTCAAAAGCCACTAAGACTTGTTTGGCAAAAAAAGCAATTTAAAATTAAAGACTTAAATTCCTTAAGCCTTGTTTGGTAAAACTACATTAAACCTCTTTTAATTTATTTTAATAACTCCTTTATTATATAGTTTATTGTCACACTTTATTTAATTAAATTCTCATATTCAAATTTAACTAACATTAACATCAACTTATTAAATCATATAGCCATACAAATCAAATTGATTCATAAATAAAATAATTATCAAATTATAATTTCAATATAAATTATAATTTTATCTAACAAATTAATAACTCTCTAATTTAATTATTAAATTAAATTAGAATATTACCATTATATAATATGATGATAAATTTTGCAATTCATTTAATTTAATCAACTCAATAAATTAAAATTTCAAATCATAAAATTACTAAACATCAATTTAATTAATAAATTACACTAAATCAAATTAGTCCACCACCTTAATTCATGAATTATTTATTTAATTAATAAATAATCAAATCAATCAAGTATTTATTTAACATTAAATACATCAACTAAAATATTTATTTAATTCAATAAATATTTTAAATTACATATAAAAATTCTGGATTCTTACAAATTGGTATGTGTTATTTCCTTATGTGATATATAGGGATTACAATGAGCAGTTCAGCGTAAACTGTAAGCTGTGCGTAAGGCAAGTTTTCTAACTTCGTTCATGTTTAATATGAATGCTAGTTTCTCAAACTTCTCAGATGTTGAACATGAGAAGTTTTATCTATGTGCAAATGTGTGATATTTGTACGAGGTGGTAGAATGTATGAGGCCTTGTGCCACAATTTTAACACTTCAGTATTTCTATGAGATGAATTATTCTGTGAATGAACTGTTCAATATGAAAATGTTCTGTTTATACATGAACCGTTATTGTTAAGTATGTGCTAATGATTCTAGCTGAACAGAATATGTATGAAAAAGGTAGAAGAATGAAAGTATTTCAAAGTGTGTGTGACTAATGTTTTAAAATGATAGGAATCAGAACTATTCATATTATTCAAGTTGCTTCATAACTTTTTTTCGGTTAGTGATGTAACAACCGAGAAAATCGAATTATAATGTACATTAATTTTATTTGAATATATTGAATAAAATTATATTATATGTTTATTATAGCGAGTAAGTGAGATGAAGGTCATTCTATAACCTAGAAGGGATGTAGGATCATAGTATTCTGGCTAAGTGCTAGATAGTGTGTGTGAATTTCCAAGATGAAAATAAAAGCTTTCCGAGAAATTCTCCGAAAAATACTATTCATCCATTTCTGCTCGGGAATTATTTTTGAGCTTCCAGGAAATACTTAATGATAGAATTTTAAGGAAAGATGGATTATCTAATAATAATTCAGTTATGGCAAACACAGTTTTTCGTCTGCGTACTCAATTCGAGAATATTAGAGAAAGTAAAGATTTGAATAATTAATGTTTATGTATAATAAGAAAGTTATTGTACGGCAGAAGAATATGAGTATAATACAAGGTATTGTACAAGTATATAAGAAAGATAATACACCATATAAGATGAATGTTATACGGATTAATATACAAGAAGAATACAAGAATTATACGTTAAAAACACAAACCATTAGTAATGGACTAGTAAAGCTTGAATGTGAACTTTGGCAAGCCCAAATAAAAGATAATTGAGGCCTAATGACAAACTTAATCAAGGCCCAAAGATAATTTAATTCAAGCCCAATGTTAGGCCTAAATTGAATTAAACCTAAGCCTGAACTAAGAACTGAACCCGTGGATCGAACCGTTGGATCATCGGATGGGTACCAAACCATGGGGGCTCCACATGTGACGCCCCCAAAATAGGTCCATTCAACCCAACCCATTCTAAGTCGCCAAATACATGGTACAGAAAATAACTACAACTTTATTATTACAATTGTCGTGCAAAATACGACAACACAATTATTGTCATCTAGACAGTATTAAAACTTAAATGGAGTCCTCATTACAATTATTGATACACTATTTTACAACATAGTGAGAACTACTAAAATAACTATCTTAAATCATCACTCCATACCCCGACTAGTTCTCGCTATATTCTCGCTTCCTGAGAAGAAAAAATGGAATAAAAAGGAAAAAGGGTGAGCTCAACTAGCCCAATAAAGAATATTATGACTAAGATAATGTACAATATATTATCCTTAGTCTTCAACAGGAAAAAATCTGATAGAATACAATAGACAACAAGTTTTAGATCAACAACTGCAGCGGAAACAACAATTCATTAGAAGAGTTAAGTAGAGAATAAAATTTACTATCATCTTTGAATTTAAAAGTCCATCATCGATATTTTATTCCTGTAACATCAATCAATATACATCTTGAATCAAATAATCATCTTTGCACTATAGGCCAAAGATATTAATCAGTCGGTCATGTTCATCTCAACACTTATTTATCTTTGCACTACGGGCCAAATATATTCATCAGAAAATCATTAATCTTTGCACTACAGGCCAAAGATATTCAGTTATATCATCATTTAGGACAAAGGATGATGAAAAATATTTTAAAGAAAACGAATCCAGGGAGACAAAAGAACAAATATTAGGTATTCGTACTTTTAGAAAATCCAAGTTCAAAAATACTCCATAATAAACTATTGTGGAGCAGAATTCAAAAATAAAGATCAAAATATAGATCCAATCAAAGATAGGAACCATAACAGACAATCTTGGACACAGAAAAGAAATTTAATTTTTCTGTGAATAGTGCTGTATTCGTGAATAGTGTCGTATACGTTAATAGTGCCGTATACGTGAATAATAACTTCGACACTAAAAGGTAGAAATTTCACAAGGAAAAAAAAAATCATCATGCTTCGTGAATAGTATTCAGTAACTCGTGAATAGTAACTCATGAATAATAACTCGTGAATAGTAACTCATGAATAGTAACCCTGACATGAAAAAAATAAGAATTTCACAAGAAAAATCTTACCAATATTCCGGTATAATGATATTGAAAGAAATAATATCATTTATAAAAAAAAATAACATCCCTTACCTCAAAAAGACAGTACTTCTGACTGAAATACTGGATATAGTGCTGAAGGAACTTGCACCGTATAGAAACACTCAAAGTGTCAAAATACTCACAAGAATACGCTCGATAATATAGAGAGAGAAAACTTCAGTTTCTGGTGTGATTTTCAATTCTAACCTAAGCACCCTATTTATAGTAAAATGCTTAGAACACCAAAGCAGAAAATTTAATAAAATATTAATATATTTATAAAATTTTCACGCCCACCTTAGAAATCTGATTTCTGCTCATTTACCACACATGTGGGGCCCACCAATAATGAAAAACATGTTTTAAACAATTTTTTGTAACAAAATCAATTCAGACCCAATATTCTGGAACTTCAATAATTCATAATAAATAGCCCTTTTATCAAAAAAAATTCAAATCTTATGTCCATTTTATAGGAAATTCGATTCTCTACAACTTTGTAAGTTTAAGTTTTCCCAAATTCCAAACAGAAATTGACCGAAATCCACTTACGGACGATTTGACAGACTATAATCAAATTTCACTCAAAAAGGGGGTCCATCAACACACAAAATATGTGTTAAATATTTTTTATAACAAAAATACTCTTCCTCCTCATTTATTCATATATCACACATTCATTGTAAAAATATCACCATTATCATATTATTAAAATATAATAATATATTTAAATAAATTATTTTATCAAAAAAGATAAATTATCAATTTTCAACAATTATCACTTTTCTAAAAATTCCTTCATTTATATCCACATAAAATAAATATTTTTCTTATCATATAAATCAATAATTAATTATTCACAAATAATATTATAGAATCACAATACTGACAACTAGGCCGTTCCTAGGAAAGAGGGGGCTTTCTAATAAGGATTTCTCCTTACTGGCGCGCAATTAGGTAACCAAACCTCTCCTTAGATAGAACTTTCTAGACATTGCCAATAATGCTATCTAATAATATTATTCAAATAATATGAATTATTGATCTGATAATGGAAAATACTATGTAGTGACAATTATTGAAACAACAATAATATAAAATATCAACGTAGTAATTATTGAATCAATAAAATAAAATATTAAACAGTAATTACTGTAACAATTATTGAGTAGTGCCTTCTTACGTAAGAATTAATAATTGGTGCAATACCGTGTGCTACTGTGCAACACCTCGTATTACTATATTTTAACTACCGGGTATTCCAACAGTGTTAACGGTAACAACTACGTCGTTATTTATAAAAACTCATACTTGTCGTTTTCTTCATCCAATCGCTTTCCGTTATGGGGCCCACACAAGGCTGTGCCGTCGTACAAATATTCCCTGACAACAAAAATATTTTACGACCAAACGAATATTCTCCGACAATAATGAATATTTTATAACCACTTGCTTATTTAAAATATTTGCGTTTTTTACCCATAACTAACCATATTAATCAAATCAACCCTTACTATTATAAATAGAGGAAATTCAATTTTATTTATAAAAGATTGGGGTCTTACAACCTCCCCTCCTTATGAAATTTCGTCCTCGAAATTGACGTACGTACCTGGTATTTCGAAAAGGTGAAGATACGTCGCTTTCATTTCTATTTCGAACTCCCGGGTCATTTTCTCAATTGCATGGTTCCTCCACAAAACTTTGACTTGTGGTATAACCTTTGTGCGTAGGACATGCTCCTTCCTATCCAAGATTTTGACATGTACCTCCTCGTACGTTTTGGTTATCTCGTCTGGTTCTAACTCAATAATGTGGTTTGGGTCATCCACATATTTTCGTAACATCGATACGTGAAAAACACACGACATACATGGTGGTAAAGCGAGTCTATAGGCCACAGTTCTTACTCGGTCAAGAATCTGAAATGGACCAATAAATCGTGGATTGAGCTTTCCTCTTTTCCTAAATCTTATAACTCCCTTCCATGGAGCCACACACAACAATACATGATCCCCAATACTAAATTCCATGTCCTTTCAATGAAGATCCGCATAACTCTTTTGTCGATCTTGTGCCGTTTGTATACGTTGTCGAATCATTTGGATCTTTTCTGTAGTAATACGTACTAACTCTGGTCCCAACAATGTTGCTTCACCCACCCCATCCCAACATACTGGAGAGCGACACTTTCGTCCATACAATGCTTCGAATGGAGTCACACCTATACTTGCCCGATAACTGTTGTTGTAAGAGAATTCCACCAATGGTAAATACTTATCCCAACTCCCTTTGAAGTCTAGAAAATAGAGTCTTAATAAATCTTCAAGAGTTTGAATAGTCCTCTCTGATTGTCTGTCCGTTTGAGGATGGTATGCCGAACTGAATCGTAAATCCGTGCCCATAGCTTTCTGTAAGCTAACCCAAAATCGTGAAGTGAATCTTGGGTCACGATCCGAAACTATGGATACTGGGATGCCACGCAACCTTACAATCTCATTTACGTACATATGAGCAAGACGTTCAAGGGAAGAAGTCTCCCGTATTGGCAAGAAATGAGCAGACTTAGTTAATCTATCTACAATAACCCAAATCGCATCTATGCCTTGAGAAACCTTGGGAAGACCCGTAATGAAATCCATGGTAACGTGTTCCCACTTCTATTTCGGAATCTCAAGTGGTTGCAATGGACCCTTTGGCACTTGATGCTTCGCCTTTACACGTTGACAAGTTAAACACCTCGAGATAAAATTCGCGATCTCTCTCTTCATATTGTTCCACCAAAATGTATGTCGAAGATCATGATACATTTTGGTACTTCCAAGATGGATTACAAACAGTTTATTGTGTGACTCCATCATGATCTTGTATTTCAAATCAGAGTCGTTAGGAACACAAAGTCTGGAGTTAACTCGAAGTATTCCTTCTTTATCGATTCTTGCTTCTGGGATAACACCTTCTTGTACTTTCTTCTTCACATGCATCAGCTCCGAATTTGTGGCTTGAGCAGCTTTAACTTTATCAATTAAAGTCAATTCTAATCGTATATTCGTTATCTTCACGCAGGTTCTTGGAATCTTTAACTCTATCTCCATCTTTTGTAAGTCATATGAAATGGGTCTTTGTTTTAACAATATCGCACTCGTAAACGCATATGATCTTCTACTCAACGCGTCAGCTACCACGTTCACTCTTTCTAGGATGGTATTGAATGGTATGGTCAAAATATTTCAACAGCTCGAGTCAACGTCGTTACCGCATGTTGAGTTCTTGGAAGCTCTTCTCACATTCCTCGCTCCATTAGAATTTTGTATCTTTTTGAGTCAGCTGAGTTAATGGAGATTCGAAAAAATCCTTTCACGAATATCCGATAATAACCGGTCAAGCCTAGAAAGCTACGTATTTCGATTACTGACTTAGGTTGCTCTCAACTATGACTCATATCCCAATCTTGGATAACACGTCACAATGGCACCTATCAGTTTACCACCACACGAATATGACGTTCCCTACAGAGAGCCTGGTTTCGGTGCATTCCATAAAGGAAGTCACCAGATAGAGGCTCGGGTACTAGCTCCTGTAGTTGGGTTAACTCCTGAAGTTCAATAGGAGCCATTCGATATGAGATTTTAGAAATGGGTTTTGTATCGGGTTCAAAGTCGACACAAAATTCAATATCACGCTCTGGGGGTAGGCCAGGAAGTTCTTCAGGAAATACATCAGGAAATTCACTAACAACAGAAATATCATTCAAATTTGACGTATTTTTAAATCCATAAAATGGGTAAGAAATCTTGACATCCGTTTTTTAATAAACGAATGGCTTTATGGCTTGATATGACAGTGATTGACTTTAATGGTTTGGTTGCTTGAATTCGTACAACAGGTTGGTTAGGAATATGAAAACTAACAACCTTACGAAAATAATCAATTTTAGCATGATGAGTGGTTAACCAATCAATCCCTAAGATCACATCAAATGCAAGAATTTTCAAAGATATAAGATCAATAGGTAGGCTGAGGGTACCAATTTGAATCAAGCAAAATTTATAAACAGTGGATGTAACAAAAGTTTCTCCTAACGGAGTTTCAACAAATAAGTCAAAGTCTAATTTGTCAGTAGTCAAGTTCAAACTTTGAGCACAAGTAGGAGAGATAAAAGAATGGATAGAACCGGTATCTAATAAGGTATAAACTTCGCAAGAATTTATAATTAACTAACCCGTGATAACTTCGTTTGGGTTCCTCGCACTTTGGGAAGTCACGACAAACGCTCTCTCCCTTGAACCGCTGACTTTGACTTGTCTGGGATAGCCTTTGGTATCATCGTCCCAAATGGACTTAACTTTGCTATAGAGTACATTCCACCCTCCCTAGCTTCGTTGCATTCCTGATCCATAATTTGAATCACTATCCGATCCATACCGAATTAGGGTTAACCGTTCTGCACAGGGTAATTCCGAACTCGATGTTGGATTCTCCCAATTGCTGTCCAAAAAGCGAAATCCATATCATCCATTTTGACCTTATTGGATCGGACGTCTTTTTCTATAATATCAATGTGTCGTGCGACTTTTACCCATGCATCCTCCATTCTCATTCGTTCAGTTATTTCTTTTTCCATCAGAACTTTGATCATAGCATTCTCAGATTCCAGCTCTAATGTGACGCCCCCAAAATTAGGTATACATCACCCATCTTGGGTCGTCAGATACATAGTACAGAATACAAATACAACTTACTAATACAACTGTCGTGTACAATACGACAAAACATAAACTGTGAGTTTGAATACAAATATTATCTTCTAGAGAGTATTCATACTCAAAAGGAGTCCTCAATACATTTATTAACACACCATTATATAGAATAGTGAGGACTACTAATACTATCATCTGGTTCATCACTCCGTTCCCCGACTCGTCCCAGTTATATTCTCATGTCCTGAAGAAAACAGTGAAAGAAAGGGTGAGCTCAACTAGTCCAGTAAGAAATATTATGACTAAGATAATGCAGAATAAATTATCATTAGCCTTCAACAATGTTAAACTGATAAATTATAATAGACATCAAGTTTAACTGCAGCGGAACAAGCAATCTATTAAAAGAGTCAAGTAGAAAATAAACTCTACTATCTTTTATGATTTAAAAGGTTTTTCAACACTGTGATCGCTGGGACTCAGCTTAATAAAATAATCCACATCATCGAATCACCCCTGCACTACGGCCAAGGATATTCGTGTATTCATTAATGGTCATGATCATGCCAACAACTGTCCATCAACGCACTACGGGCTAATGAGGACTTTTACCACATCATTTGTAACATTACGGTCATGATTATACCGAATAATCCCTGGTCATAATCATACCAAGTCCATCTATGCACTACAGGCCACAGATGACTTTTAACATTTTATAAACATGAGGATGATGACAATGATATAAGAATTCAACAAAACAAGTTCAAGAATTAATTTATCCAAGAATTAACAACGTCCAAATTGTCAACATGATACTGCTTTGTGGAGTAAAATTCAAGAATGCTTAGAAGAATATTTTCTTGAAAAGATATTTGATGAAACGCAACTATCAAGGATATTCCACAAATTTCATGGAGTATAGAAGTCAAAACTTAACCAACTGAGTATAATAAAGAATGGAATAACAAAAGAAATCACCATGCATGCGATAGACCGCACAGACAGGTTATTCCCACAGAATAATAAATAATAGAACCAGGTCCGGTGTAAAACGCACAGACAGGATGTTCCAACAGAATAATAATAAAGACGGAACCAGGTCCGGTGTAAAACACACAGACAGGATGTTCCAACAGAATAATAATAAAGACGGAACCAGGTCCGGTGTAAAACACACAGACATGATGTTCTAACAGAATAATAACAAAGACGAAACCAGGTCCGGTGTAAAACACACAGACAGGATGTTCCAACAGAATAATAACAAAGACGGAACCAGGTCCGGTGTAAAACACACAGACATGATGTTCCAACAGAATAATAGAAGAATGTCACCAAGTATAGGGTAGACCGCGTATACAGGTTATTCCAACAAAATAATAAGAAATGGAATAACAACAGTTCTCTTCATGAATAAGAAAGAATAACACCCCTTATCGTTTTAAAGAAGAGCTGAAATAAGGAAGTAGTTAAGTAGCAGAATACTCTTCTTCTCTCTCTCTCTATAGTTTCTCTCTCTAGAGTTCAGTGAATTCGTAAGAAATAATGAAGGAATGAGCTGCTATTTATAGAAAAATAGAATGCATAGTAACTAATCCATGAACGGTCCATATTGATTACTTTAATCTGACGGTCCATATTTAAAGAAAAATCTTTTAAATAAAATATAATATATTCTATTTATAAAATAACTTTAATAAAGTATTCTGTTTTATATAAAAAGATGTTTCTGTTTTATTACGTTAATAATACGAATAAAATAAAACGTCATTATCGCTAAATAATTCATATTATTAACTGACAATAATTGAATCAAACTGAGTGACTTTTCACATAAGCATTAATAATCAATACCGTGTGCTACTATTTAACCACATGTATTACTGTACTTTTACTACCGAGTAGTTCAACAGTATCAATGGTAAAACTTCCGCCGTTATTTTTAATAAAATATTTTTGTCGTTTTCTCAATCCGACAATAATTCCGTTGTAGGGTCCACCAATGATTGTGCCGTTGTACGAATATTCCCTGTTAAAACGAATATTCTCCGACCAATCGAATATTATATAACAACTTGCGTACTTTACAAAATTTATAAATATTACCCACAACTATAACATTATATCAAATTAACTCCATAATATTCAAAAATGATATTTATAGAAAATTCATCTTTATTTATAAAAGTTGGAGTCTTACATCTAATATCTTATACTCTGCCAAAGAGTGCTTCTGTTCAACCATCGCACATCGGGTAATACAATTTTGAATTATTGCATCCCTTTGCTCCACGATCGCCTGCCATTCTTTAGCCTGCTCTTCTAACTCATGAATACAATTTTGCAATTCTACATTTTGATCAATAAGTTCTTCTAATAAATCTTCCTCATGTTCCTCTTCTTCCTCACTCTCAATTGCTACCTTTGCGACTAGCTGGAGTGCAACTTTTAATTCCTCAATCACCACATGGATATCTCTAATCACATTATCCTGGTTGGTGATTAGAGGTGTCTCCACGATCTCATTCACTCCATTGTTAATATTTTCAGCTGCCATTCTCAAATACTGCCATAAAACAAGGGTTAATTGACATGTCACATATTATCCCTATACTCTGATCGACCTATTAAATACCAAATAAACTTAGGTAGGTCATACTAGCGAAGGAATTTCCCGTCTCTCCCCTCCTAGTTCTTGTCTCACATCTCAGCCAGGGATCATATCCCTAAGCTCTGATACCAACTGTGACGCTCCCAAAATAGTCCATTCAACCCAACCCATTCTGAGTCGCCAAATACATGGTACAGAAAATTACTACAACTTTATTATTACAATTGTCGTGCAAAATACGACAACACAATTATTGTCATCTAGACAGTATTAAAACTCAAATGGAGTCCTCATTACAATTATTGATACACTATTTTACAACATAGTGAGAACTACTAAAATAACTATCTTAAACCATCACTCCATACCCCGACTAGTTCCCGCTATATTCTCACCTCCTGAGAAGAAAAAATGGAACAAAAAGGAAAATGGTGAGCTTAACTAGACCAGTAAAAAATATTATGACTAATATAATGTACAACAAATTATCCTTAGTCTTCAACAGGGAAAAATCTGATAGAATACAATAGACAACAAATTTTAGATCAACAACTGCAGCGGAAACAACAATTCATTAGAAAAGTTAAGTAGAGAATAAAATTAACTATCATCTATGAATTTAAAAATCCATCATCGATATTTTATCCCTGTAACATCAATCAATATACATCTTGAATCAAATAATCATCTTTGCACTACAGGCCAAAGATATTAGTCAGTCGGTCATGTTCATCTCAACACCTGTTCATCTTTGCACTACGGGCCAAAGTTATTCATCAGAAAATCATTAATCTTTGCACTACAGGCCAAAGATATTCAGTTATATGATCGTTTAGGACTAAGGATGATGAAAAATATTTTAAAGAAAACGAATCCAGGGAGACAAAAGAACAAATATTAGGTATTCGTACTTTTAGAAAATCTAAGTTCAAAAATACTCCATAATAAACTATTGTGGAGCAGAATTCAAAAATGAAGTTCAAAACATAGATCCAATCAAAGATAGGAACCATAACAAACAATCTTGGACACAGAAAAGAAATTTAATTTTTCTGTGAATAGTGCTGTATTCGTGAATAGTGATACGTTAATAGTGCCGTATACGTGAATAATAACTTCGACACTAAAAGGTAGAAATTTCACAAGGAAAAAAAATCATCATGCTTCGTGAATAGTATTCGTGAATAGTAACTCGTGAATAGTAACTCGTGAATAATAACTCGTGAATAGTAACTCATGAATAGTAACCCTGACATGAAAAAATAAGAATTTCACAAGAAAAATCTTACCAATATTTCGGTATAATGATATTGAAAGAAATAATATCATTTATAAAAAAAATAACATCCCTTACCTCAAAAAGACAGTACTTCTGACTGAAATACTGGATATAGTGCTGAAGGAACTTGCACCGTATAGAAACACTCAAAGTGTCAAAATACTCACAAGAATACGCTCGATAATATAGAGAGAGAAAACTTCAGTTTCTGGTGTGATTTTCAATTCTAACCTAAGCACCCTATTTATAGTAAAATGCTTAGAACACCAAAGCAGAAAATTTAATAAAATATTAATATATTTATAAAATTTTCACGCCCACTTTAGAAATCTGATTTCAGCTCATTTACCACACATGTGGGGACCACCAATAATGAAAAACATGTTTTAAACAATTTTTTGTAACAAAATTAATTCAGACCCAATATTCTGGAACTTCAATAATTCATAATAAATAGCCATTTTATCAGAAAAATTCGAATCTTATGTTCAGTACATAGGAAATTCGATTCTCTACAACTTTGTAAGTTTAAGTTTTTCCAAATTCCAAACAGAAATTGACCGAAATCCATATACGGGCGATTTTACAGGCTATAATCAAATTTTAGTCAAAAAAGGGGTCCATCAACACACAAAACATGTGTTAAACATTTTATGTAACAAAAATACTCTTCCTCCTCATTTATTCTTATATCACACATTCATTGTAAAAATATCACCATTATCATATTATTAAAATATAATAATATATTTAAATGAATTATTTTATCAGAAAAGATAAAATATCATTTTTTAACAATTGTCACTTTTCTAAAAATTCCTTCATTTATATCCACATAAAATAAATATTTTTCTTATCATATAAATCAATAATTAATGGCTTAAATATAATTTACTACCCTAAACTATGGCCATATTCCACTTCGGTGATCCACCTTTCAATTTTGTCAATTAGGTGATTGAACTATCAATTTTTTTTGATTTCATTTAATTGGGTCTGCCACGTCAGAAATTGCTGACGTGGCATCCTAATAGGCAGCATGAGTGCTTATGTGTAAAAATATTATATATTTTTAATGAGATCAAAGGACAAAAAGGTAAAATAAGAAATAAAACAACTAAAAATTACACAAATAATATAAATTAGTTGTATAATTATTTATTTATAGTTATATAATAATATAAATTATTATATAAATAATATAATAATTATTTTTATTAAAAATAATTATTTTTATTAAAAAAACTACATTTTTTTAATTTTTTTATTAAAAAAAATTGTGTTTAATATTAATGATAATAAAAATAAAAATATTAATGATAATAAAAATAAAAATAAAAGTGCAGTTTTTTTAATAAAAAAAATAATAATTAAGAAACTAAAAAAAACGCTGTTGCTTTATTTTTTAAAAAAAGTAGTTGGTTGGTTTTTTTTTAATAAAATAATTATTATTCTTAATAAAAATAATTATTAAAAATAATAAAAATAAAAACGCAGTTACTTTATTTTTTAAAAAAATGCAGTTGGTTGGTCTTTTTTTTAATAAAATAATTATTATTTTTTTTATTAAAAAAAACTGCACTTGTATTTTTATTTTTATTATCATTAATATTTTTATTTTTATTATCATTAATATTAAACACAATTTTTTTTAATAAAAAAAATTAAAAAAAACACAGTTTTTTTAATAAAAATAATTATTATATTATTTATATAATAATTTATATTATTTATATAACTATAAATAAATAATTATACAACTAATTTATATTATTTGTGTAATTTTTAATTGTTTTATTTCTTATTTTACCTTTTTGTCCTTTGATCTCATTAAAAATATATAATATTTTTACACATAAGCACTCCTGCTGACTATTAGGATGTCACGTCAGTAATTTCTGACGTGGCAGACCCAATTGAATGAAATCAAAAAAAATTGATAGTTCAATCACCTAATTGACAAAATTAAAAGGTGGATCACCGAAGTGGAATATGACCTATAGTTTAGGGTAGTAAATCATATTTAAGCCATAATTAATTATTCACAAATAATATTACAGAATCACAATACTGACAACCAGACCGTTCCTAGGAAAGAGGGGGCTTTCCAATAAGGATTTCTCCTTACTGGCGCACAATTAGGTGACCAAACCTCTCCTTAGACAGAACTTTCTAGATATTGCCAATAATACTATCTAATAATATTATTCAAATAATATGAATTATTAATCTGATAATGAAAAATACTGTGTAGTGACAATTATTGAAACAACAATAATATAAAATATCAACGTAGTAATTATTGAATCAATAAAATAAAATATTAAACAGTAATTACTGTGACAATTATTGAGTAGTGCCTTCTTACGTAAGAATCAATAATTGGTGCAATACCGTGTGCAGTACAACACCGCGTATTACTATATTTTAACCACCGGGTATTCCAACAGTGTTAACGGTAACAACTACGCCGTTATTTATAAAAACTCATACTTGTCGTTTTCTTCATCCAATCGCTTTCCGTTATGGGGCCCACACAAGACTGCGCCGTCGTACAAATATTCCCTGACAACAAGAATATTCTACGACCAAACGAATATTCCCCGACAATAATGAATATTTTATAACCACTTGCTTATTTAAAATATTTGCGCTTTTTACCCATAACTAACCACATTAATCAAATCAACCCTTACTATTATAAATAGAGGAAATTTAATTTTATTTATAAAAAGTTAGGATCTTACACCACAACCCCATGTGACCGGTCAAAGGTAGGTGGCCAAGCTTTTTTTGGAAGCTTGGTGGAATAGTAAAGAGGTGGAGTAAAGGAGGTGGCATTTAATGTTTTTGATGACACAAAAGTGGTTGGAGATTAAATGGAGGGTAGATGATGGTTTGTTAAGTTTGAATGGTGATTGATATGGGGTTGATGTGCTAGAATGGAAACTTAAGGGAGTGATTATATGATATCATAACCTAAGTGACCAAAGCATGAACCAACATCAATTGTCTTTAAGATCATTTTGCCCTAAACCTTGAAATTCTATAAATATGAGGCTTAAAATTCATTTGGCATTCTTTAAGCAAATCACCAACACTTGAGTTTATACACTTTGAGAGAGAAAAGAGAGAAATTTGAAATTGCCGAAGAAGAAGAAGAAGAAGAAGAAGAAGAAAGCTAGAACATCAAGAGGTAATGAAACTTGAACCTTTAATCTTCATCTCTTCAATTTGATTCTTGATAGAAAAGTGATTATTGGTGGAGCATTTCTCATAAGGAGTAAGAGCATTCACAATAGTTTCCTTATCTCTATCCCTAATCTGCAGTGCTATTGGGTCATTTTGTAGGATAGTGATTCAATTTTTTCACTATGTACCCAACATGTTCCTAATATTGATTCCTTAAATATTAAATTTTGAATTTTAAAATTTAAAATTTAAAAGTTAAAATTTGAAAGTTCCAACAGTTAAATCATGTTTTGAACATTGTAACTATTTTTTATTTAAAAGTAATTGTTGTTTGAATTTAAAAATTACAATTATTTTAATTTAAAAATAGATATTACTAGAAATCAAAATGTGCAACGATCATTATGTGTTTATGAGAACTAAAAAAAAATATTATTTTAATTATAAAATAATAAAATTTATAATTAGTAGCAATATTTTTTAAAAAAACGAGCAAAATTAAAATTTGACTGATTTTTAATTTTTTTATAGTTCTCTTTCTTTTCTAAATCCTCTATTTAAAAAATAAAAATGAGTGAATTTGATAGGCATACCCAAATCAGCAATTAAGTGAGATAAGATCCTTTAACCAACATAAAATCGCAATAAATAGGGTGTGAAATGTTATTTTACATAAATAGGAAACGCTCTTTTGATTCTTTCACCCTGAGGAGTCAAATCATATATAGGGATTAAAATAAAGAATTATATAAGGATAAGAAAACTGTTGGATATTGATTTATTGATATATTCTTCAAATATGAGGATAGAGAGTCTATTGAGGAAACTGTTATGAATGCTCTAATAAGGATGACTATTAGTGAAACCATGTATCAAGTGAAATCATAATCAAATGATTAAGAACACAATGAAGAAAACATGAAAACTTAACACATGTTGTTGATGAACAAGTTTAAAACCATCATGTATAGGATTAGATGCTATATGCTTGGTTAGGATGATAGATGTTTGAATAATGGAATGAATCTATTTTGAATGGAGTAAAAATCTCATATAAAGAAGTTATGGCGAAATTTTAAAGAAAAGTCGATAAACGTTGAAATCATAGTTAACTAAGATTTCGAAATGGAAGTGCAATGTTAATAACGAACCTAGAAAGATAGGGTTTCATGAACATATTGAAGACCATGAAATTTATGAGTCATAGACTCAAGAACTGCTGAATTCAGACATCGTATGAACGAGCGATGAACGCTCAAGAACGTTCAACGAACGAATAATGAAAATTTAATCAAGTGGAAACCTCGTTAACGGATTCAGAAAATTGTTCTGTCCGGAGGAAATTGTAGTATGAAGAATAAGCAAGAAATTGGCTTTTGAACGAACCAATTCTGAGCTATAACAAGCAAGTTATGAGCTCGGGAAATGAATGGCTTGAGAAATTATTTTTTTTTCAAAAGAATAAGGGAGGCACCGCAGCGCCGCCCAGTGAAGGATTTGGGGCGCTGCAGCGCCGACATCGGATCCCAGCTACTGCAAATACACGCTGCAACGCGATAATTAACAAAGGACACGGCGCCGCAGCGCCAGTCGTAGACCAAAGGCAGAGAAGAATATTTATGAACATAAAAGAAAGGTAAGTTGATTGAAGGTGAATTATGACCTTAACTAAACCTAAAGTAACATCTTAAATGATGATTAAAACCTTAAGTTTAACACTTAAATGTTAACAAAAGGTTACGAAAACGTTAACACAAAGTGAGTTTTGTAATATGGGGTTTTGTATTCAGTAGTACGACAAACCGTATTCACGTTAACTGAGTGTTTGAGATTGCTTTAAGTGTAATTACTTAAACATTAAACGAATAAGGTTACTTATAACAATAAAATGTTATAAAGCCGTAATGAACGTTAACTAACGAATGTTAGTAAGTTAACTAAACGGATAGTTAGACTGAGAAGAAGGAGAAGGTAGGTTAATGATAATACTTATTGAGTGTATGTGACCTAACATGGATTGCTATGTGATTATGTCATGTAGAATCTTTAAAGACTAAAAAGGAAAGTGAATTAGTGCTAGATGATGCTGGAGGCAAGTTTTCTAAACCCTTGTCTATACTTTATGTTGGACAAGCTTTATGATTCATGTATTATATGCACGAATTGATTTAACAAAGAAGTCAAAGCCATTTACTTCGGCTATACCAAACTTAAAGTATTTTGTGAATTTCCTTATAATCTTTCAAAATATTATTGATATTGCTATCATGTGCCAATTGTTTTGGTATGGATTCCAAGAAAGATTGAGTATGAATAAACAAACATTTTGTCGTAAATCGACTGGCACATGAGTTTGCCAAAAACTTATACGTAGATATGTTTAATGTAGTAGTATTGTACAACATAGAGTACTATAAGCTGATCACCTAGACGTGCTCGTAAGAAATGTTGGACTTACGGACTTAGAGCCGGGTTATCCTTTTTTACAGAAAGAAAGAATGAAATACTCATGGTCTTTGACCAAACACAAAGTTTAACTGATGAGGTTCGTCGTTAAACATTTTAAAGAAAAGAGAAGTGCTATTTTGAATTATTCATAGTACTTCATAACTATTGATTCAGTTATAGAAGATATACTCATATGATTCATGCATGTTGTTCTACTATAATTATTATACTTGCTGAGCTAGTTATGCTCACCCTTGCTTGAACCATATGATTGCAGCTAAATATGAATGGATCGAAAGATCCGGTAAGGACAAAGGGAAGACCAAAGCGGACAAGTAGTTATCCTTGTAATAGAATAATATTACTTTTGTATTAATTTGATACCATGACAAAGAATGTATGTAATGATTACAAAGAACTTGGGAAGGGACTTATTATTATGTAATAAAAAGTAGACATATTCACTCTATTGATGTATTTCAACTGAATGTATGTTTGAACAGTAGCACAGTGTAGCACCATCTATCGGGTTAGAAGATACCCGGATTTGGGGACGTCGTAAGTTGGTATCAAAGTCGTAGGTTATAAAACTTAAGGGGGGAAAGAACCTTAGGCTATAACCTTAAGAAGAGTTGAGAAAGTTAGAGGTAATTAAACTCATGTTGAGTTTTTAAGTGGTGAATTGAGGAAATTCATTACATGAAGAATTAAAAGATGAAGTTAACCCTAAAATGCATTAAATGTGATATGTATTTATAATATTATGATGATGTGTACCAATCAATATATTATGTTTTATTGTAGATGTCAGGAGATAATGTTATGTATAGAGATATACATGTTGTTAACGATGAGTCGGTGAGCCAGATAGGGATTTTACCGACACCAGTAGCCGAAGTGCCAATAGTAGTGGTGGATGAATCAGAGGATTTCGAGAACGTAGGGTTTACATCCTTGTTCGACGGAATGTCTGAGGAGGAGGTGGAGGTAATATCGTTTAATACGGTAATACCTACAGAGGAGATGAGAGTCTGTGACAACCCCAAAACAGGTCCATTCCACCCAACCCATTCTGAGTCGTCAAATACATGGTACAGAAAACAACTACAACTTTATTACAATAATTATCGTGCAAAATACAACAACACATATGCTGTGAGTTTGAATACAAATATATACCAAATGTGACTCATGTTCCAACCGTTGATATCACCTCACAATAACACCTTACATAAAGGTATAGTCAAAAACTGTTTTAGAAATTAGAATCTTTGGAAAGTGCTCAAGGAAACCTTCGTACATGGGAGGCCACGCGTCTAGGTTATGATAGATATCATATGGCCACAGAATTATCCTTGGTTGACCCAATAGACCCCAAAGAAAAACGAGAAGATTACTATCATATTCTTCCCAATGGTGAGTCTTCTCTTGACTTATCATTATCTCCACTGTCTCTAATTGAGAATTATACTTCAAACAAACACCAAGATTATATAGGTAGTGCCCATAGATATACTCAGCAAGTGGATGAGCACAACCCTGTCCTATGATGACACGAGGTTGTATGTCATTAGACATCTTGTATGATAGTGACAAAACACCCTTCCAACGTTGGGTTCGCCTCACCCTATTTTCTTCACCAAATATAACTACTAAATGATGACCACCGTTCTATTCCCTTGTTACCCCCGCTCGACCCAGCTACACTCTTATTACCTGAAAGGAATTGTGAAGCAAAAGGGTGAGCACAACTAGCTCAGTAAAGAATATCATGACTAAAGATAATTCAATTATCAATAGCCTTCATCAACAATAAATCAGAGATTTAGAACATATGGTAAATGATAAAAATTTCAACCATAGTTGCAGCGGAACGAGCAATCCATTAGAAGAGTCAAATAGACTATAAAGTCTATTATCTTCTCCATGTTAAAAATCCACCAACAATGTTTTATCCATGTAACATCACTCAACAGTTCCTTTCCACAATCATATGAATAACTCATAATCATAATTGTGACTATAAATTTTTCTTCGCACCCAGGACGAAGAATATTTTCATCACCTGTCTTTACCTGAAACATCAAAGATCATGGTTATACCAAATCACAATTCCTGTTTATAATCATACTAACAAATCCATCTTTGCACTACGGGCCAAAGATATTCATCAACAAACCATCTTTGCACTACGGGCCAAAGATATTCATCAACAAACCATCTTTGCACTACAGGCCAAAGATATTCAACAACAGTTCATCTTTGCACTACAGGCCAAAGATATTCATCAACAGGCCATCTTTGCACTACATGCCAAAGATATTCATCAACAATTTATATTTGCACTACAGGCCAAATATATTCATATCTCAAAGAAATATATAATCATTTCAGAATTTATATAAACAATAATTATAACCATGTTGATCAATTCACCTTTGCACTTAAGCTTAAGATATTCAATTATAAATTCAATGGTCATGATCATACCAGTCACAATTCAACTTTGCACTACAGGCCAAAGAGAACCCTAGTCATGATCATACCAATAATCTACCCATCTTTACACTCCAGTGAAAGAGAATTTCAACATCAGGGTTATAAAAATGTTATATATGATGATAAAAATAATATGATCAACATATAGTTTTAATCTCAAGAGTAATATTCGTAACTCATGAATAGTAACCCCGACACAAAAGATAGAAATTCTACAATAAAATTCATACCAATATTTCGGTATAATGATATTGAAAGAATAACATTACTTAAATTTATAAACAATTTATTTTAATTGTTTACACTTTACTAATTAATGCATTTAATCATCATAAAATGCCAACTCTTACAATTTCATCATCAATAACCAAAACCCTCATCAAAAATCTGCATATACCTCATATAGGATTCTCAAGCCATAAAATCCTATTTTCCAATTTTCTTTCTTCACAAAACATATTTAATTCATTTACTCATAACTAGACCATTTTCATGAAAAATACCAAATCAGTTCCAAAAATATTTCTTTTCTGGGATTTAGCATAATATAGTCCCATAGTGAACATATATTTTTCTCAGAATTTTTAAAAGTCATTTACTATTTTTCATATGGCCAAAATAGCCGAATATTTAGACATTTATCAAAAATTGTACTTTTGTCTAAAAATTCTGAAATTCACAGAGTATACTTCTATCATATACATGTACTCCCAATAAAAATTTCATCAATTTTGGAGTTAACCACAAGGAATTATAAGCGGTTACTTTTAAAATAGTCTTTTCTCATAAAATTCATAACTCTCAATCTATACATCCAAAAATCACCATTTTTGGACACAATCAATAAAACTCATCAAAATATCATTTCAAATTTTTCCAGAATTTTTGAAGTCAGAAAAATTACGAAACTGAAAAACATAACAACCCTTAAAATCCCTTACTATCCCTTACCTCAAAAGAGCAGTACTTCTGACTGGATATCGAATATGATGCTGAAGAAAACTTGCACTGATGAATAGCAACTCACCAAGTATCTAAAAACTCACAAAATATGCTTCATAATATAGAGAGAGAAAGAGAGAAAGCTTATGTTTTTGGTGTGATTTTCAATTCTAACTTAGCCCTCTATTTATAGGAAAATTTTGGTAGGTTTGACCTGCAACCTGATGGCTTTACCTGCTACTATTCCCACCCACCACATTTGAAATATAATTCAGCACATTTCTTCACCAACCACAAGTGGGGCCCACCAATTCTAGAATTTTCCACCAAAATGATTTATAACCTGATTTCTGAATCAGCCACCTCTTAAAATTCATAACAAATCATACGTTCATTTTTAACGGTTCAAAATTTGTGGACATATACTCAACTTATATATGTATAACATATCCAAAAATTACCACGATCCAACGGTCGGATTAAAAATTATAACCCCCGCAAAATATCTCAAAAACCCTGATTTTTAATACCTCCATTCCGACAAAAATACTGATAAAAACCTCAACATTAACTCCTTCATTTTTAACCACAAAAATATATCCCTCATTTATATCCACATAAAATAAATATTTCCTTATCATATGAATCAATAATTAATTATTCACAAATAATATTACAGAATCACATTTATGACAACCAGGCCGTTCCCAGGAAAGAGGGGGCTTTCCAATAAGAATTTTTCCTTACTGGCGCGCAATTAGATGACCAAACATCTCCTTAGACAGAACTTTCTAGACATTGCCAATAATGCTATCTAATAATATTATTCAAATAATATGAATTATTGATCTGATAATAGAAAATACTGTGCAGCAACAATTATTGAAACAACAATAATATAAAATATCAACGCAGCAATTATTGAATCAATAAAATAAAATATTGAACAGTAATTACTGTAACAATTATTGAGTAGTGCCTTCTTACGTAAGAATCAATAATTTTAAAAATACTGTGCAATACCGTGTGCTACTGTGCAATAACGCGTATTACTGTATTTTAACCACCGGGTATTCCAACAGTGTTAACGGTAACAACTACGCCGTTATTTGTAAAAACTCAAATTTGTCGTTTTCTTCATCCGACAGTTATTCTGTTATGGGGCCCACAAATAGCTGCGCCGTCGTACGAATATTCCCCGACAGAAAGAATATTCCACGACCAAACGAATATTCCCCGACAACAATGATTATTTTATAACCACTTGCTTATTTTGAAAAAAAATCATATTTCACTGATAACTTTAAACTTTTATCAATTTAACCATTTACTGAATAGTAATTATAAGAAAAATTGAATACTTTTATTTCATAAAATTCGGGGTCTTACAATCTCCCCTCCTTATGAAATTTCGTCCCCGAAATTTACGTACCTGGTATTTCAAAGAGTTGAGAATACCTTACTTTCATTTCAGATTCCATCTTCCCTATCATCATGATTTCTCCATTGCTCATCTCCTGTATTTCAGATATCATTCTAGAATACAGCTTCAAAATAAGGGTTAATTGAACAAATTAACATATCACATAATATCCCGATATTATGACTGACCAACAAATAAGCTTAGGTAGGACACACTAGCGAAGGATTTACTCATCTCTCCCCTCCTAGTTTTATTCCCCGATCTCCGCCAGAGATCATATCCCTAAGCTCTGATACCAAATGTAACTCTGGACACCAACTTGTGTCAGCACCTTACATTGATACCTATCAGTTTGCCACCGCAGAACGGCGTCCCCTACGGAGAGTCTGGCTTCGGTGCATTCCCCATCAACAGGAAGTCACCAGCGAGAGGCTCGGGGCTCTTTACTTATAGCTCTGATACCACCTGTGACAACCCCAAAATAGGTCCATTCCACCCAACCCATTCTGAGTCGTCAAATACATGGTACAGAAAACAACTACAACTTTATTACAACAATTGTCGTGCAAAATACAACAACACATATGCTGTGAGTTTGGATACAAATATATACCAAATGTGACTCATGTTCCAACCGTGGACATCACCTCACAATAACACCTTACATAAAGGTATAGTCAAAAACTGTTTTAGAAATTAGAATCTTTGGGAAGTGCTCAAGGAAACCTTCGTACATGGGAGGCCACGCGTCTAGGTTATGATAGATATCATATGGCCACAGAATTATCCTTGGTTGACCCAATAGACCCCAAAGAAAAACGAGAAGATTACTATCATATTCTTCCCAATGGTGAGTCTTCTCTTGACTTATCATTATCTCCACTGTCTCTAATTGAGAATTATACTTCAAACAAACACCAAGATTATATAGGTAGTGCCCATAGATATACTCAGCAAGTGGATGAGCACAACCCTGTCTTATGATGACACGAGGTTGTATGTCATTAGACATCTTGTATGATAGTGACAAAACACCCTTCCAACGTTGGGTTCGCCTCACCCTATTTTCTTCACCAAATATAACTACTAAATGATGACCACCGTTCTATTCCCTTGTTACCCCCGCTCGACCCAGCTACACTCTTATTACCTGAAAGGAATTGTGAAGCAAAAGGGTGAGCACAACTAGCTCAGTAAAGAATATCATGACTAAAGATAATTCAATTATCAATAGCCTTCATCAACAATAAATCAGAGATTTAGAACATATGGTAAATGATAAAAATTTCAACCATAGTTGCAGCGGAACGAGCAATCCATTAGAAGAGTCAAATAGACTATAAAGTCTATTATCTTCTCCATGTTAAAAATCCACCAACAATGTTTTATCCATGTAACATCACTCAACAGTTCCTTTCCACAATCATATGAATAACTCATAATCATAATTGTGACTATAAATTTTTCTTCGCACCCAGGACGAAGAATATTTTCATCACCTGTCTTTACCTGAAACATCAAAGATCATGGTTATACCAAATCACAATTCCTGTTTATAATCATACTAACAAATCCATCTTTGCACTACGGGCCAAAGATATTCATCAACAAACCATCTTTGCACTACGGGCCAAAGATATTCATCAACAAACCATCTTTGCACTACAGGCCAAAGATATTCAACAACAGTTCATCTTTGCACTACAGGCCAAAGATATTCATCAACAGGCCATCTTTGCACTACATGCCAAAGATATTCATCAACAATTCATATTTGCACTACAGGCCAAATATATTCATATCTCAAAGAAATATATAATCATTTCAGAATTTATATAAACAATAATTATAACCATGTTGATCAATTCACCTTTGCACTTAAGCTTAAGATATTCAATTATAAATTCAATGGTCATGATCATACCAGTCACAATTCAACTTTGCACTACAGGCCAAAGAGAACCCTAGTCATGATCATACCAATAATCTACCCATCTTTACACTCCAGTGAAAGAGAATTTCAATATCAGGGTTATAAAAATGTTATATATGATGATAAAAATAATATGATCAACATATAGTTTTAATCTCAAGAGTAATATTCGTAACTCATGAATAGTAACCCCGACACAAAAGATAGAAATTCTTATACCAATATTTCGGTATAATGATATTGAAAGAATAACATTACTTAAATTTATAAACAATTTATTTTAATTGTTTACACTTTACTAATTAATGCATTTAATCATCATAAAATGCCAACTCTTACAATTTCATCATCAATAATAAAAACCCTCATCAAAAATCTGCATATACCTCATATAGGATTCTCAAGCCATAAAATCCTATTTTCCAATTTTCTTTCTTCACAAAACATATTTAATTCATTTACTCATAACTAGACCATTTTCATAAAAAATACCAAATCAGTTCCAAAAATATTTCTTTTCTGGGATTTAGCATAATATAGTCCCATAGTGAACATATATTTTTCTCAAAATTTTTAAAAGTCATTTACTATTTTTCATATGGCCAAAATAGCCGAATATTTAGACATTTATCAAAAATTGTACTTTTGTCTAAAAATTCTGAAATTCATAGAGTATACTTCTATCATATACATGTACTCCCAATAAAAATTTTACCAATTTTGGAGTTAACCACAAGGAATTATAAGCGGTTACTTTTAAAATAGTCTTTTCTCATAAAATTCATAACTCTCAATCTATACATCCAAAAATCACCATTTTTGGACACAATCAATAAAACTCATCAAAATATCATTTCAAATTTTTCCAGAATTTTTGAATGTCAGAAAAATTACGAAACTGAAAAACATAACAACCCTTAAAATCCCTTACTATCCCTTACTATCCCTTACCTCAAAAGAGCAGTACTTCTGACTGGATAGCGAATATGATGCTGAAGAAAACTTGCACTGATGAATAGCAACTCACCAAGTATCTAAAAACTCACAAAATATGCTTCATAATATAGAGAGAGAAAGAGAGAAAGCTTATGTTTTTGGTGTGATTTTTAATTCTAACTTAGCCCTCTATTTATAGGAAAATTTTGGTAGGTTTGACCTGCAACCTGATGGCTTTACCTGCTACTATTCCCACCCACCACATTTGAAATATAATTCAGCACATTTCTTCACCAACCACAAATGGGGCCCACCAATTCTAGAATTTTCCACCAAAATGATTTATAACCTGATTTCCAAATCAGCCACCTCTTAAAATTCATAACAAATCATACGTTCATTTTTAACGGTTCAAAATTTGTGGACATATACTCAACTTATATATGTATAACATATCCAAATATTACCACGATCCAACGGTCGGATTAAAAATTATAACCACCGCAAAATATCTCAAAAATCCTGATTTTTAATACCTCCATTCCGACAAAAATACTGATAAAAACCTCAACATTAATTCCTTCATTTTTAACCACAAAAATATATCTCTCATTTATATCCACATAAAATAAATATTTCCTTATCATATGAATCAATAATTAATTATTCACATATAATATTACAGAATCACATTTATGACAACCAGGCCGTTCCCAGGAAAGAGGGGGCTTTCCAATAAGAATTTTTCCTTACTGGCGCGCAATTAGGTGACCAAACCTCTCCTTAGACAGAACTTTCTAGACATTGCCAATAATACTATCTAATAATATTATTCAAATAATATGAATTATTGATCTGATAATAGAAAATACTGTGCAACAACAATTATTGAAACAAAAATAATATAAAATATCAACGCAGCAATTATTGAATCAATAAAGTAAAATATTGAACAGTAATTACTGTAACAATTATTGAGTAGTGCCTTCTTACGTAAGAATCAATAATTTTAAAAATACTGTGCAATACCGTGTGCTACTGTGCAATAACGCGTATTACTGTATTTTAACCAACGGGTATTCCAACAGTGTTAACGGTAACAACTACGCCGTTATTTGTAAAAACTCAAATTTGTCGTTTTCTTCATCCGACAGTTATTCTGTTATGGGGCCCACAAATGGCTGCGCCGTCGTACGAATATTCCCCGACAGAAAGAATATTCCACAACCAAACGAATATTCCCCGACAACAATGATTATTTTATAACCACTTGTTTATTTTGAAAAAAAAATCATATTTCACTGATAACTTTAAACTTTTATCAATTTAACCATTTACTGAATAGTAATTATAAGAAAAATTGAATACTTTTATTTCATAAAATTCGGGGTCTTACAGAGTCAATGAAGGCGTTATTTATGACTGTATTGGATAGAAATATCCAATTGAGTAAGGAGGTGAAGGAGATGAAAGAGGAGGTCCATGACATCTTGGAGGACAAGAGGGACATGAAGACGTTTTGGGAGGTTGAACACGAGGAGAAAGTTTTGGCTAAGGACAAGGTCCGAGAGCTAAAACAGGAGGCCTTCGAGCTTAGGGAGGAGCTAAAGGCCAAAAGGTAGAAAATTAGGCAGATGTCCTATATTCATAGGAGTTCATATGAGGATTATCAGCGATAAGTTGCTGAGTATCCCATGGAGGCAGGGCAGACTCGACATAGGATCAATCAGGATGTGGTGACCAGTCTGCAGATTATGCAAATGCCATTAGGTAGATGTAATTTAGTTAATAACTAGAATAGGTATAGATATGTAAATATCGTGTATCTATATAGTGACGTAAAATCCTCTTTTGTATAATCAAAGGGTAGTCTTTTGTAAATCCTAATTTTTGGAAAGTAATTGCGGGAAAGTAATGTGATTAGCTAAGGCTATGTAATGGTGAACGATGCAGTATTATACTACAAAGAAGAAATCATATCAATATAAGCACCTTATTGAACATGTTTTGCAATGAGTTTGAGTTATTGTTAAATATGAATAACGATTAAACTAATTAATAAGAAGAGAGTAATAAAGAATTGTTATTCATATTAACAGAAATATGCCGCCAAGAAGAAAATGACGAAATCAGGAAGCTAATGTGAATCAACCAGAAGGGGGACCGATTAACCCAATGCAGGAGTTTGTTAACTTATTAACAGCTGCCTTTAATAGAAATGGTGCAAATATACCTATTAATCCTGCGATAGTACGTGCTACTATGTTTAAGGATTTCAAAAGTGTAGGTCCGCTGGAGTTCAAAGGAACTACGGACCCTATAGAAGCCTAAACTTGGGTGAAAGAGATTGAGAAGGCATTTGTAATTTCAAATGTCGAAGAGGGACAAAAGATTTCTTTTGCCACCTATATGATGAAGGGAGAGGCCAACTTCTGGTGGGAGACGAACCAGGCTTGGGCTGGAGTGGAGGATGTAACGTGGACACGGTTTAAGGAGATATTCTTCGAGAACTATTTCCCCACAAGTATGCAGGGTATGATGGAGATGAAGTTCTTAGAACTGAAACAAGGGGATATGACTGTTCCCCAATATACTGCCAAGTTCAATGAACTGGCGAGATTTCCTCCACATCAGGTGGATACGGAGGTGAGAAAGGCGAGGAGATTCGAGCAGGACTTGAAAACCTATCTCTATAGCCGAATATCATTGTTTCAAAGTAATTCCTTTGGAACCATTCTGGAGAAGGCAATAATTGCAGAGGGTGGTAGCGAGGCTTTAAGCCGATACCACAAAGAGAAGAAGAATAAGGGTAAGGTAGATGGGGGAGTGAAGGCTGAGGGAGCCAGCAAGAGTGATAATGGACAGAAGAGGAAGGGTTTTAACTCTGGGAATACCAGAATGAAACAAAGAGATCCTAAGAGAAGGATCGAGGCATGTAAGAACTGTGGGAAGACTCATTTAGGAGTCTGTCTTAAGGGTAAAACCGTGTGCTATAATTGTGGACAAGAAGGTCACATTTAGCCTAACTGTCCAAATTCGAAGAAGAACCACATATGCTTCATATATGGATCAACTGACCACATGACGAAGAACTGCTCGAAGAAGGAGATGGATGGTAATAAGGGTGCTAATAGTAGTAAGTTAGCTATTAGTGGAAGCAGTCGAGTAGACCGACGACCCGCACCTTTAATATAACGGTCACGGATGTAGTTGTATCAGGAGATGTAGTTGCAGGTATTATCCCAATCAACTATATAAATGCTTATGTGTTGTTTGATTCGGGAGCTACTTGTTCTTTTATAGCATGTGAATTTGCTAGACGGTTAGGATTGCTCCCTGAAAGATTGACAATACCTTTGAATATTAAGGTAGCAAATGAAGATATAATTCCTGTTGAACATATTCATAGGCGTTGTTGTGTAGAAATAAGAGGTTATAAATTGTCAGTAGATTTAATACCGATAAAGTTGGGAGAATTCGATGTAATTCTCGGGATGGATTGGTTGTTTAACCATGGTGCAATTATAGATTGTCAAAAGAAATGTGCAAATCTTCGAAATTTGAAGCAACCTAAGGTAGTGTTTTTCGGTAGTAAGTCGTCGGGACGTTCGTGTTGTCTTACCATGACTCAATGTGACACCCCCAAATCTGGGTACTTCATTCCCACATGATTTGGTGTTCACTGTACAATCATTCATTTCTAACTTCCCAAATATAATAAAATTTAAACAATAAATCTTCCTATTAAAGGATTACATAATTAAATCCAATAGAATCCCAGGTTGTCTAACCTTAAATCATTCATCAAATGTGGAAAATTAAATAATTACATCACAATAATTTAAAAGTTTAATCTGAAACATAATTTTCAACAATTACAAGTCTTCAACACTTGTTCATCAACTCTTTTCCTTTGCTAGTGGTTGGCTCATCAACCTTCTCAACTTTAGTTGCAATGGTTATATATATGCAAGAGTGAGCAAAACAAATGCTCACTTGAAAGGACATAATAACTAGCAATGAATAAACTCAATTGATTTGAATAACATGTCTTAATATTGATAATCAATAATTAATACTGGAAATTATCTGAGGGTCACAAGACTATGAACTATGTCCAAAGTTATAAGTATTTCTTTTAACTTAAACCTAAACAGTCATTAGACTGTAGGCACTCCCCGTACTTAGGGTGATCAGCCATTCGTACCATGTTTTGTGCACAAATATCTAAACGCTTCCACGTAAATAATCCTCTATAATAGGGTTGTTCATCTCAGTTTTAATATACAAGTCCGCACCAAAGTAATTTTGGTTTAGATAAGTTTAAAGGGTAATTTAGAGTTCAACGAACATTAACTAAGGATTAGTTGAATCAAAAGTTTATTGACAATGCGAGGGTTTAACAACGACATGTGATAGAGTAATTATGAACCATAGATAAATAGTATGATACATCAAAGTCATGCTTTAAGGATAACTTTCAAAGCATTAAAAATATATAATGAACCTAGCTTAAACAACAATGATAAGGTAAGGTTACATTTTTCAATAAGGGAACAAAATTAAGAACTTTGCTCGATAGAATTCAAGAACCTGCATAAGTTTTTTAAACAAGACAGAATAACAACTTACATATTTATAAACAATAGGATAAGCTCAAATAAAAATTAGGTTTAGAGAACTTGTTTAAATAAGAGTAGGATTAGGAAACTTGCGTAATAATAATCAAGTTAGGGTAAGGAAACTTGCTCAAAAAAAGTTTAGGGTTAGAGAACTTGCCTCGTGCATAGGCTAAACGATCACTACTCACGTTCACCATAAGTCATACGCATACCATATGTAGTGACAACACTTATTAGTTACACTTGTAACGCCCCCAAAATAGGTCCATTCCATCCAACCCATTTTGAGTCGCCAAATACATGGTACAGAAAATAACTACAACATTATTACAATAATTGTCGTGCAAAATACAACAACATATATGCTGTAAGTTTGGATACAAATATATACCAAATGTGACTCATATCCCAACCGTGGACAGCACCTCAAAATAACACCTTACATAAAGGTATAGTCAAAAATTGTTTTAGAAACTAGAATATTTGGGAAGTGCTCAAGGAAACCTTCGTACATGGGAGGCCACGCGTCTAGGTTATGATAGATATCATATGGCCACAGAATTATCCTTGGTTGACCCAATAGACCCCAAAGAAAAACGAGAAGATTACTATCATATTCTTCCCAATGGTGAGTCTTCTCTTGACTTATCATTATCTCCACTGTCTCTAATTGAGAATTATACTTCAAACAAACACCAAGATTATATAGGTAGTGCCCATAGATATACTCAGCAAGTGGATGAGCACAACCCTGTCTTATGATGACACGAGGTTATATGTCATTAGACATCTTTTATGATAGTGACAAAACACCCTTCCAACGTTGGGTTCGTCTCACCCTATTTTCTTCACTAAATATAACTACTAAATGATGACCACCGTTCTATTCCCTTGTTACCCCCGCTCAACCCAGCTACACTCTTATTACCTGAAAGGAATTGTGAAGCAAAAGGGTGAGCACAACTAGCTCAGTAAAGAATATCATGACTAAAGATAATTCAATTATCAATAGCCTTCATCAACAATAAATCAGAGATTTAGAACATATGGTAAATGATAAAAATTTCAACCATAGTTGCAGCGGAACGAGCAATCCATTAGAAGAGTCAAATAGACCATAAAGTCTATTATCTCCTCCATGTTAAAAATCCACCAACAATGTTTTATCCCTGTAACATCAATCAACCATTCTGGTCCACAATCATATGAATAACTCATAATCATAACTGTAGTTCTAAATTCCTCTTCTCATCCAGGACGAAGATAATTTTCATCACCTATCTTTACCTGAAACATCAAAGATCATGGTTACACCAAATCACATTTCCTGTTCATAATCATACTAATAACTTCATCTTTGCACTACGGCCAAAGATATTCATTTGTATCACCAGTTGGTCATGTTTATCTCAACATCTGTTCATCTTTGCACTGCTGGCCAAAGATATTCAACAACATGTCATCTTTGCACTACGGGCCAAAGATATTCATCAACAATTCATCTTTGCACTACAGGCCAAAGATATTCATCAATATTTCATCTTTGCACTACAGGCCAAAGATATTAATATCTCAAAGAAATATATAATCATTTCAGAATTTATATAAACAATAATTATAACCATGTTGATCAATTCACCTTTGCACTTAAGCTAAAGATATTCACTTATAAATTCAATGGTCATGATCATACCAATCAACGATTCAACTTTGCACTACTGGCCAAAGATAACCCATAGTCATGATCATACCAAAAATCTACCCATCTTTACACTCAAGTCAAAGAGAAATATCATCATTAGGGTTATAAAAATGTTATATATAATAATAAAAAAATAATATGATCAACATCTAGTTTTAATCTCAAGAGTAATATTCGTAAATCAACTATAATTTGGTTAGAAAAAAGAAACTAATTTTTATCGTGAATAGTAACTTGTGAATAGTAACTCATAAATAGTAACTCGTGAATAGTAACTCATAAATAGTAAACCCGACACAAAAAGGTAGAAATTCCACAATAAAATTCATACCAATATTTCGGTATAATGATATTGAAAGAATAATATTTCTTAAGCTTATAAACAATTTATTTAAATTGTTTACACTTTACTAAATAATGCATTTAATCATTCTAAAATACCAAACTCATAAGATTTTATCACCAATAATCAAAACCCTCATCAAAAATCTGTATATACCTCATATAGGATTCTCAAGCCATAAAATCCTATTTTTCAATTTTTTTACTTCACATAACATATTTAATTCATTTACTCATAACTAGACCATTTTCATGAAAAATACCAAATCAGTTCCAAAAATATTTCTTTTCTGAGATTTAGCATAATATAGTCCCATAGTGAACATATATTTTTCTCAAAATTTTTAAAAGTCATTTACTATTTTTCATATGGCCAAAACAGCCGAATATTTAGACATTTATCAAAAATTATACTTTTGTCCAAAAATTCTGAAATTTACAGAGTATACTTCTATCATATACATGTACTCCCAATAAAAATTTCATCAATTTTGGAGTTAACCACAAGGAATTATAAGCTGTTACTTTTAAAATAGTCTTTTCTCATAAAATTCATAACTCTCAATCTATACATCCAAAAATCACCATTTTTGGACACAATCAAGAAAACTCATCAAAATATCATTTCAAATTTTTCCAGAATTTTTGAAGATCAGAAAAATTACGAAACTGAAAATCATAACAACCCTTAAAATCCCTTAATATCCCTTACCTCAAAAGAGCAGTACTTCTGACTGGATATCGGATATGATGCTGAAGGAAACTTGCACTGATGAATAAAAACTCACCAAGTATCTAAAAACTCACAAAATATGCTTCATAATATAGAGAGAGAAAGAGAGAAAGCTTATGTTTCTGGTGTGATTTTCAATTCTAACTTAGCCCTCTATTTATAGGAAAATTTTGGTAGGTTTGACCTGCAACCTGATGGCTTTACCTGCTACTATTTCCACCCACCACATTTGAAATATAATTCAGCACATTTCTTCACCAACCACAAGTGGGGCCCACCAATTCTAGAATTTTCCACCAAAATGATAAACTCCGAAAATTCAACAATTTCTGAACCAGTCATCTCGTAAAATTCATAACAAATCATACGTTCATTTTTAACGGTTCAAAATTTGTGGGCATATACTCAACTTATATGTGTATAACATATCCAAAAATTACCACGATCCAACGGTCGGATTAAAAATTATAACCCCCGCAAAATATCTCAAAAACCCTGATTTTTAATACCTCCATTCCGACAAAAATACTGATAAAAATCTCAACATTAACTCCTTCATTTTTAACCACAAAAATATATCCCTCATTTATATCCACATAAAATAAATATTTTCTTATCATATGAATCAATAATTAATTATTCACAAATAATATTACAGAATCACATTTATGACAACCAGGCCGTTCCCAGGAAAGAGGGGGCTTTCCAATAAGGATTTCTCCTTACTGGCGCGCAATTAGATGACCAAACCTCTCCTTAGACAGAACTTTCTAGACATTGCCAATAATGCTATCTAATAATATTATTCAAATAATATGAATTATTGATCTGATAATAGAAAATACTGTGCAGCAACAATTATTGAAACAAAAATAATATAAAATATCAACGCAGCAATTATTGAATCAATAAAATAAAATATTGAACAGTAATTACTGTAACAATTATTGAGTAGTGCCTTCTTACGTAAGAATCAATAATTTTAAAAATACTGTGCAATACCGTGTGCTACTGTGCAATAACGCGTATTACTGTATTTTAACCACCGGGTATTCCAACAGTGTTAACGGTAACAACTACGCCGTTATTTGTAAAAACTCAAATTTGTCGTTTTCTTCACCCGACAGTTATTCGTTATGGGGCCCACAAATAGCTGCGCCGTCGTACGAATATTCCCCGACAGAAAGAATATTCCACGACCAAACGAATATTCCCCGACAACAATGATTATTTTATAACCACTTGCTTATTTTGAAAAAAAAAATTCATATTTCACCCATAACTTTAAACTTTTATCAATTTAACCATTTACTGAATAGTAATTATAAGAAAAATTGAATACTTTTATTTCATAAAATTCGGGGTCTTACAATCTCCCCTCCTTATGAAATTTCGTCCCCGAAATTTACGTACCTGGTATTTCGAAGAGTTGAGAATACCTTGCTTCCATTTCAGATTCTATCTCTCAGATCATCATGATTTCTCCATTGCTCATCTCCCATGATAACTTCATTTGGGTTCCTCATTTGTTGGGAAGTCATGACAACCGCCATCCCTCGAACTACTCGGCTTTGACTTGTCTGGAGCAGCATTTGGCGTCATCATTACCGTTGGAATATACCTTTCTAAAGGACATATTCCTCCCTCAACTGCCTCTTCGTACTCCTCATTCATGATCTGAATCATCAATCTTCGATCCATATCGGATTCAGGTTGACCGCTATGTACAGGGTAATTCAAAACTCGATGTTGGGTTCTCCCAATTGCTTTTCAAAAAGAGAAATTCATATCATCTATTTTAGCCTTCTTAGATCGAACATCTCTTTTCACAATATCCACGTGTCGTGCGGCTTTTGCCCATGCATCACTTATTCTCACTCGTTCAGTTTTTTCTTCTTTCAGCTCAGATTCTATTTTTATCATCTTATACTCTGCCAAAGAATGCTTCTGTTCAAGCATCACATATCGGGTAACACAAGCTTGAATTGTTGCATCCTTTTGTTCCACGACCGCCTGTCGTTCTTCTGTCTGCTCTTCTAACTCATGAATACGATTTTGAAATTCTACATTTTGATCATATAATACCTCTAATAAACTTTCATCTGGTACTTCTTCTTCCTCTTCTTCCTCAGTCTCAGCTGTTACCTCTGCGACTATCTCGAGTGTAACTATCAATTCTTCACTCACCACATGGATATCTCTAATTCCTTCTTCGTCTGACATCACATTATCACGGTTAGTGATTAGAGGTATCCCCACACTCTCATTCACTCCATTGTTAGCATTCTCAGCTGCCATTCTCAAACACTGCCATAAAACAAGGGTTAATTAAACAAATTAACATATCACATAATATCCCAATATTATGACTGACCAACAAATAAGCTTAGGTAGGACACACTAGCGAAGGATTTACTCATCTCTCCCCTCCTAGTTGTATTCCCCGATCTCCGCCAGAGATCATATCCCTAAGCTCTGATACCAAATGTAACGACCCCAAAATAGGTCCATTCCATCCAACCCATTCTGAGTCGCCAAATACATGGTACAGAAAATAACTACAACTTTATTACAACAATTGTCGTGCAAAATACAACAACACATATGCTGTGAGTTTGGATACAAATATATACCAAATGTGACTCATGTTCCAACCGTGGACATCACCTCACAATAACACCTTACATAAAGGTATAGTCAAAAACTGTTTTAGAAATTAGAATCTTTGGGAAGTGCTCAAGGAAACCTTCGTACATGGGAGGCCACGCGTCTAGGTTATGATAGATATCATATGGCCACAGAATTATCCTTGGTTGACCCAATAGACCCCAAAGAAAAACGAGAAGATTACTATCATATTCTTCCCAATGGTGAGTCTTCTCTTGACTTATCATTATCTCCACTGTCTCTAATTGAGAATTATACTTCAAACAAACACCAAGATTATATAGGTAGTGCCCATAGATATACTCAGCAAGTGGATGAGCACAACCCTGTCTTATGATGACACGAGGTTGTATGTCATTAGACATCTTGTATGATAGTGACAAAACACCCTTCCAACGTTGGGTTCGCCTCACCCTATTTTCTTCACCAAATATAACTACTAAATGATGACCACCGTTCTATTCCCTTGTTACCCCCGCTCGACCCAGCTACACTCTTATTACCTGAAAGGAATTGTGAAGCAAAAGGGTGAGCACAACTAGCTCAGTAAAGAATATCATGACTAAAGATAATTCAATTATCAATAGCCTTCATCAACAATAAATCAGAGATTTAGAACATATGGTAAATGATAAAAATTTCAACCATAGTTGCAGCGGAACGAGCAATCCATTAGAAGAGTCAAATAGACTATAAAGTCTATTATCTTCTCCATGTTAAAAATCCACCAACAATGTTTTATCCCTGTAACATCAATCAACAATTCTGGTCCACAATCATATGAATAACTCATAATCATAACTGTAGTTCTAAATTCCTCTTCTCATCCAGGACGAAGATAATTTTCATCACCTATCTTTACCTGAAACATCAAAGATCATGGTTACACCAAATCACATTTCCTGTTCATAATCATACTAATAACTTCATCTTTGCACTACGGCCAAAGATATTCATTTGTATCACCAGTTGGCCATGTTTATCTCAACATCTGTTCATCTTTGCACTACTGGCCAAAGATATTCAACAACATGTCATCTTTGCACTACGGGCCAAAGATATTCATCAACAATTCATCTTTGCACTACAGGCCAAAGATATTCATCAATATTTCATCTTTGCACTACAGGCCAAATATATTAATATCTCAAAGAAATATATAATCATTTCAGAATTTATATAAACAATAATTATAACCATGTTGATCAATTCACCTTTGCACTTAAGCTAAAGATATTCACTTATAAATTCAATGGTCATGATCATACCAGTCAACAATTCAACTTTGCACTACTGGCCAAAGAGAACCCATAGTCATGATCATACCAAAAATCTACCCATCTTTACACTCAAGTCAAAGAGAAATATCATCATTAGGGTTATAAAAATGTTATATATAATAATAAAAAAATAATATGATCAACATATAGTTTTAATCTCAAGAGTAATATTCATAAATCAACTATAATTTGGTTAGAAAAAGAAACTAATTTTTATCGTGAATAGTAACTCGTGAATAGTAACTCATGAATAGTAACTCGTGAATAGTAACTCATAAATAGTAAACCCGACACAAAAAGGTAGAAATTCCACAATAAAATCCATACCAATATTTCGGTATAATGATATTGAAAGAATAATATTTCTTAAGCTTATAAACAATTTATTTAAATTGTTTACACTTTACTAAATAATGCATTTAATCATCTAAAATACCAAACTCATAAGATTTTATCACCAATAATCAAAACCCTCATCAAAAATCTGCATATACCTCATATAGGATTCTCAAGCCATAAAATCCTATTTTCCAATTTTCTTACTTCACAAACATATTTAATTCATTTACTCATAACTAGACCATTTTCATGAAAAATACCAAATCAGTTCCAAAAATATTTCTTTTCTGGGATTTAGCATAATATAGTCCCATAGTGAACATATATTTTTCTCAGAATTTTTAAAAGTCATTTACTATTTTTCATATGGCCAAAACAGCCGAATATTTAGACATTTATCAAAAATTATACTTTTGTCCAAAAATTCTGAAATTTACAGAGTATATTTCTATCATATACATGTACTCCCAATAAAAATTTCATCAATTTTGGAGTTAACCACAAGGAATTATAAGCTGTTACTTTTAAAATAGTCTTTTCTCATAAAATTCATAACTCTCAATCTATACATCCAAAAATCACCATTTTTGGACACAATCAAGAAAACTCATCAAAATATCATTTCAAATTTTTCCAGAATTTTTGAAGATCAGAAAAATTACGAAACTGAAAATCATAACAACCCTTAAAATCCCTTAATATCCCTTACCTCAAAAGAGCAGTACTTCTGACTGGATATCGGATATGATGCTGAAGGAAACTTGCACTGATGAATAGCAACTCACCAAGTATCTAAAAACTCACAAAATATGCTTCATAATATAGAGAGAGAAAGAGAGAAAGCTTATGTTTCTGGTGTGATTTTCAATTCTAACTTAGCCCTCTATTTATAGGAAAATTTTGGTAGGTTTGACCTGCAACCTGATGGCTTTACCTGCTACTATTCCCACCCACCACATTTGAAATATAATTCAGCACATTTCTTCACCAACCACAAGTGGGGCCCACCAATTCTAGAATTTTCCACCAAAATGATAAACTCCGAAAATTCAACAATTTCTGAACCAGTCATCTCGTAAAATTCATAACAAATCATACGTTCATTTTTAACGGTTCAAAATTTGTGGGCATATACTCAACTTATATATGTATAACATATCCAAAAATTACCACGATCCAACGGTCGGATTAAAAATTATAACCCCCGCAAAATATCTCAAAAACCCTGATTTTTAATACCTCCATTCCGACAAAAATACGGATAAAAATCTCAACATTAACTCCTTCATTTTTAACCACAAAAATATATCCCTCATTTATATCCACATAAAATAAATATTTTCTTATCATATGAATCAATAATTAATTATTCACAAATAATATTACAGAATCACATTTATGACAACCAGGCCGTTCCCAGGAAAGAGGGGGCTTTCCAATAAGGATTTCTCCTTACTGGCGCGCAATTAGATGACCAAACCTCTCCTTAGACAGAACTTTCTAGACATTGCCAATAATGCTATCTAATAATATTATTCAAATAATATGAATTATTGATCTGATAATGGAAAATACTGTGCAGCAACAATTATTGAACAACAATAATATAAAATTTCAACGTAGCAATTATTGAATCAATAAAATAAAATATTGAACAGTAATTACTGTAACAATTATTGAGTAGTGCCTTCTTACGTAAGAATCAATAATTTTAAAAATACTGTGCAATACCGTGTGCTACTGTGCAATAACGCGTATTACTGTATTTTAACCACCGGGTATTCCAACAGTGTTAACGGTAACAACTACGCCGTTATTTGTAAAAACTCAAATTTGTCGTTTTCTTCACCCGACAGTTATTCGTTATGGGGCCCACAAATAGCTGCGCCGTCGTACGAATATTCCCCGACAGAAAGAATATTCCACGACCAAACGAATATTCCCCGACAACAATGATTATTTTATAACCACTTGCTTATTTTGAAAAAAAAAATTCATATTTCACCCATAACTTTAAACTTTTATCAATTTAACCATTTACTGAATAGTAATTATAAGAAAAATTGAATACTTTTATTTCATAAAATTCGGGGTCTTACAATCTCCCCTCCTTATGAAATTTCGTCCCCGAAATTTACGTACCTGGTATTTCGAAGAGTTGAGAATACCTTGCTTCCATTTCAGATTCTATCTCTCAGATCATCATGATTTCTCCATTGCTCATCTCCCATGATAACTTCATTTGGGTTCCTCATTTGTTGGGAAGTCATGACAACCGCCATCCCTCGAACTACTCGGCTTTGACTTGTCTGGAGCAGCATTTGGCGTCATCATTACCGTTGGAATATACCTTTCTAAAGGACATATTCCTCCCTCAACTGCCTCTTCGTACTCCTCATTCATGATCTGAATCATCAATCTTCGATCCATATCGGATTCAGGTTGACCGCTATGTACAGGGTAATTCAAAACTCGATGTTGGGTTCTCCCAATTGCTTTCCAAAAGAGAAATTCATATCATCTATTTTAGCCTTCTTAGATCGAACATCTCTTTCCACAATATCCACGTGTCGTGCGGCTTTTGCCCATGCATCACTTATTCTCACTCGTTCAGTTTTTTCTTCTTTCAGCTCAGATTCTATTTTTATCATCTTATACTCTGCCAAAGAATGCTTCTGTTCAAGCATCACATATCGGGTAACACAAGCTTGAATTGTTGCATCCTTTTGTTCCACGACCGCCTGTCGTTCTTCTGTCTGCTCTTCTAACTCATGAATACGATTTTGAAATTCTACATTTTGATCATATAATACCTCTAATAAACTTCATCTGGTACTTCTTCTTCCTCTTCTTCCTCAGTCTCAGCTGTTACCTCTGCGACTATCTCGGGTGTAACTATCAATTCTTCACTCACCACATGGATATCTCTAATTCCTTCTTCGTCTGACATCACATTATCACGGTTAGTGATTAGAGGTATCCCCACACTCTCATTCACTCCATTGTTAGCATTCTCAGCTGCCATTCTCAAATACTGCCATAAAACAAGGGTTAATTAAACAAATTAACATATCACATAATATCCCAATATTATGACTGACCAACAAATAAGCTTAGGTAGGACACACTAGCGAAGGATTTACTCATCTCTCCCCTCCTAGTTGTATTCCCCGATCTCCGCCAGAGATCATATCCCTAAGCTCTGATACCAAATGTAACGCCCCCAAAATAGGTCCATTCCATCCAACCCATTCTGAGTCGCCAAATACATGGTACAGAAAATAACTACAACTTTATTACAACAATTGTCGTGCAAAATACAACAACACATATGCTGTGAGTTTGGATACAAATATATACCAAATGTGACTCATGTTCCAACCGTGGACATCACCTCACAATAACACCTTACATAAAGGTATAGTCAAAAACTGTTTTAGAAATTAGAATCTTTGGGAAGTGCTCAAGGAAACCTTCGTACATGGGAGGCCACGCGTCTAGGTTATGATAGATATCATATGGCCACAGAATTATCCTTGGTTGACCCAATAGACCCCAAAGAAAAACGAGAAGATTACTATCATATTCTTCCCAATGGTGAGTCTTCTCTTGACTTATCATTATCTCCACTGTCTCTAATTGAGAATTATACTTCAAACAAACACCAAGATTATATAGGTAGTGCCCATAGATATACTCAGCAAGTGGATGAGCACAACCCTGTCTTATGATGACACGAGGTTGTATGTCATTAGACATCTTGTATGATAGTGACAAAACACCCTTCCAACGTTGGGTTCGCCTCACCCTATTTTCTTCACCAAATATAACTACTAAATGATGACCACCGTTCTATTCCCTTGTTACCCCCGCTCGACCCAGCTACACTCTTATTACCTGAAAGGAATTGTGAAGCAAAAGGGTGAGCACAACTAGCTCAGTAAAGAATATCATGACTAAAGATAATTCAATTATCAATAGCCTTCATCAACAATAAATCAGAGATTTAGAACATATGGTAAATGATAAAAATTTCAACCATAGTTGCAGCGGAACGAGCAATCCATTAGAAGAGTCAAATAGACTATAAAGTCTATTATCTTCTCCATGTTAAAAATCCACCAACAATGTTTTATCCCTGTAACATCAATCAACCATTCTGGTCCACAATCATATGAATAACTCATAATCATAACTGTAGTTCTAAATTCCTCTTCTCATCCAGGACGAAGATAATTTTCATCACCTATCTTTACCTGAAACATCAAAGATCATGGTTACACCAAATCACATTTCCTGTTCATAATCATACTAATAACTTCATCTTTGCACTACGGCCAAAGATATTCATTTGTATCACCAGTTGGTCATGTTTATCTCAACATCTGTTCATCTTTGCACTACTGGCCAAAGATATTCAACAACATGTCATCTTTGCACTACGGGCCAAAGATATTCATCAACAATTCATCTTTGCACTACAGGCCAAAGATATTCATCAATATTTCATCTTTGCACTACAGGCCAAAGATATTAATATCTCAAAGAAATATATAATCATTTCAGAATTTATATAAACAATAATTATAACCATGTTGATCAATTCACCTTTGCACTTAAGCTAAAGATATTCACTTATAAATTCAATGGTCATGATCATACCAATCAACAATTCAACTTTGCACTACTGGCCAAAGAGAACCCATAGTCATGATCATACCAAAAATCTACCCATCTTTACACTCAAGTCAAAGAGAAATATCATCATTAGGGTTATAAAAATGTTATATATAATAATAAAAAAATAATATGATCAACATCTAGTTTTAATCTCAAGAGTAATATTCGTAAATCAACTATAATTTGGTTAGAAAAAAGAAACTAATTTTTATCGTGAATAGTAACTTGTGAATAGTAACTCATGAATAGTAACTCGTGAATAGTAACTCATAAATAGTAAACCCGACACAAAAAGGTAGAAATTCCACAATAAAATCCATACCAGTATTTCGGTATAATGATATTGAAAGAATAATATTTCTTAAGCTTATAAACAATTTATTTAAATTGTTTACACTTTACTAAATAATGCATTTAATCATTCTAAAATACCAAACTCATAAGATTTTATCACCAATAATCAAAACCCTCATCAAAAATCTGCATATACCTCATATAGGATTCTCAAGCCATAAAATCCTATTTTTCAATTTTCTTACTTCACATAACATATTTAATTCATTTACTCATAACTAGACCATTTTCATGAAAAATACCAAATCAGTTCCAAAAATATTTCTTTTCTGAGATTTAGCATAATATAGTCCCATAGTGAACATATATTTTTCTCAGAATTTTTAAAAGTCATTTACTATTTTTCATATGGCCAAAACAGCCGAATATTTAGACATTTATCAAAAATTATACTTTTGTCCAAAAATTCTGAAATTTACAGAGTATACTTCTATCATATACATGTACTCCCAATAAAAATTTCATCAATTTTGGAGTTAACCACAAGGAATTATAAGCTGTTACTTTTAAAATAGTCTTTTCTCATAAAATTCATAACTCTCAATCTATACATCCAAAAATCACCATTTTTGGACACAATCAAGAAAACTCATCAAAATATCATTTCAAATTTTTCCAGAATTTTTGAAGATCAGAAAAATTACGAAACTGAAAATCATAACAACCCTTAAAATCCCTTAATATCCCTTACCTCAAAAGAGCAGTACTTCTGACTGGATATCGGATATGATGCTGAAGGAAACTTGCACTGATGAATAGAAACTCACCAAGTATCTAAAACTCACAAAATATGCTTCATAATATAGAGAGAGAAAGAGAGAAAGCTTATGTTTCTGGTGTGATTTTCAATTCTAACTTAGCCCTCTATTTATAGGAAAATTTTGGTAGGTTTGACCTGCAACCTGATGGCTTTACCTGCTACTATTCCCACCCACCACATTTGAAATATAATTCAGCACATTTCTTCACCAACCACAAGTGGGGCCCACCAATTCTAGAATTTTCCACCAAAATGATAAACTCCGAAAATTCAACAATTTCTGAACCAGTCATCTCGTAAAATTCATAACAAATCATACGTTCATTTTTAACGGTTCAAAATTTGTGGGCATATACTCAACTTATATATGTATAACATATCCAAAAATTACCACGATCCAACGGTCGGATTAAAAATTATAACCCCCGCAAAATATCTCAAAAACCCTGATTTTTAATACCTCCATTCCGACAAAAATACGGATAAAAATCTCAACATTAACTCCTTCATTTTTAACCACAAAAATATATCCCTCATTTATATCCACATAAAATAAATATTTTCTTATCATATGAATCAATAATTAATTATTCACAAATAATATTACAGAATCACATTTATGACAACCAGGCCGTTCCCAGGAAAGAGGGGGCTTTCCAATAAGGATTTCTCCTTACTGGCGCGCAATTAGATGACCAAACCTCTCCTTAGACAGAACTTTCTAGACATTGCCAATAATGCTATCTAATAATATTATTCAAATAATATGAATTATTGATCTGATAATAGAAAATACTGTGCAGCAACAATTATTGAAACAAAAATAATATAAAATATCAACGCAGCAATTATTGAATCAATAAAATAAAATATTGAACAGTAATTACTGTAACAATTATTGAGTAGTGCCTTCTTACGTAAGAATCAATAATTTTAAAAATACTGTGCAATACCGTGTGCTACTGTGCAATAACGCGTATTACTGTATTTTAACCACGGGTATTCCAACAGTGTTAACGGTAACAACTACGCCGTTATTTGTAAAAACTCAAATTTGTCGTTTTCTTCACCCGACAGTTATTCGTTATGGGGCCCACAAATAGCTGCGCCGTCGTACGAATATTCCCCGACAGAAAGAATATTCCACGACCAAACGAATATTCCCCGACAACAATGATTATTTTATAACCACTTGCTTATTTTGAAAAAAAAAATTCATATTTCACCCATAACTTTAAACTTTTATCAATTTAACCATTTACTGAATAGTAATTATAAGAAAAATTGAATACTTTTATTTCATAAAATTCGGGGTCTTACAACACTGATATTAACTTCATGAGTTTAGTTCCCACTTTTAGTATGGCTCGTTAACTTAGTTTAAGTTTAAACAACATCACATCTTTTCATGAGCATCACATTTTAGCTCTTTTACAACTTATCAAATTATCATGCCATGTCAACGTATGAACGTTAATAACCTGATATAACATCTTATTACATGTCCAACACATTATCATGCTCTTTAGATTAAGTTAGACTAACATACAATGGACTACACATAACTAAACCAAACTGCCCCAGCTCTGCTACCCCGCCGGGGCGGGGGTACCCAGTATCCGTTTCTGCAGTTCGCGAACGAACACAGCAGAAAGCCAAATTAAGCCTAAAAGCTCCTTTCTAACAACCATTGAAACTTACCTAAGTTGTAATAAGTTTACAGAAACATAAACTAATGAACCTAACATGTTTCTAACCATATAAGCAACATAAACTTTCAAATTACAACCTTTAAATTCACTGTTTTTACTATTTCGTTAATTTTAGACATTCTTAGCGAAACAATTTACTGTAAATTTGTTTTACAACCAAAACAGTCCGTTTAAATCATATTGTTTTCGTTTCTTCATGTATTTTCACAATCAACAAATAATTAATACATTACAACATGAATTAAACACTAATTTTAGTATCCAATAAGCTATATTCATGTATTTTACACTATAAACTCACTGTAAACATACTCTTTTCATATTTGTCATGTTTTCATGGATTAATCAACTCTAAATCATATACGATTCACATAAAACAATTTATATACAGAAATTAACATACATATAACCATATCTTCAACATCCTTCAAAATCAATTATAGAGAATGAAAACTCAAGAATATGAAAGAGAATAAGAATTTATACCTTTAATTGCTTATTTAGCTTTGCTAGAAAATAATAGAGGCTTGCTAATCTTTCTCATTCTTCCAACTTCTCAAGCTCAGAAAGAAATCCTTTCTAGCACTCTCTCTTTTCTTCTTTTCTCTCTTCTCTGTTCTTTCCCTCTTTTAGCTTTACTTAACTTTAAAAAAATTGATATATAAAATATAAACGTATAGCATATAATACATATTAATATATAATATAACTGATGTCAGTTACTTTTTTTTTAAATTCAAAAGCCACTAAGGCTTGTTTGGCAAAACCAATTAAAAATAAGGACTTAAAATCCTTATACCTTGTTTGGTAACACCAAATTAAAACTCCATTTAGTTTATTTTAATAACTCACTTATTATATAGTTTATTGTCACACTTTATTTAATTAAATTTCCATATTCAAATTTAATTAAATTAAAACTAACAACAACATATTAAATCAAATTACCACAAAATTATAATTTTATTTAATAACTTAGTACATCACTTGAATTAATAAATTAAATTAAAACCATATTATAACAATTCATTTAATCCTTATCAACTTTCTAATTTAATTATTAAATTAAATTACAATATTACCACATAATAATTAATTCATCACTCTTTTATTTTAATTAACTTCAAAATACCAATTATCAACTTAATTAACATATTACACTTAATCAAGTTAATTTTTCACAACTCATGAATTATTTATTTAATTAATAATTAATTAAATTAAACAAATATTTATTTAACAATAAACACATTCACTAAAATATTTATTTAATTCAATAAATATTTGAAATTACACATAAAATTCTGGATTGTTACACACAAACTAGGAAATTGCGGAAGAAAGGGTGCGTATGTTATTTGTGTTATGTTGTTGATACCCAGAGAGTGGGAGCAATAATGGAACAAATACCTATAATAAAAGAATTCGCAGATGTGTTTCCAAGCGAATTACCAAGTCTTCCACCAGATAGGGAGATCAAATTCGTAATAGATATTGTGCCAGGTGCGACACTAGTTTCAAGAGCACCGTATCGTATGGCGCTAGTGGAAATGAAGGAGTTGATGGTCCAATTACAAGAACTGTTGGGTAGAAAATAGATTCAACCAAGTGTTTCGTCATGGGGAACACCGGTATTATTTGTAAAGAAGAAGGATGGATCTTTGAGACTTTGTATCGACTATCGAAAGTTGAACAAGCTAACGATAAAGAATAAATACCCATTGCCCAAGATCGATGATCTTTTTGATCCATTGAAAGTGGCAAAGTATTTTTCTAAGATAGATTTGTGAACGGGGTATCATCAGCTAAAATTAAGGAATGAGGATGTACCTAAGATGGCGTTCAGAACTCGTTATAGCCATTATGAGTTTCTGGTAATGTCGTTTGGGTTGACAAATGCACCAGCTGCATTTATAGATATGATGAACAGAGTGTTCAAATAATATTTGGACAGGTTCGTTGTAGTGTTTATCGATGATATTCTAGTTTATTCAAAGACGCCAGAAGAGCACGCTGAACATCTAAGATTAGTGTTGGAGATACTAAGGAAGGAGAAGTTATATGCAAAATTCACTAAGTACGAATTTTGGCTTGAACGAGTGCAGTTTTTGGGGCACGTTATCGACAGGGATGGAATTTTAGTGGATCCAACAAAGGTGGAAGCAGTGATTAATTGGGAACAATCGAAAATACCAACAGAGGTATGGAGTTTCCTAGGGTTAGCAGGATACTATCGAAGATTTATCCAGGATTTTTCTAAGATAGCTACTTCGTTGACTAATTTAATAAGAAAGACAGTGAAGTACGTGTGGACTGAAAAATGTGAAAACCGTTTTTAGGAACTGAAGAAAAGGTTGAGTAAAGCACCTGTATTATGTGATGCCCCCAAAATAGGTCCAATCCACCCAACCTATCTTGAGTCGCCAAATACATGGTATAGAAAATAACTACAACTTCATTATTACAATTGTCGTGCAAAATATGACAACACATATACTGTGGGTTTAAAATCTAAATATTGTCTTCCAGACAATATCCACACTCAAATAAGTCCTCATTACAATTATTGATACACTATTTTACAAAATAGTGAGGACTACTAAGACAACTGTTTTGAATCATCACTCCACATCCCGACTAGTTCCCGCTATATTCTCGCCTCCTAAGAAGAAAAATGGAACAAAAAGGAAAGGGTGAGCTCAACTAGCCCAGTAAAGAATATTATGACTAAGATAATATAGAAAAAATTATTGTTAGTCCTCAACAGGGAAAAATCTAATAGAATACAATAGACAACAAGTTTTAGATCAACAACTGCAGCGGAAACAATAATTCATTAGAAGAGTTAAGTAGAGAATGAAATCTACTATCATCTATGAATTTAAAAGTCTATCATTAATATTTTATCCCTATAAGATCAATCATCAAATATTCATCTTTGCACTACGGGTCAAAAATATTCATTTGTATCACCAGTTGGTCATGTTCATCTCAACACCTGTTCATCTTTGCACTACGGGCCAAAGATATTCATCAGGTAATCATTCATCTTTGCACTACAGGCCAAAGATATTCATCAAGTATCACCATTAAAGACTAAGAATAATAAAAATATTTTCAAGAAAACGAATCTAGAGAGATAAAAAGACAAAGATTAGGGATTCGTACTTCGGTTTATCTAAGTTCAAAAATACTCCATAATAATCAATTGTGGAGCAGAATTCAAAAATGAAGATCAAAACATAGATCCAATCAAAGATAGGAACCATAACAGACAATCTTGGACACAGAAAAGAAATTTTAATTTTTCTGTGAATAGTGCCGTATTCGTGAATAATGCCGTATACGTGAATAATGTCGTATACGTGAATAGTAATCCCGACACTATAAGATAAAAATTCCACAAAAAAAATTATCATACTTCGTGAATAGTACTCGTGAATAGTAACTCGTGAATAGTAACTTATAAATAGTAACTCGTGAATAGTAACCACGACATGAAAAGGTAAAAATTTCATAATAAAATTCATACCAATATTCCGGTATAATGATATTGAAAGAAATAATATCATTTACGAAAAAAATAAAATCCCTTACCTCAAAAGAATAGTACTTCTAGCTAGAATATCAGATATAATGCTGAATAAAACTTGTACCGTATAGCAACACTCAATGTATTAAAATACTCACAAAAATACTCTCGATAATATAAAGAGAGAAAACTTCAATTTCTGGTATGATTTTCAATTCTAACTTAAGCATTCTATTTATAGAAAAATGCTTAGAACACCAAAGCAGAAAATTTAATAAAATAATATATTTATAAAAAAAATTTACACCCACCTCTTGACAATCTGAATTCAGCCACCAGTGGGGCCCACCAATAATGATAAACATGTTTTAATAATTTAATGCAACAAAATCAATTCAGTCCCAATATTCCGGAACTTCAATAATTCATAATAAATATTTCTTTTATCAAAAAAATTCGAATCTTATATCCATTCCATAAAAAATTCAATTCTCTACAATTTTGTAGCTTTAAGTTTTTTCAAATTCCAAACAGAAATTGACCAAAATCCACATACGGACGATTTTGCAGGCAAATTTCAGTCAAAAATGGAGCCCATCAACATGTTTAACATGTTTTTAGAATTTATTGTAACAAAAATACTCTTCCTCCTCATTTACTCATATATCATACATTTATTGTAAAAATATCACCATTATTATATTATTATATTATCGCATTATACATTTATAATGTAATATAATAATATATTTGAATAAATTATTTTATTAGAAAAGATAAAATATAAATTTTTAACAATTATCATTTTCTAAAAATTCCTCCATTTATATCCACATAAAATATATTTTCCTTATCATATAAATTAATAATTAATTATTCGCAAATAATATTACAGAATCACAATAATGACAACCAGGTCGTTCCTAGGAAAGAGGGGCCTTCCGGTAAAGATTTCTCCTTACTGGCACGCAATTAAATAACCTCTCCTAGACAGAACTTCCTTAGACATTGCCAATAATGCTATCTAATAATATTATTTAAATAATATAAATTATTGATACGATAATTTGAAATACTGTGCAATGACAATTATTGAATCGACAATTATTGAATCAACAATATAAAATATCAATGCAGCAATTATTGAATCAATAAAATAAAATATTGAACAGTAATTACTGTAACAATTATTGAGTATTGACTTCTTACGTAAGAATCAATAATTGGTGCAATACCGTGTGCTACTGTGCAACACAACGTATTACTGTGTTTTAATCACCGAGTATTCCAACAGTGTTAATGGTAACAACTACGCCGTTTTTTTATAAAAACTCATACTTATCGTTTTCTTCATCCAATTGCTTTCCGTTATGGGGCCCACAAAAGGCTGCGCCGTCGTACGAATATTCTCCGACAGCAAGAATATTTCACGACCAAACGAATATTCCCCGACAAAAATAAATATTTTATAACTACTTGCTTATCTAAAATATTTGCGCATTTTACCCATAACTAACCACATTAATCAAATCAACCCCTTACTATTTCAAAATAATAAATAGAGGAAATTTGATTTTATTTATAAAAAGTTGGGGTCTTACATATTATCTTTACTCGATGATACAGGGAAATTTGTAGTTTATAGTGATGCTTCGCATAGAGGACTATGTTGCGTGCTCATGCAGCATGGAAAGGGCATTGCTTATGCATCACGACTGTTAAAAGATTATGAGAAAGTTTATCCTACTCATGATTTGGAACTGGCAGCGGTGGTATTCGCCTTAAAGATTTGGAGGCATTACCTATATAGGGAGAAATGTGAGATATACACGGACCATAAAAGTCTAAAATATATCTTCACACAAAAAGACTTAAATATGAGATAGAGAAGATGGCTGGAATTGATAAAGGATTATGACTGCGATATCCTGTATCATCCAGGAAAGGCAAATGTGGTGGCCGACACCTTAAGTAGAAAGGGTCGGGAAAAGTTTTCTATGTTAACAGCTCAAACTGAGTTAATAACAGAGATGGCTAGAATAAAGTTAGAGATGATATTACCAAGTGAATCAGATCATAAATTATTTACAATGGAGACTCGACCTACCATTTTAGAGAGTGTCAAGGAAGTACAACTCAGAAATGATGAGTGTGAGCAGATGCAGAAAAGATTAGCGAATGGAGAAGATATAAAATACGATCTTGATAACGAGGGGTTATTAAGATTTGAAGGAAGAATTTGGGTTCCGTGTGAAATGTAATTGAAGGAGGAGATATTGCAGGAGACTCATATTTCAAGGTACTCGATTCATCCTGGTAATTACTAAGATGTATCAAGACCTTCGATATCACTTTTGGTGTCCGAACATGAAGAGGGAGATAGCAGAATATATAAGTAGGTGCTTAACCTGTCAAAAAGTTAACGCCGAACATCATCGACCAATTGACTTGTTACAGTCATTAGAAATTCCAGAATGGAAATAGGAGCATAACACAATAGACTTTGTGGTGGGACTTTCGACTACACAGAAAGGATACGACGCTGTCTGGGTGATAGTGGATTGTTTAACGAAGTCGGCTCACTTTTTGCCAATAAGAGTTAAGTTTAACCTGGATCAGTTAGCTAAACTCTATGTTAAGGAAATTATTTCAAGACACGGGGTACCAGTTTCAATAGTGTCAGATCGTGATCCACGATTCACATCGAATTTCTAGAGAAGTCTGCAAGAGCAAATGGGAATGCAGTTGAAGTTAAGTACGACTTATCATCTACCGACAGATGGGAAAAGCGAAAGAACAATTCAGACGCTAGAAGATATGCTAAGATCTTGCGTCATGGATTTGAAAGGTAGTTGGGATGATCATCTATCGCTAGTAGAGTTTGCTTATAACAACAGTTATCACGCAAGTAGGCATACCGCTTTACGAAGCGTTATACGGGAGAAAGTGCAGGACTCCACTGTGTTAGAATGAGGTAGGAGAACGTCAAATGCTAGGACCTAAAATGGTAAAACAAATAGCAGAAATAGTTAAATTGATACGAACACGACTGGTAGCAGCTCAAGACAGATAGAAAAAGTATGCAGATCCGCATAAAAAGAAGAGAGAGTTTGAAGTTGGCTCGTATGTGTTTCTAAAGGTATCTCCCTGGAAAGGAAAGATACACTTTAGGAAGAAGAAAAAATTAAGTTCAAGGTTTATAGGACCTTTTGAGATATTGAAAAGGGTAGGAGAGGTAGCTTATGTAACAACATTACCTCCAGAGTTAGAACGCATACACAATATATTCCATGTATTTGTGTTATGTCCTTATAAGCCAGATAATAAGCACTTAATAGAATATGAGTCTATTTATGTTGAGAAGGACTTAACATATGAAGAAATGCCTATTCAAATCATTGATAGAAAAGAATAAGTTCTAAGAAATAAAGTAATACCTTCGGTGAAGGTAGTATAGAGAAACCATGATGCCGAAGAAGCAACTTGGGAAATCGAAGAAAAGATGAAGAAGAATTACCCTCAGCTATTTTACTAACTTATATCGAGATTCTGGGGACAAAATCCTTATAAGGGGGGAAGAATGTAACAACCGAGAAAATTGGATTATAATGTAAATTAATTTTATTTGAATATATTGAATAAAATTATATTATATGTTTATTACAAAGAGTAAGCGAGATGAAGGTCGTTTTATAACCTAGAAAGGATGTAGGATCGTAGTATTCTAGCTAAGTGTGCTAGAAATAAAGTGTGTGAATTTTCAAGACAAAAATAAAAGTTTTTCGAGAAATTCTCCGAAAATACTATTCATCCATTTCTGCTCGAGAATTATTTTTGAACTTCCAGGAATACGTAATGATAGAATTTTAAGGAAAGATGGATTATCTAATAATACTTCAGTTATGGCAAATGCAGTTTTTTGCCTGCGTACTCAATTCGAGAATGTTAGGGAAAGTGAAGATTTGAATAATTAATGGTTACATATAATAAGAAAGTTATTATACGGGGGAAGAATACGAGTATAATACAAGGTATTGTACAGGTATATACGAAAGATAATACAACATATAAGATGAATGTTATACGAATTAATATACGAGAAGAATACACGAATTATACGTTAAAAACACAAACCATTAGTAATGGACTAGTAAATCTTGAATATGAACTTTGGCAAGCCCAAATGAAAGATAATTGAGGCCTAATGTCAAACTTAATCAAGTCCCAACGATAATTTAATTCAAGCCCAAGGTTAGGCCCGAATTGAATTAAACCTAAGCCCGAACTAAGAACTGAACCCGTGGATCGAACAGTTGGATCACCGGATAGGTATTAACCCATGAGGCAACCCATGGGGGCCCCACAACCCCATGTGGTCTGCCAAAGGGAGGTGGCCAAGCTTCTCTTGGAAGCTTGGTGAAATACTAAGGAAGTGGAGTAAAGGAGGTGGAATTTAATGTTTTTGATGACACAAAAGTGGTTGGTGATTAAATGGAGGGTAAATGATGGTTTGTTAAGTTTGAATGGTGATTGATGAGGGGGTGATGTGCTAGAATGGAAACTTAAGGGAGTGATTATATGATATCATAACCTAAGTGACCAAAGCATGAACCAACATCAATTTTCTTTAAGATCATTTTGCCCTAAACCTTGAAATTTTATAAATAGGATGCTTAAGCTTCATTTGACATTGTAGCATCCCTAAATCTGGGTACTAATCACCACGAACCTGGTACACTAATTCTATAACTACTGCGGAAGATATAAACATAATTTTGTTTATATATTAACCTTTACACATAATCCCCAAGGTCGATAACCTTAACTTATTACCTGAATTCAATATCCTACTCGACATACAATGTCATTTGCCTTCGCCTGTATCCGAAGTATTCGTCTTAATCTGCAATGTTTATCATAATATAGCAAGGGTGAGCAACAAGTTTGCCCAGCAAGTTTAAGTTCAAGAAAAGATATATCATGATTGAAAAGAATAAATAATAAGCTGACAAAACTTTCAACAATATAATAATTATGAAATAACATGAATCAATTTTCATAACTGAACGACCGAGACAATAAAAATGAATGGCCAACAATGAACATAAGTAAATCAACTGGACCAAATGGTAATGAGTGTTATCAGCCTTTCATACCTGATGAACATATGCAACATGCACAACGTGCGAATCAATAAATCATAGACGTGATGTAATCAACAAGGATTAACCACTAGTATAATTGAAGAATCATAACTCAGGTTAGAGCTAAAGAACTTGCCTGTACAGTCGACTAATGCTACGCAATCTATTTTAACTTCATCTGAAGACCTAATATTGATGATATCAATCTCCCAATTAGAATAATATCATCACATATAATACTGTTATATACTGTGACGCCCCCAGAATAGGTATACAACACCCATTCTGAGTCGCCAAATACATGGTACAGAAAACAAACTACAACTTCAATAATACAATTGTCGTGCAAAATACGACCACACATACTATGAGTTTAAATACAAATATTGTCTTCTAGACAATATCCACACTCAAATAAATCCTCATTACAATTATTCAAACACTATTTTACAGAAATAGTGAGGACTGCTAAAACATCTTTCTAGAACCATCACTCCGTACCCCGACTAGATCCTGCTATGTTCTCACCTCCTGAGAAGAAAAATGGAACAAAAAGGAAAAGGGTGAGCTCAACTAGCCCAGTAAAGAATATTATGACTAAGATAATATACAACAAATTATCGTTAGTCTTCAACAGGGAAAAATCTGATAAAATATAATCGACAACAAGTTTTAGATCAACAACTGCAGCGGAAACAGCAAACCATTAGAAGAGTCAAGTAGAGAAAGAATTCTACTATCTTCTAAGATTTAAAAGTCCATCATCAATATTTTATCCCTGTAACATCAATTAATAATCATCTTTAACCAAATATTCATCTTTGCACTACAGGCCAAAGATATTCATTTGTATCATCAGTCGGTCATGTTCATCTCAACACCTGTTTTATCTTTGCACTACAGGCCAAAGATATTCATCAAGTAATTATACATCTTTGCACTACAGGCCAAAGATATTCAATAATATCATCATTTAGGACTGAGGATGATGAAAAATATCTTAAAGAGAACGAATCCAATGAGACAGAAGGACAAATAGTAGGGATTCGTATAACAGTTTATCCAAGATCAATAATACTTCATAATAATCAATTGTGAAGCAGAATTCAAAAATAAAGATCAAAACATGGATACAATCAAAGATAGTAACCATAATAGACATATTGGACAAAAAGGAAAAATTTTATTTTTCGGTGAATAGTGCCGTATTCGTGAATAGTGCCGTATACGTGAATAGTGCCGTATACGTGAATAGTAACCCCCGACACAAAAAGTTCCAAATTTGATAAAAACTCATATCAATATTTCAGCATAATGATATTGAAGAAAATAATATCATCAAGAAGAAAATAATACCCCTTACCTCAAAATATCAGTACTTCTGGTCGGAATACCGGTATAAGGCTGAAAGAAACTTGCTCTGATGAATAGAAACTCTCAAAGTATCTAAATACTCACAAAATACACTCAATAATCTAGAGAGAGAAAGAGAGAAAACTTGTTTCTGGTGTGATTTTCAATTCTAACTTAGCCCTCTATTTATAGGAATATTTTGGTAGGTTTGACCTGCAACCTGATGGCTTTACCTGCTACTATTCCCACCCACCACATTTGAAATATAATTCAGCACATTTCTTCACCAACCACAAGTGGGGCCCACCAATTCTAGAATTTTCCACCAAAATGATAAACTCCGAAAATTCAACAATTTCTGAACCAGTCATCTTGTAAAATTCGTAATAAATCATACGTTCATTTTTAACGGTTCAAAATTTGTGGACATATACTCAACTTATATATGTATAACATATCCAAAAATTACCACGATCCAACGGTCGGATTAAAAATTATAACCCCCGCAAACTATCTCAAAAACCCTGATTTTTAATACCTCCATTCCGACAAAAATACGGATAAAAATCTTAACATTAACTCCTTCATTTTTAACCACAAAAATATATCCCTCATTTATATCCACATAAAATAAATATTTCCTTATTATATGAATCAATAATTAATTATTCACAAATAATATTACAGAATCACATTTATGACAACCAGGCCGTTCCCAGGAAAGAGGGGGCTTTCCAATAAGGATTTCTCCTTACTGGCGCGCAATTAGATGACCAAACCTCTCCTTAGACAGAACTTTCTAGACATTGCCAATAATGTTATCTAATAATATTATTCAAATAATATGAATTATTGATCTGATAAATGAAAATACTGTGCAGCAACAATTATTGAAACAACAATAATATAAAATATCAACGCAGCAATTATTGAATCAATAAAATATTGAATAATAACTACTGTAACAATTATTGAGTAGTGCCTTCTTACGTAAGAATCAATAATTGGTGCAATACCGTGTGCTACTGTATTTTAACCACCGGGTATTCCAACAGTATTAACGGTAACAACTACGCCGTTATTTATAAACAACTTATACTTGTCGTTTTCTTCATCCAATCGCTTTCCGTTATGGGGCCCACACAAGGCTGCGTCGTCGTACGAATATTCCCCGACAGCAAGAATATTCCACGACCAACCGAATATTCACCGACCAAAAATAAATATTTTATAACCACTTGCTTATTTTCCAAAATTTGCACATTTCACCCATAACCAAAGTATTATATCAAATTAACCCCTTATTATTCACAATAATATTTAGAGAAAATTTGATTTTATTCATTAATAAGTTGGGGTCTTACATATACAGTTATAAAATAACTTAAACACATTACCACACAATCCTAACAGACAATAAAACACATAAAAACCCGATATCAAGTCAAACTATTTGAGTTTGAGTTGAGTTCGGAACTATTTCGACATCCCGATTGCTTAATCGGATAATTATAGAGCCTAATATCAATAAGATTCTACTTAAACGCTTCAATATTATCTTAGATAATTTATTATTTAATTAAAATATTTTTCAAAAGCTCATAATAATTTTCAAATAATTATTATCATTTATACTGATTTTTTTAATCATTAATATCATATTTATATGATTTAAATACCACAATATTCCATTATCATTAATACTTAATAAATTTCAAATATTAATGAACTACATATCACAATATTATAAATTATTTATAATATCTCAAAGTATTTTTAATACCTTAATATCACATTTAAATGATTTTAAAATATTTAAAAGTATTATTAAATAACTGCCATTAATATTAAAATATTAATGTATTTCATGACAAAATATTAAAAGTTATGTTTTATAACTTAAAATATTTTTAAAACCATTAAATCATTTTTATATGATTTTTAAAACATTAAAACTATTTTCCATAATTTATTTAATACAAATATTAAATAAATTTATTATCATTAATATTAAATTGTTAATGAAATTCAACCCAAAATATTAAAAGTCATTCAAAATAACTTAAAATATTTTCTAACACTTTAATATATTTTCAAATAATTTTTAAAATATTAAAATCATTTTAAGTAATTTATTTAATATAAATATTAAATAAATTAAATATCATTAATATTTAAATAAATTAAAATATTAATGAAATATATATCAAATGATTAAAAATTAATTTTTATGCCTTAAAATAATTTTTACAAATTAATTATGAATTTTTCATAATTATTATTCATTTTATTCTAATTATTTATAAAATAATTAATTTTTATAAAAACTGTCACTAAAGAGGTCTATAGCGACAAAATTGTCGCTATAGGTATTCTTGAGCCTCAAGAACATTCAAAGTCCATGACCAGGGTACCTAGTTTGACCACTGGTAGATCTTGGATCTTAATGTTTCTGGGCTGATAAGTGTATTAGTGTTGTAGTATTGATGTAATACTACAAGCACAAACAAGTTTCATGGCCAAACTACATCACAACAGTAAGATATAAGCAATCAAAATGCTTGTCAGAGTTGTTTTTCATTTTCTGGGTTACCTAGAAAATAAGAACAGTTCAAGGTCTCACTTTTGGATCTTCATATCTTGGAATCAGGGTTTAATAAGTGTGTTTAAGTGTCATAACTATGAAGTATGTATGTCAAGGTACAAAAGTAATACACTTTTGTAGCTTTACAACATCACAACTGAAAGATATAGGCTAGTCAAACCTTGTCAGAAAACTGTTCTTGAGAAATCTGGGTTTTCCAGAAAACTCATCTAGACAGTTGGTCAACCCTACTTTGACCATAATTATCTTTGATCTTGTGCAAGATCTAGGTGTTCTAATGGCATAGTTGTGTAGTCTGTATGTCAGTCTACAAAACCTACACACATACATGGCCTAAATACTTAACACTTGCAAGATCAGAAGCCTGCAAAAGCTTGTCAGATTATTTGGGAAATTTCTGGGTTTTCCAGAAATCATTTTTGTGCTTGGTCAACTATGTTTGACCATCAGTATCTTGAGATCTAGACATGATATGAACTTGATTCCACTTACAGTCTACTCTCCTCATGGCATAGAACATGAATATAACACTAATCTATCCTAACATCTAACACAAAATGATTTATGGCCTCTGACATTAGGCTGCCGACTATATTTCTAGGGTTCACAATCAGTCCTTAAAATCCCATTTTCTTGCACTTAGATGTTATGGATCCATGATGTAACATCATAGATCACTAAATAACAGCTTCTAAAATATATCTAAACATCAAAACACATCATTAACATAAATCATAAGGATTTAATAAAATTTAGGGTTTATACCTTTTTGCTCAAATCTTTGATTCTGATCTTTATGATCTAATCTTGGAGAGTTAAGGATATTCACTCCCCAAATTTGAAGGTTAGAGAGAGAGAGAGGTCTTAGCTTTTGAAAACTAAAGTGAGATATTTCTTACTTTTTAGTTTTTAAATCTTTGATTCATTGAATCCAAATGTTGCTAGGTGGCAACTTGGCTGATTTAATAAGATTTAGAGCACATGGGATAAACATGGCTTGGTGTCTCACCAAGATTTACAAAATCTTTTACTTAAACATTAAGTAAAAGGGCATTTTAGTCATTTTGCACCTTCTAAGGATATTTTGGTAATTTCCCCTACAATTTGAAGGGTAACTTGGTCTTTTCACATATATCCCATAAATATTACCCCTTAGGGTTTTATACTTAGCATTTGAGCTCCCAAATTAGGATTTTAATATTCTGAATTAGGGTTTAGGATTCTCAAAACTGAAATTAGGGTTTCTAAAACTAGAATTAATCGTTAGGGTTTTCTCACTGAACACTAAAGTTCTTAACATATCATTAGGGTTTGTCAATGATATAATTATCTACTCAATACTTGACCCTTAACTACATACCGTACACACATATAAGCACATACACATAATCATGTACACTCATACACTTAACCCTATAAGTTCTTCACCAAAAATTTTGAAATCCATACAAATCCTTCACAGATTTCTTATTCCATATTCTATTTCCCAGTCTAGGTCTTATTATTTAACCTTTATTCAATTTTTTAAGATTTTAATAATCGTCTAAATTCTCGGGTTGTCACATTCACCCGTTCTTCTAAGAATTTCGTCCCCAAAATTACAACCTACTACACCCTACACCATTCATTCACCAGAACTAGGTTTTCAATACGACCTTTATTCAACCATATCAGATTATACCCGTACACAATGAGTTCATACTATTTCCTACACATCATCACATGCTACCCAAAATATCACTCCCAAGAGTTAAAATTTTCAAATCATGCTGAGGAGTCATATAGACTATGAACTTTCATTTTCGAAAAGGTTTATACAGAAATTCATCTGCAAACCGTCATGACTTACGAACACAGAGGGTGATTAGCCCGTTATGTCCTGTACTGATCAAGTATTGCTTGTTAGAACATTTTTTTTCGTACATCATATCCGCCTTGAGCGCACAAAAGTTTTCCCAATTTTAAAATGTTCACCTCAGTCTTATCATAGGATTCCACACCAAAATAATTCGGTTCAGGAAAATTTCAAAGAACGCTTTGAATTTCTTAAACATTGGTCTAGCGAAATCAAATAGCTTAGACTCATACCAATAATTCAATTTCAATCGAAACATGTATGGCCAAACCCCGTTGGCAATTAATTATCTTTGAAATTCTAAAAATATTTTATGACGTCATGATACTGTACTGTGTTTACAACCCATTTGAGGATTCTGTCATTGTGACTTTGTCATAACACATCATACTATAGTGGGTTGACGATCTTTTGACTACATCCAACACTAAGTAATTTTGCATTTATAACTCCAACAATTTTTATCATCTTTGCGCCAGGTTACATGATGAATTAATGATATAAAATATATTTTGATATTTTCAAATCATTGTCGTCTAGCCGAAACAAGTAGCATAGACTATTTTTAAACAGTTCAAAAATCATTGTAAATCAGTTTTATCATCTAAACAGGTAACGATGTGTCAGTGTCCCGAAGTCCACATATACACAATTGTCACTATGTGTTGGGAGTAAACATTCATTTTTAAAAAGGCACATAGTGCGTATTTAGCTTGATGTCAAAAAATTTGAAGTCTAGCATAACTAGAAGATTTGGAATACCTAAGCTTCACTTTCTATAATGATCCATTGCTTAATCAGTCTATCTATTCCTATCATCCTCAAGGCTCCATTCACAACTCTTAGTTATACTCCAGTTCATCAAACTTACCACACGTTATGAGTTCAGGAACTTTTCACAATAATATGAGTTTCGGAACTTATCCTAGCAATACGTAGTTCAAGAACCAATCAGGAACTGTCCATACACTTAGGGTTTCAAAAACATACCATACGATTATGAGTCACAAACTTACCATAAGTATGAGTTTTAAGAACTCCCACCTAACCTTATATTCTCTACCTATCTATTATACACATGAGAAAAGAATCACCTTCTCAACATGTATATAGCAAATAGCAAGACACAAACATTTTAATGATTATCACTACCAGAAGCTAAGTGGTTGTCGAGCCAAACATAATCCCATGCCCATACAAAGAATTGGTTAACTCAGCCACTAATCAATATAGGAAGCTAAGCGGTTGTTACACCAAGGACAATTCCCTGCCCATACAAAGAATTGTTCAACTTAACCACTATATCGAGTAGGAAGCTAAGTAGTTCTAAAACCAAGTACAAATTCCCCGCCCATATAAAGAATCATACAACTCAGCTGCTGACATTAGTCCTCAATTGAAATCCCACTTAATCCTAGCTCCACACTTACTCCATACAAATTTTGTTTAATCCGTATTGCATTACCCCCAACCCTTTTTCTGAGTTGGCACAATACCAATTCATAGTACAACTGACACACACCAATTGTCGTAAAATATTCAATCATTTGATTGATCCTCCTCCCTGCTACGACCTTAACAGATCACGGTGTGATCTCATCATATTATATTACGATTCATTTCTATACTATGATCGTTTTTTTTAAGATCTCCTTTCCCCGTATACTTTTAGTCTTTTAGACTCTATCTATTTATTACTACTGTTCATCTTTATTATCAGAGTTAGGTAACTCTGGATCTTTTATAACTTGCCAAGATTCGTCTTTGAATCTTTTTAACGCACTAACTCTATTTGAGTTAGTCCTTATCTATTCCCACGGCGGTTATTAGCCTAAGGTAACCTATCTAAGGTTTATAACCTACAGCTCTGATACCAACTGTAGCATCCCCAAATCCAGGTACTAATCACCACGAACCTGGTACACTAATTCTATAACTATTACGGAAGATATAAACATAATTTTGTTTATACATTAACTTTTACACATAATCCCTAAGGTCGATAACCTTAACTTATTACCTGAATTCAATATCCTACTCGACATACAATATCATTTGCCTTCGCCTGTATCCAAAGTATTCGTCCTAATTTGCAATGTTTAGCATGATATAACAAGGGTGAGCAACAAATTTGCCCAACAAGTTTAAGTTCAAGAAAAGATATATCATGATTGAAAAGAATGAATAATAAGTTGACAAAAATTTCAATAATATAATAATTGTGAAAGATCATGAATCAATTTTCATAACTGAACGACCGAGATAATAAAAATGAATGGCCAACAATGAACATGAATAAATCAACTGGACCAAATGGTAATGAAGGTGATCAGCCTTTTATACCTGATGAACATATGCAACATGCACAATGTGCGAATCAATAAATCATAGACGTGATGTAATCAACAAGGATTAACCACTAGCATAATTGAAGAATCATAACTCATGTTAGAGTTAAAGAACTCGCCTGTACAGTCGACTACTGCTACGCAATCTATTTTAGCTTCCTTTGAAGATCTAATATTGATAATATCGATCTCCCAATTAGAATAATATCATCACATATAATACGGCTATATATAGTTATAAAATAACCTAATCACATTACCACATAATCCTAACAGTCAATAAAACACATAAAAACTCGGTATCAAGTCAAACTATTTCAGTCTGAGTTGAGTTCGGTACTATTTCGACATCCCAATTGAAAACCCCAACTTTTTATGAATAAAGATTTAATTTCTCTAAATATTATTTTTGAATAAAAAGATGTTGATTTGATATAATGCTGTAGTTATGGGTGAAATGTGCAAATTTTGCAAAGTAAGCAAGTGGTCATAAAATATTCATTTTGTCGGGGAATATTCGTTTTAGTCGGGAGATATTCTTTTTATCGGGAATATCCGTATGACGGCGCAATCATTGGTGGACCACATAACCAAATAACTGTCGAATATAGAAAGCGACAGAAATAACCTTTTTATAAAAATAATGGCAAAACTTTTACCGTTAAAACTACTGAAATACCCGGTGATAAAAGTACAGTAATACGCGTGGTTGCACAGTGGCACACGGTATTGCATAGTATTTCTGATTATTGATTCTTACGTAAGAAGTCACTTAATAATTGATACAGTAAAAATGCACCGTCTTTCATATTATTGATGCAATAATTGCTACAGTGATAATTGAATAGTATTTTACATTATTGATTCAATAATTGTCACGACACAGTGTGACACCCCCAAATTCGGGTACTTTAATTCTTACGGAATTTGGTGTTCACTGTCCAAACATCCTGTAATAAATGAAAAATCATAAATAGATAGAAATAAATCCTCTCCTTATAGAGTTACAACATCTGGATGTAAATACATCAATCCCAGGTCATACTAGCCTTAAATCTCGAATGCGAAAACATAAACAAATAACAAGTCTTACACAACTTTAACATAAGTCTGAAATATAAATACATCAAATAAACAACAAGTCTTCATTACTTGTTAACTTTGCCCTTACCTTTGCTAGTAGAAGGCTTGTAGGACTTTTCGTTCTTAACTGCAATGTTATTATTACGCAAGAGTGAACATGATTGCCCACAAGTATAATAATATAACAATAAAATAATAACATGCGAATGAATCAAAGACTTCTGAAATAAGAAAGCTCGGCTTTTGAATCAAGAATGAATAACAAGAATCAAAAGAACTTCTGAGGGTCATAAGACCTTGAACTACGTCCTAGGTTGTCAAGTATTTATACTTGAAACCTTTCACAGTCATAAGACTATGGACTATTCTTCTCGTACTTAGGGGGATCAACCCTTAGTACCATACTGTGCACAATATCTTAACGCTAAAGCATAATTAATCCCCTATAACAGGGTTGTTCATCTCAGTTTGACATTAGTGTCCGCATCAAAGGAAGTTTGGTTTGGATAAGTTCAACAATGATTCTGAAATTTAGAACGTTCATCAACTTTGGACTAGTCAAATCAATAAGGGTTCGCTAGTCTTACAAGATTCAACAATAATTGATATTCAATTTGAATAATAAAATTCAAGATGTATACAATCAAATAAGTATTGTATAACAGGAATCATGCTTTTAAAGAATGATAACATCTAATATGAAATCTTGACTTGAACAATAATAAACAAGATAGAATAAGGAACTTGCTTTATGTAAAGAAACAAGATTTAGGAACTTGCCTCGTGTGTAGGCTAAACGATTACTACTTTCGTTCACCACAAGTCCTACACACATACCATATGTATTCACGACATTCATTAGTTACATTTTCACTTAATTATTTAATATAACTCCACTTTATTTAACAAATCATTACCCTTCTAATTTAATTACTTAATTAAATTAGAATATTTTCATTCCCTTATTATTATAACACTTGAATAAATTATTTCATAATAATTTCCATCGAATATTTATTTTATTCCATAAATATTTCAACTAAATATTTATTTTATTTGATAAATATTTTAATAATAATTTCCATCGAATATTTATTTCATTCCATAAATATCTCAATTAAAATATTTATTTTATTTTATAAATATTTTCATAATAATTTTCATCAAATATTTATTCCATAAATATTTCAATTAAATATTTATTTTATTTTATAAATATTTTAATAATAATTTCCATCGAATATTTATTTTATTTCATAAATATTTCAATTAAAATATTTATTTTATTTAATAAATATTTTAATAATAATTTTTATAGAATATTTATTTATTCCATAAATATTTCAATTAAAATATTTATTTTATTTTATAAATATTTTAATTAATTATTTATTCAATTTTTATTTTTTATTTTATTTATTTTAATTTTATTTATTTTTAATTTTATTTATTTTATTTTGCCTGTTGGGGCGGAGTAATTTAGTTTGGTAACGCCCGCCGGGGGCGGGATTACCCAGACTCAATTTCTGCAGTTCACGAACACATAACAAAGCCAATTTAGGCCAAAAAAATCTCACACAAGTTCAACCGTGTGTTCGTGAAGAATACAGAATAGGGTCAAAAACTTCCAATTTCTTGTCCATTCATTAATTTAAGCATACTCATATACTATAATTTATATACGATCATTACCCAACCTTTCTAACATGATTTTAACAACTTAATTCATACAATCACTTGAATCAAATCCCATAATTTCATTGTTCTTATGAAAAACTCCATTTTTAGCATTATTAACGAAATCAACTACTGTGAACTCATTTTTCGACCAAATCAGTCCGTTTAAGTTTCGTTCTTTTCGTTTTTACATGTATAAACGTAATCATTCATCAATTTACCGATTAATATGCAATTTAAACATAAATTTTTGTACTTATAAGCCATATTCATATATTCTCTCTATAAAACTATAAAATTTCAATTTGAACATGATTTCATGGATTAATTATTCTAAAACACATATAGATCATATATAATTGAACTATACATGTTAATACACATATATAGCATCATAAATTTAACAATTGGCCATGAAAATTTAATTACAGAGAGTTAAAAGCCGGTTTTTCATGAAAACTTTAAGAACGTAAACTAAAAGCTTAGATTAAGGAGTTACCCTTGATTTCTCTGCTTCGGTACTCAAAGATGACAAGACTCTTCTTTAATTTTCCAACTCTTTCTTCTTCAATCTCACAATTCTCTCAAATCTCTCTCTTTTCTCTCTCTGTGATTGAGTTTTCCAGACTTAAACAATGAACTGAAGAATGCGTATTAATTATAAATAAACTGACGTAGTTGTGGTCAGTTAATCCCTTAGCGGGTTAACTGGCCAACTCCTCTTAGGGCCATGTTTGGCTAGCCTTAAAAGGCTCATTTTCATTTATTTTAATTAATCTCTTATAATATAGTTAATGGTCACACATCTAATTAATCAATTAATTTTATTTAATTTAATTAAATAAAATAGCATAAAATTAATCACATAAATTCACATAGTCACATAATTAAAATTCTTATTTATTAATTATGTCAAATCATTAAATCTCTAATTAATTATTAAATTAATTAGAATAACATTATGCTTATTAATTAATTCATTTAATCAAATAAGCTCAATTAAATACATACTTTGAATATAAAAATTCTCCACATTAATTTAATCAATGTAACACATATAATTAAATTAATCTACCACAATTTTATCAATTAATTATTTAACCCAATAATTAAATCATCGAAAAATATTTAATTAATTTAATAAATATTCCAATTAAATTATAAAAATCTCGTTTATCACAACTTTCTCCCCTTAAAAGGATCCTGTCCCCAGAATAACGACTCAATCAATTCATCATGTTACACACAGTAACTCATATTATTGAAATAATATTATTAGATAGTATTATTGATAATGTTTAGAAAGTTCTGTCAAGGAAAAGGGTTAGGTCATATAATTACGCGCCGGTAAGGAGAAATCCTTATCGGAAAGCCCTCTCTTTTTCTTAGGAACGATCTGGTTATCGGTATTGTGAATCTATAATATTAATTAGAAATAATTATTGAAGAATTACAAATAATTGATAAATTTGGTAAGTAATTATTTCTTTAAATTTTAATATAAATGAAGAAATTTTAGAATAGGACATTTGTCGAAAGTTTGTTATATTTTCTATGAAACCATAATTATCATCTCCGATAATATATTTATTTAAATATATTATTATAATATTACATTATCATAATATAATGTGATAATATAACAGTAATTTAAATGGTAATATTATTATATTTTGGCATGTGAATTAAATGGAGTGAAGATGATCAAATTGAATTTGAATTAGTTTTCAAATTGAATTTGAATTCTTTTATTTTCAAGAACATGTGATAAATGTTGGAAGAAAGCAAGTTGGCTTGGAAAGTGTGATTTCAAATTTGGTGTGTTGCAAATAATCATCTGTAGGTGAAATGGTCAAAAGTGGTGTGCTACCACTTTCCTATAAATAGGCTGCTTAGTTAAACAATGAAACTCAAACTAGAATCAGAAAATTCTCTCTCTATAATATTGAGCGTATTTCTTGTGAGTATAAGGATATTTTGAGTGTAGCTTTTTGTGCAAGATTTTCTCAGACTAATATCCGATATTCCAATCAAATCCATTTTCTACTAAGGTAAAGGATATTATTTTTTCTTCGTAAAGGAGGATATTTTCTTTCAATACTCGTAAATGACATTATTTCCTTCCATATTCGTAAGGAATATCATTTTCTTTCATACTCCATATTACGTAAGCGATATTATTTCATCTCGTATTCCTAAATTTAAATTTACTATGGTAAGTATTGCTTCTATAATTTCTGAAATGATTAGAAATTGCGCTTCATCTAATATCATTTAACTGGAATAGTGGTCTGAACTTTATTATTAAATTTGAAACTTTTCATGTCTGGGTACTGTTCATGGGCACTGTTCATATAACGAATGTGATTTTTATAATTAATTAAAAAATTTATCTGAGTTAGATAAATATTTTAGTTGATTTATTTATTAAATAATAAATATTTGATGTTGGTTGTTTTGTCTTAATTTAATTAAGCGTTATAATTTGATAATAATTTTATAATTGATGTGCATTTTATTATTAAAGTTTAATTGAGTTTACTAATAAAATAACTTTAAAATATTTAAGTGTGATTTTATTAATTAAGTGTATGTTAAATAATTCTTCAATTGATGTGTATTTTATTATTTTAATGGTATGGAAATATTCTAATTTAATTAAATAATTAAATTAGAAGGTTTGTAATGGGTTAAATAAAATTACAATTATTTTGGTTAAGTATGAATTATAATTAGTAAGGTTTAATTGAGTTTATTACTAAAATAAGTAATTATTTAAGTGTGACATTAGAAATATGTTATATGTCATAGTAAAGTAATAATAGTATATAATGAATAGTCTAACCATTCGGTTGCTTAACTAATGATGGAAAAATGACGTTATGCTACTAAAATGGTTTAATGTGATATTGGTCATGCATGTAGGAGTTTTGTAACATAAGCCTTATTTTATTAGTGGGGGTTACTATTATATTAATTAATTACATAACTATTACCCAAATGAGGAGTTACACAAGAAGAAATCCTAGAATTTTTTTTCTTTTAGAGCAAGAGTCTTGGTGGAAGAGAGAAATAGAGAAATTGAGAGAGAGAGAGAGAAATAGAGGAATTGAGAGAAGTTAGAAGAAGAAGAAGAAGAAGCCATGGAAGAAGAAGAAAAAAAAACTAGAAGAAGGTAACTTCTAAACCCTTGTTTAATCTTTGATTTTTTGGGTAGATTTATGTTTTTAGAAGATCTAGGGTAGTAGATCATGCTTAATCTTGTTTGTATTAATTTAATCTTGGATTATCAAGAATCAAACAAGATGATTCAAGAAAGAAAATGAAATGGAAAGAAAATTTGAAGAACAAAATTCGTAGGTTTTGAGTAATTGTGGACAGATCTTGTGAAATTCATACCGCTTTAGGTATAATGAGTTAGAAAGTAAGCCTTATATCAAATCGAAGCAATGGAAGTAAGCTATATTCTGAAAGTGGAATCACATGAAAAATCCTTGTAGATTTCTTGTAGTGTCTGTTTTAGTAAGGCTGGTCCGAAGGGTTTCTGCCCAGAAAATCAAAACTGTTACGATTTCTGACTTTGAAAAATTCATATAAATTCGTGTGTTTTGAATCTGAATAAACTTTATACTAAAACGTTGTAGATATGGAAGTTTACTAGCTAGACTAATGTGATTGAGCCATTTTATGGACCGGATCATGTCCGAAATAAATTATTTAGTAAGGCTGTCCAAAAAATGAAAATTTCTAGACTAGTTGATGAAATTACAGAATCTATTTTAGATGGATTCGGGTCTGACTTTAAGGCCTAGATGAGGTTGTAGTACACTGAGTAAGGGTTAATTCTATATAAGAAGGAACAAAAACGGACATGTAACGAAGGAGTTACGTTAAAAACGAAAACAACGTTTTGTTAAAGAAATTGTGAAGATGCATTTTATAATTCTGTTTGAATTAAGATTTTGGGTTATGGTATATTTTGATGATTAACAATATGTTTTGACATATATAATGAGTATAGATATGTGTTATCACATTCTATACATAATTAACCATTTAAGATCAAGAGTTGAGATAAGTTAATGTGTGCACATAACGTGCTCGACAAAATGCCTAAGAGTAATAGTGTTTCTAAACTTTGGTATACAAAGTGTCTAACTAATGGCTAATATTGGGTGTTATGTGCATCTAAGCATGAAAAGATGATAATACAAGAATAATAATGGAAAGAAATCGAAAAGGGTGATTTTTGATTTTTGAAGGAAAATTAAACATGTAAACAATGCGTTGAATATGCATTTTTTTGAAACCAAAGTGGTATGATATACGCACATTAAACTACAAGTGCGATAGTCTAGCATGTGTGGTGATGAAAATGAAAATAAAACCGAGTTGCATATAAAACACAGTTAGATGTCTATAAAGACATTATAAAGGATAATAAGATAAAGTAAGGTCTTAGAATAAATTTGACCATGAGATTGAGTATTGATTTTGTTTATTATCAATTTTATATACAGTGTAGGTTGTGCAAGGACGCGAAGTATTAGCGTGTTGGTAAAACGCCGGTAAAGACAAGTATTTTAGTTCGTTTTTGCTATGTGAACTTAATGATGAACTGCTTTAAAATTTTATTGTATATATGTATATATGTCAAAAGTATGAAATGTGAAAGTCAATCTATGACTATGATGATTGAGCTATGAATGTTGATTGAGTAAGGAACTCAATCTTTATAGTTGTTATGTGAGCTACAACATGTATGCTATGTTAGTTTTATGATTATGAGATGTATATTGAGCATGTTATTATGTGCTACGTGATGCATGAAAACTGTTAGATTTTGCTGAGCTGTCGAGCTCATTCTTGCAAATAACCATTTTTTGCAGATTCAAGAATTGAAGGTAACAACGCTATGTGCTACTTGATTGATATGGATCAAAAGTGATACATGAAGATTTAATATCCTAGCCAAGTTGTTTTTCTTGTAAACCATGTCTAATGTTTCGGTAAATGTATTAATGTTGAATTGTAATATCGTTTTGCTATGTAAACTCTTATAGTATTAAAATGATTCTGAGATATTTAGATGTAAAGGTTGAAAGTTTTGGGAACGAGAATAGTTTGTAATAGAAAATTTTAATTATTTCGTAAATTTCAATGGTTGTATTATCGTTTAATGATGTAAAATTAGAGGTTGAATGTATTGTTAACGACCGAAGTCGAGAATTAAATTATTTAAATTTTGGGGACGTTACAGTTAGTATCAAAGCTGATAAGTTAGAAACCTTAGGTAAGAGTACCTTAGGCAACCTTAGAGAAGAGATGTGAAGATGATAAAGAATAAGCTCAGATAGAGTTTGAACAATAAGAAGTAATTTAAGAAATTTATAAAGAATGGATTAAAACATGCGTGAGAGGATTCAAAGAAGAATCTCGCAGAGTTATAAGAAATATGAATGTGGGGTTATCCAACTCCAATAATAAAGATGTAAGGTGATAATAAATAGACAATGTCTATAAGAAAAGAATGATAAAGTAGTTAAGAATAAAAAGTTATATTTAAGTATGGCACAATCGTACTCTTTAATAGTTGATGTATGATATCTGGGCTAAACGATTCTTTTATAGAGCGGAGGTATATACGAACTAGCAACTCGGTACCTAGTTTGTTGGTTGTTTGTGGGAATCCACTCAGCGTACCATATTGAAACTATTAGAGACTCGATGTGTACCAAGTACAAAAAATGGATACCTATAATGAAAATGTGGAACTGGAATGAAATATTGAGCAATGTAAATGAAGTTAGAAATTCTTTAAGGAATAATTGTTATATAAACAAGAAAATTCAAAGAAGAATCTTGAAGAGATAGAAAGATAAGAATTGGGAGTTACCTAACTCCAATAGCCAAGATAACGAATAATGATGAATAGACAAAGTCTGTAAGATTAAAAGCATAAATGAAATCGTAAATGATGAAAAAGGAAAAAAAGATGATCGTAAAACAAAACGATCACGAGTTAAGAAAAGAATTTTAAGGGAGATGATTATAAAATAAGATCACGACGTGATCTGTTTAAGTTATAAAAGAAAGATGGTCTGTAATGTTTGAATAATTATAGCTTGATGCTATGAAGATAATGTACTATGATATAATACGAGATAAACTCACGAGGAGTAATAGATAATATGATACGAGGAATTCGTATTGAGCAAGTTAAGGGCAAGTTAAGAATAAGTTAAGAGTAAGGGAATGTTAGGTGGTGTAAGACCCCAACTTTTTATAAATAAAATCAAATTTGCTCTAATTATTATTTTAAATAATAAGGTGTTAATTTGATATAATGCTTTAGTTATGAGTGAAATGCGCAAATTTTGCAAAATAAGCAAGTGGTTATAAAATATTCATTGTTGTCGGGGAATATTCGTTTGGTCGTGGAATATTCTTGCTATCGGGGAATATTCGTACGATGGCGCAGTCATTTGTTGGCCCTATAACAGAAAATAGTCGGATGAAGAAAACGACAAGTTTGAGTTTTTATAAATAACGGCGTAGTTGTTACCGTTAACACTGTTGGAATACCTGGTGGTTAAAGTACAGTAATACGCGTGGTTGCACAGTAGCACACGATGTTGCACAGTATTTTTTTGTGAATTATTGATTCTTACGTAAGAAGGTACTACTCAATAATTGTTACAGTAATTACTGTTCAATATTTTATTTTATTGATTCAATAATTGCTACGTTGATAATTTATATTATTGTTGTTCCAATAATTATAACTGCACAGTATTTTCCATTATCAGATCAATAATTAATATTATTTGAATAATATTATTAGATAACATTGTTGACAATGTCTAAGAAAGTTCTGTCTAAGGAGAGGTTTGGTCACCTAATTGCGCGCCAGTAAGGAGAAATCCTTATCGTAAAGCCCCCTCTTTCCTGGAAACGACCTGATTGTCATATTGTGATTCTGTAATATTATTTGTGAATAATTAATTATTAATTTATATGATAAGGAAATATTTATTTTTATGTGGATATAAATGAAAGAATTAATGCTGAGGTATTTTATTAGTATTTTGTTGAAATTGAGGTATTAAAAATCATCCGTATGTGGATTTCAGTTATTTTCTGTTTGGAAAAACTTTCTTCTTCAAAGTTGTAGAGAATTAAATTTCCTATGGAATAGACACGAGATTCGAATTTTTCTGATAAAGGAGTTATTTATTATGAATTATTGAAGTTTCAAAAATAAATATTTTTATTAAAATGGGTGGGCCCCACTTTTGTCCTTTGTTGGTGAAATGTGATGAAATGTTTTTCAAAAGTGGTGGGCTAAGTTTTCAAAGTAGGATGCGTAGAAGCCATCAGAGGCAATTTTGTCAACATTGGCATGCTAAGCTTTTCCTATAAATAGGGTGCTTAGTTAGAATTAAAAATCACACCAGAATCATAAGTTTTTCTCTCTATAATATCGAACGTATTTTTATGAGTATTTTGATACTTTGAGAGTTGCTATTCAGTGCAAGTTTCTTTCAGCACTATATCCGAAATTTCAGCCGGAAGTACTATTTTTTTGAGGTAAGGGATGTTATTTTTTTCGTAAATGATATTATTTCTTTCAATATCATTATGCCGAAATATTGATATGAATTTTATTGTAGAATTTCTACCTTTTTGTGTCGGGTTACTATTCACGTATACGACACTATTCACCGAAAAATGAAATTTTCTCTTCTTTGTCCAAGATGTCTAGTATGGTTACTATCTTTGATTGTATCCATGTTTTGATCTTTATTTTTGAAATTTTGCACCAAAATTGATTATTATAGAGTATTTTTGAACTTGGATAAATTAAAGTACGAATCCCTAATCTTTGATCTTTTATCTCATTGGATTCGTTTCTTTAAGATATTTTTCATCATCCTCAGTCCTAAATGGTGATATAACTGAATATCTTTTACCTATAGTGCAAATATGATTGATTACCTAATGAATATCTTTGGCCCGTAGTGCAAAGATGAACAGGTGTTGAAATGAACATGACCAACTGATGAATATCTTTGGCCTGTAGTGCAAAGATGAATATTTGGTTCAAGATGTATATTAATTGATGTTACATGGATAAAATATTAATGATGGGCTTTTAAATTCATAGATGATAGTAGATTTCATTCTCTACTTAACTCTTCTAATGAATTGTTATTTTCTCTGCGAATATTGATCTAAAACTGGTTGTCCATTATATTTTATCTGATTTGTTAAATGCTAACAATAATTTGTTGTTCATTATCTTAGTCATAATATTCTTTACTGGGCTAGTTGAGCTCACCCTTTTCCTTTTTGTTCCATGTTTCTTCTCAGGAGGTGAGAATATAGCAGGGACTAGTCGGAGTGTGGAGTGATGATTCTAGAAAGTTGTTTAGTAGTCCTCACTATTTTTATAAAATAGTGTATCAATAATTATAATGAGGACTTATTTGAGTGTGAATATTGTCTAGAAGATAATATTTATATTTAAACTCACAATTTATGTGTTGTCGATTGCACGATAATTGTATTAATGAAGTTGTAGTTATTTCTGTACCATGTATTTGGTGACTCAGAATGGGTGATGTATACCTATTTTGGGGGTGTCACAGTTGGTATCAGAGTTTAGGGATATGGTCTCTGACGGAGATCGGGGAATATAACTAGGAGGGGAGAGACGAGTAAATCATTCGCTAGTGTGTTCTACCTAAGCTTATTTGTTGGTCGGTCAGAATATAGGGGTATTATGTGGTATGTCATTTTCTTTAATTAACCCTTATTATAGTATTTGAGAATGACAGCTGAGAATGTTAACAATGCAGTGAATGAGACCGTGGAGACACCTTTCAAACCAGGGGAACATGCAATAGGAAGACAATATTCCTCTTTGTAAACAACACTACCGAACAAACGATGAATGATGGGATGTTTAGAAGATTTTTACAGTTCATGCAAAATTAGACGAGGATGACTCGTGTACAGAATACGGGTGGAAATGATAGCAATGCGCGGCTTGTCACAGCCAAGTAGTTCAAAGAGTTGGGACCACCAGAATTTGTGGGAAAGCCGGATCTGATTAAGGCGAAAACATGGATCAAGCAAATTACCAAGATATTTGATGTCTTGGGATGCACGGAGGAACAGAAGGTTCCATTCGCCACCTTTATGTTTCGTGGTGAGGCAGATTACTGGTGCGAATCTGTGAAGTGTACCCAGCCAGCCACACTCAACATGTCTTGGGAAACGTTTCAAAAACTATTCAATGACAAGTACTTTCCTGAAAGTATTCGTCATATGAAGGAGGTAGAATTTATTAGACTAGAACAGAACAACATGACTGTGTCCTAGTACGAGGCTAAGTTCGTAGAGTTATCTAGGTTTGCACCTCATTTAGTAGAAAATGATGAACGTATGACGCGGATGTTTCTGAGAGGTCTAAAACCTGAAATTAGGCAATATCTTATTTCTCACAAGTTTTCTCTATATTCAGATGTTGTGAACAGGGCTCAATTATTAGAGCGAGATAATGAGTATGTTCAACTGATGGACCACAACTAGGTCATACCAGTGGCAGCAATCATCGGAGCAATGACAACTAGCGGGGAGGGAAAAATACGGATAAAAGCGGTAACCACTTTGGTGGTAATAGTGGCCATGATAATAGAAGAAGCGAGTCGGGAGGAGATTTCAAAAAGAGAAGGTACAAAAATGACAAGGTGAGGACGTTAGCACCAACATCAACTATTCCTAGGGGAGGAGAACGACCACCGGTTGTATGTTATAAATGCAGGAAAGAGGGACACATCAGCCCAAACTGCCCACAACAATTCAAGATATGTTATAACTGTGGAAAGGAAGGCCATATAGCTCAAGATTGTTCAGTAGCGAAACTAAGTCCAACGGGGATGGTGACTCCAAAGGCTGTCCCGGACAAGTTAAAGTCAGCGGTTACTGGTAGAGCGTTTGTCGTGACTGGCCAAAACGCGAGGAACCCGAATGAGGTGATCACGGGTAAGCTAATCATAAACTCTTGCGAAGTTTATACCTTACTAGATACTGGTTCTACCCATTCTTTTATCTCTCCTACTTGTGCTCAACGTTTGAACTTGACTCCGGAGAAATTAGATTTTGATTTATCTGTTGAGACTCCGTTAGGAGAAACTTTCGTTACATCCACTGTTTATAAGTCTTGCTTGATTCAAGTTGGTACCATCACATTACCTGCTGATCTTATCTCTTTAAAGATACTTGCATTTGATGTGATTTTAGGGATTGATTAGTTAACTACTCATCATGCTAAAATTGATTGTTTTCATAAGGTTGTTAGTTTTCATATTCCTAACCAACCTGTTATGCGAATTCAAGTAACCAAATCACTAAAGTCAATCACTGTCATATCAGGCCATAAAGCCATTCATTTATTAAAAAATGGATGTCAAGCTTTCTTATCCCATGTTATGGACTTGAACAAAAATATTTGAATAATATTTCTGTTGTTAGTTAATTTTGTGACGCCCCCAAAATAGGTATACATCACCCATCTTGAGTTGCCAAATACATGGTACAAAATACAAATAAAAACTTAATTATACAACAGTCGTGTAAAATACGACTGATGAGTGAGTTTTATACACATAAATTGGATACATTCGAGCTTATTTCATTGTTGTTCTCAAGTCTTTTAGAATAGTTTTTAAGTGTTTGTGTCCATTCATGCATGTTTTACATTGTTTTGTAGGAATTGGGACAAAAGTTACTTGGATCGACGTTCGGGGTGGCTAGATTCGCGTTTTCGGCTTACCATTTACACAGTAGTCACTTCAGAGCCAATTTGAGTATTTCTACCGACCTTATTTCGAAACACTTAAAGAATGAAAGTTGTAGATCTACTTCTCCTCTTTCCGGAACATCTTAAATTATCGAAATCGGAGTTCGAACCAAGAAGTTATGGCCATTTTTCCAAAGGACGTCGGAGTAGAAAATGTCAGAACTTGTAACAGCGCCGGGGCGCTATTCTTAGTTCATTTTCCAGAGCCGGGGCGCTATAAGGCAGACATTGAGCGTTGAGCCCAGCGCTGGGAGAAGGGCTGGGTGCGGCCTGGACGCGTTTTGGGTGAATTTTGACACCTTTTTGACTCCAAATTGGATTGGGTTTGTTCCTAACCTAAAATTTGACTTGTAACCTATAAATACATGATGTAAGGCATAAAATAAAGGGGGATTTACATAGAGTAGACTAGATTAAACACTTCATTATATTAGACATTAACCCTAGTTCTTATTAGTTTTGGAGATTGAAGCAACTTGGAGATCATTGAAGATCAAGAGCAGGAGCAAGAGGGGAGCATCAGATTTGCTGACAACAGATCATATTATCTTCTATTATCATACCTTTATCTTTTAATGTCTATTCAATTGTGGATTCTTGGTTTTAATTCATTAATTATGAACTAACTCTTTTATTAAAATTTCAATTAAACTTTTTATGGCTATAAATTAGTTATTTGATTTATTCCAATTATTTGTGTTGAAGTGAATTGTTCATCTTGCTTTGAGCTTATTGATTAATTATCTGATCAGTAATTACCTTGTTACTCTAGAAGGAATTGGAAAAGGAATTCTAGGGTTAGAACTGGGCTTGGTGACATGTGACTTAGTTATTTGCACAGTGAATAATTAGGTTTGTGAATAGAATGAGAATATCTATTTGCCGCATGTAACATAAGAGGAATTGGGTTTGTAGCGAGTTTAATTCAATTGTTTTGCATAGAGATATAGCAAAATTAATCTGAATTAAATAGAAGGCAATTGATCACTCGAGAGAGGGCTTTTGGCATTTGAGAATTTCTGTTAACAATTCAGTAAATATAATAATTGGGATAGTTGAATAATTGAGATATAATTCATAATTGGGGATATTGGAGTCTTAATTCTTATTTATCTGAATTCCATCAATTATTAGTTGTTTATTTGCTTTCTTTTAGAATAATCTTTTTGTTTTGTTTAATTTAGTTTTCTTAAATCTAGAAATCACAATTATTGGTTATTTAAATAAAATTGATTTGGTTAAGAATTAGTACTTGGTGATTTTATTAAATAATTCCTCATGGGAACGATACTCTACTTTCACTTTATTACTTGTTGACCGTGTATACTTGCATGTATTCATTGATTGCGAAATCAATCAACAAGTTTTTGGCGCCGTTGCCGGGGAATTAATTTAATAATTATTTACCAATATTAATTTCAATATTTAGTCTTAATTTAAACATTTTTATTTTTATTTTTATTTCTCATTCTCTTCCTATATTTCTCTCTTTTTAGGTACCATGGATGACTTTGCGTATCAATGGCCATACACGAACATGACTCAATCACGGGGAGCGGAGATTGACAGACTCAAGTAACTTTCTGCATTATCAGCACAGATGGAGACACTTTCGAGGATGCTTGAAGCTTTTGAAACTCAACGTCGTCAAAGTGTGGTGGTTACTTGTGATTATTGTGCTGGAAATCATATGAGTCATCAATGCGCCATCAGTTTCGAGCCGGTACAGTATTGTGGTGATTACCCCAACAGTTATGTCTATCCCAATAACTATCATCAGGATTGGGGGTATCACCCGGATTTTTCATGGAGTAACAATCAATTTCAATTTTATGCTCCAAGTCCAACATACCACACGGATTTCTCGTGTCCACCTCCACTACAACAGGAAGAATATTCAAATTGGGAGGAAGCCTTGGAAAAATTCATTAGAGCTTCTGACAAAAGGAACGAGGACCAAGACAAAAGATTTAATCAAATAGAGCTGCATTTGCAAAGCCAAGGGGCATCGTTAAAGAATCTGAAAAATCAATTGGGGCAGATAGCACATGCGTTGAACAACCGTCCTCAATACACTTGGCTCTATGACATGGATGACGAGACTGATAATGAGCCTGAACCAAATCTGCAATCGGATGTGCCAAATGATATTGATGTTGAAAGAGAGGAAAGACTTGGAGACCAACAAAAAGAGATTGGCAAAGATCTAACTTTGAGTACCAACGAAGATGAGCCAATCTTGATAGTGTCCCATTTACCTTCTCCACCAAAGTTCAAGAATCCGGTTAGTTTTGCAAAACCATGTCCGCTAGGTAGTCATGTCGTCGGCAATACTCCTTGTGACGTAAAAGCGAGTACAACTTCGAAGCCATGGTTCAATGAGTTGGAGAAGATAGAAGAAGAGATTGTTGTGTCTGACAAGCCTCAATGCCAGAATCTATTCGCAGACACAATGGAAAAAATACCTAGATGTTGGACGTTCTTTAATGTGATCTTATCTAAATAAAGCATGCTAGGTGATTTTAATACAATGGCTATCGTAAATGGGAACCTACCAAAAGTTATATATTTTCCGATGGATGGAGGGTTCCTCAACTTTTGAAGAGGAATTGGATAGAGAATTGAAGAAGTCAGGCTGAGACTATAAAAACAAGCGCTTATTGGGAGGCAACCCAAGTTTAATTTTTATTTTTAGTTTTTATTAAGTTTTATATTAGTAGTTTTGAATTTGCATTTATTTAGGATTTAATAAAAGTGTTTCTATCATGATTTACAGGTTATTCAAGTCAAATTCAAGTGTGTGTCCAATTTTTCCATGTCCCTAGCTATTCTCCAAACTTAGCGGACAAGGAGGAAGATTGCTATATTTTCAGGAAAGTCATCTGCTTTAATTTTTTCTAATTTAGTCATTGAGGACAATGTCTAGTTTAAGTTTGGGGGCATTTTAGTGTCGTATTGCATATAGTTAGTTATCTGCATAGTAGTTAATTTTTTTTGTGTGTTAGCATTGTGTTTTTTTAGGTTGCATATAGTACATGGTAGTTATTTGCATATTCATATATGTGTTGCATTAGTATGTGTTCATGTAGTAATTGCATTTTTTTTGCATTGAATCTGTGTGATCGTTTGGTGTGGTCTTAGCTCGACCTATGATAAGATTGGTTTTGCATGTTAACTTGAACAGTGTTGATAATTGATGATGAGTTCTAATTTTAATCATGATGATAATCTGAGCCTATCTGAAACTTATGTAACCGGTTAGCACTGAAAGTTTAACTGTTTTAATCCACTTGGTTCAAAGGTTTCATAATTTGTTTCTGAGGAAAAATCTTGGTTAAAATTTAAGGAAATTAGTGAACTGGCGGTAAAGGTTGGAATGACGTAAAAGCTTGAGTTTGGGAGAATTTATGGGGTATATATATTACAAAAAGAGAAAAAAAAAAGAAAAAATGATGAAAAGAAAAAAAAAAAATAGAAAATCCAGAAAAAAAAAAAATGAATAAACACCGTGGCAAGCTTGTCTAGTTTTGTGGCCTTTGTTACTTGAGTAAGTAAGCCTGGGATTGTCTTTACACCTAGCGCCCTAGGGTCTTAATGACTTGGGAGTCGTTGATCGAAAGCTCGTTAAGGTAGCACTGAAAAGCCTAAGGGAATAAGACATTGCACAGCCATGAGAAAAAAAAAATGAAAAAAAGAAAGAGAAGCAAAAATGCCCTCGTGGTTGAATAAAAGTATAAATAAATCTTGTATTTACCCTTAGACTTGGTAATTGCTTAGTTTTAAACCGGAGTTGTCATGTTCACAAAAGTAATTGAATTGGAACTGAAATTTTCCTTCTAAGAAGTTTGTTATGTGATTATCTTGAATTGTGGTTGGTTAGAATGGTTAACAAGCACACACACATAACATGGGTGATGACAGGTTTGGATTGACTAATTAGTTAGAGTTATGAATTTTTATTTGATCGGATATATTGTTTGAGTACCAATGGTATCTTTGAGCCTGTTGCTATATATCATACTGATTTATTACTAGGTTCGTAGGTATATTATAAAGTAGATCATGCATATGCATTCATGTAGTTGAGTTAGTTTGTTTATTTTTAGTTCTTTTGTATTTTTTGCTTGAGGACAAGCAAATGTTTACGTTTGGGGGTATTTGATGATGAGTTTTATACACATAAATTGGATACATTCGAGCTTATTTTATTGTTGTTCTCAAGTCTTTTAGAATAGTTTTTAAGTGTTTGTGTCATGTTTTTACATTGTTTTGTAGGAATTGGGACAAAATTTACTTGGATCGACGTTCGGTGGCTAGAGATTCGCGTTTTCGGCTTACTATTTACACAACAGTCACTTCAGAGCCAATTTGAGTATTTCTACGGACCTTATTTCGAAAAACTTAAAGATTTAAAGTTGTAGATCTACTTCTCCTCTTTCCGGAACATCTTGAATCATCAAAATCGGAGTTCAGACGAAGAAGTTATGACCATTTTCCCAAAGGACGTCGAGCAGAAAATGTCAGAACTTGTAACAGCGCCGGGGCGCTATTCTTAGTTCATTTTCCAGAGCCGGGGCGCTATAAGGCAGACTTTGAGCGTCGAGCCCAGCGCTGGGGTGCTGGGAGAAGGGCTGGGTGCGGCCTGGACGCGTTTTGGACGAATTTTGACACCTTTTTGACTCCAAATTGGATTGGGTTTGTTCCTAACCTAAAAATTTACATTGTAACCTATAAATACATGATGTAAGGCATAAAA
>CM029019.1:144694131-144801503 GCA_016801055.1 Panax notoginseng | reverse complement strand
TTATTCCCCGGCAACGGCGCCAAAAACTTGTTGATTGATTTCGCAATCAATGAATACATGCAAGTATACACGTCAACAAGTAATAAAGTGAAAGTAGAGTATCGTTCCCATGAGGAATTATTTAATAAAAAAATCACCAAGTACTAATTTTAACCAAATCAATTTTATTTAAATAACCAATAATTGTGATTTCTAGATTTAAGAAAACTAAATTAAAACAAAACAAAAAGATTATTCTAAAAGAAAGCAAATAAACAACTAATAATTGATGGAATTCAGATAAATAAGAATTAAGACTCCAATATCCCCAATTATGAATTATATCTCAATTATTCAACTATCTCCAATTATTATATTTACTGAATTGTTAACAGAAATTCTCAAATGCCAAAAGCCCTCTCTCGAGTGATCAATTGCCTTCTATTTAATTCAGATTAATTTTGCTATATCTCTATGCAAAACATTGAATTAAACTCGCTACAAACCCAATTCCTCTTATGTTACATGCGGCAAATAGATATTCTCATTCTATTCACAAACCTAATTATTCACTGTGCAAATAACTAAGTCACATGTCACCAAGCCCAGTTCTAACCCTAGAATTCCTTTTCCAATTCCTTCTAGAGTAACAAGGTAATTACTGATCAGATAATTAATCAATAAGCTCAAAGCAAGATGAACAATTCACTTCAACACAAATAATTGGAATAAATCAAATAACTAATTTATAGCCATAAAAAGTTTAATTGAAATTTTAATAAAAGAGTTAGTTCATAATTAATGAATTAAACCAAGAATCCACAATTGAATAGACATTAAAAGATAAAGGTATGATAATAGAAGATAATTATGATCTGTTGTCAGCAAATCTGATGCTCCCCTCTTGCTCCTGCTCTTGATCTTCAATGATCTCCAAGTTGCTTCAATCTCCAAAACTAATAAGAACTAGGGTTAATGTCTAATATAATGAAGTGTTTAATCTAGTCTACTCTCTATGTAAATCCCCCTTTATTTTATGCCTTACATCATGTATTTATAGGTTACAAGTCAAATTTTTAGGTTAGGAACAAACCCAATCCAATTTGGAGTCAAAAAGGTGTCAAAATTCACCCAAAACGCGTCCAGGCCGCACCCAGCCCTTCTCCCAGCGCTGGGCTCAACGCTCAATGTCTGCCTTATAGCGCCCGGCTCTGGAAAATGAACTAAGAATAGCGCCCCGGCGCTGTTACAAGTTCTGACATTTTCTACTCCGACGTCCTTTGGAAAAATGGCCATAACTTCTTGGTTCGAACTCCGATTTCGATAATTTAAGATGTTCCGGAAAGAGGAGAAGTAGATCTACAACTTTCATTCTTTAGTGTTTTCGAAATAAGGTCGGTAGAAATACTCAAATTGGCTCTGAAGTGACTACTGTGTAAATGGTAAGCCGAAAACGCGAATCTAGCCACCCCGAACGTCGATCCAAGTAACTTTTGTCCCAATTCCTACAAAACAATGTAAAACATGCATGAATGGACACAAACACTTAAAAACTATTCTAAAAGACTTGAGAACAACAATGAAATAAGCTCGAATGTATCCAATTTAATGTGTATAAAAATCACACTCATCAGTCGTATTTTACACGACTGTTGTATAATTAAGTTTTTATTTGTATTTTGTACCATGTATTTGGCAACTCAAGATGGGTGATGTATACCTATTTTGGGGGCGTCACAAAATTAACTAACAACAGAAATATTATTCAAATATTTTTGTTCAAGTCCATAACATGGGATAAGAAAGCTTGACATCCATTTTTTAATAAATGAATGGCTTTATGGCCTGATATGACAGTGATTGACTTTAGTGATTTGGTTACTTGAATTCGCATAACAGGTTGGTTAGGAATATGAAAACTAACAACTTTATGAAAACAATCAATTTTAGCATGATGAGTAGTTAACTAATCAATCCCTAAAATCACATCAAATGCAAGTATCTTTAAAGAGATAAGATCAGCAGGTAATGTGATGGTACCAACTTGAATCAAGCAAGACTTATAAACAGTGGATGTAACGAAAGTTTCTCCTAACGGAGTCTCAACAGATAAATCAAAATCTAATTTCTCCGGAGTCAAGTTCAAACGTTGAGCACAAGTAGGAGAGATAAAAGAATGGGTAGAACCAGTATCTAGTAAGGTATAAACTTCGCAAGAGTTTATGATTAGCTTACCCGTGATCACCTCATTCGGGTTCCTCGCGTTTTGGCCAGTCACGACAAACGCTCTACCAGTAACCGCTGACTTTAACTTGTCCGGGACAGCCTTTGGAGTCACCATCCCCGTTGGACTTAGTTTCGCTACTGAACAATCTTGAGCTATATGGCCTTCCTTTCCACAGTTATAACATATCTTGAATTGTTGTGGGCAGTTTGGGCTGATGTGTCCCTCTTTCCTGCATTTATAACATACAACCGGTGGTCGTTCTCCTCCCCTAGGAATAGTTGATGTTGGTGCTAACGTCCTCACCTTGTCATTTTTGTACCTTCTCTTTTTGAAATCTCCTCCCGACTCGCTTCTTCTATTATCATGGCCACTATTACCACCAAAGTGGTTACCGCTTTTATCCGTATTTTTCCCTCCCCGCTAGTTGTCATTGCTCCGATGATTGCTGCCACTGGTATGAACCTAGTTGTGGTCCATCAGTTGAACATACTCATTATCTCGCTCTAATAATTGAGCCCTGTTCACAACATCTGAATATAGAGAAAACTTGTGAGAAATAAGATATTGCCTAATTTCAGGTTTTAGACCTCTCAGAAACATCCGCGTCATACGTTCATCATTTTCTACTAAATGAGGTGCAAACCTAGATAACTCTACGAACTTAGCCTCGTACTAGGACACAGTCATGTTGTTCTGTTCTAGTCTAATAAATTCTACCTCCTTCATATGACGAATACTTTCAGGAAAGTACTTGTCATTGAATAGTTTTTGAAACGTTTCCCAAGACATGTTGAGTGTGGCTGGCTGGGTACACTTCACAGATTCGCACCAGTAATCTGCCTCACCACGAAACATAAAGGTGGCGAATGGAACCTTCTGTTCCTCCGTGCATCCCAAGACATCAAATATCTTGGTAATTTGCTTGATCCATGTTTTCGCCTTAATCAGATCCGGCTTTCCCACAAATTCTGGTGGTCCCAACTCTTTGAACTACTTGGCTGTGACAAGCCGCGCATTGCTATCATTTCCACCCGTATTCTGTACACGAGTCATCCTCGTCTAATTTTGCATGAACTGTAAAAATCTTCTAAACATCCCATCATTCATCGTTTGTTCGGTAGTGTTGTTTACAAAGAGGAATATTGTCTTCCTATTGCATGTTCCCCTGGTTTGAAAGGTGTCTCCACGGTCTCATTCACTGCATTGTTAACATTCTCAGCTGTCATTCTCAAATACTATAATAAGGGTTAATTAAAGAAAATGACATACCACATAATACCCCTATATTCTGACCGACCAACAAATAAGCTTAGGTAGAACACACTAGCGAATGATTTACTCGTCTCTCCCCTCCTAGTTATATTCCCCGATCTCCGTCAGAGACCATATCCCTAAACTCTGATACCAACTGTGACACCCCCAAAATAGGTATACATCACCCATTCTGAGTCACCAAATACATGGTACAGAAATAACTACAACTTCATTAATACAATTATCGTGCAATCGACAACACATAAATTGTGAGTTTAAATATAAATATTATCTTCTAGACAATATTCACACTCAAATAAGTCCTCATTATAATTATTGATACACTATTTTATAAAAATAGTGAGGACTACTAAACAACTTTCTAGAATCATCACTCCACACTCCGACTAGTCCCTGCTATATTCTCACCTCCTGAGAAGAAACATGGAACAAAAAGGAAAAGGGTGAGCTCAACTAGCCCAGTAAAGAATATTATGACTAAGATAATGAACAACAAATTATTGTTAGCATTTAACAAATCAGATAAAATATAATGGACAACCAGTTTTAGATCAATATTCGCAGAGAAAATAACAATTCATTAGAAGAGTTAAGTAGAGAATGAAATCTACTATCATCTATGAATTTAAAAGCCCATCATTAATATTTTATCCATGTAACATCAATTAATATACATCTTGAACCAAATATTCATCTTTGCACTACAGGCCAAAGATATTCATCAGTTGGTCATGTTCATCTCAACACCTGTTCATCTTTGCACTACGGGCCAAAGATATTCATTAGGTAATCAATCATATTTGCATTATAGGTAAAAGATATTCAGTTATATCACCATTTAGGACTGAGGATGATGAAAAATATCTTAAAGAAACGAATCCAATGAGATAAAAGATCAAAGATTAGGGATTCGTACTTTAATTTATCCAAGTTCAAAAATACTCTATAATAATCAATTTTGGTGCAAAATTTCAAAAATAAAGATCAAAACATGGATACAATCAAAGATAGTAACCATACTAGACATCTTGGACAAAGAAGAGAAAATTTCATTTTTCGGTGAATAGTGTCGTATACGTGAATAGTAACCCCGACACAAAAAGGTAGAAATTCTACAATAAAATTCATATCAATATTTCGGCATAATGATATTGAAAGAAATAATATCATTTACGAAAAAAATAACATCCCTTACCTCAAAAAAATAGTACTTCCGGCTGAAATTTCGGATATAGTGCTGAAAGAAACTTGCACTGAATAGCAACTCTCAAAGTATCAAAATACTCATAAAAATACGTTCGATATTATAGAGAGAAAAACTTATGATTCTGGTGTGATTTTTAATTCTAACTAAGCACCCTATTTATAGGAAAAGCTTAGCATGCCAATGTTGACAAAATTGCCTCTGATGGCTTCTACGCATCCTACTTTGAAAACTTAGCCCACCACTTTTGAAAAACATTTCATCACATTTCACCAACAAAGGACAAAAGTGGGGCCCACCCATTTTAATAAAAATATTTATTTTTGAAACTTCAATAATTCATAATAAATAACTCCTTTATCAGAAAAATTCGAATCTCGTGTCTATTCCATAGGAAATTTAATTCTCTACAACTTTGAAGAAGAAAGTTTTTCCAAACAGAAAATAACTGAAATCCACATACGGATGATTTTTAATACCTCAATTTCAACAAAATACTAATAAAATACCTCAGCATTAATTCTTTCATTTATATCCACATAAAAATAAATATTTCCTTATCATATAAATTAATAATTAATTATTCACAAATAATATTACAGAATCACAATATGACAATCAGGTCGTTTCCAGGAAAGAGGGGGCTTTACGATAAGGATTTCTCCTTACTGGCGCGCAATTAGGTGACCAAACCTCTCCTTAGACAGAACTTTCTTAGACATTGTCAACAATGTTATCTAATAATATTATTCAAATAATATTAATTATTGATCTGATAATGGAAAATACTGTGCAGTTATAATTATTGGAACAACAATAATATAAATTATCAACGTAGCAATTATTGAATCAATAAAATAAAATATTGAACAGTAATTACTGTAACAATTATTGAGTAGTACCTTCTTACGTAAGAATCAATAATTCACAAAAAAAATACTGTGCAACATCGTGTGCTACTGTGCAACCACGCGTATTACTGTACTTTAACCACCAGGTATTCCAACAGTGTTAACGGTAACAACTACGCCGTTATTTATAAAAACTCAAACTTGTCGTTTTCTTCATCCGACTATTTTCTGTTATAGGGCCAACAAATGACTGCGCCATCGTACGAATATTCCCCGATAGCAAGAATATTCCACGACCAAACGAATATTCCCCGACAACAATGAATATTTTATAACCACTTGCTTATTTTGCAAAATTTGCGCATTTCACTCATAACTAAAGCATTATATCAAATTAACACCTTATTATTTAAAATAATAATTAGAGCAAATTTGATTTTATTTATAAAAAGTTGGGGTCTTACACCACCTAACATTCCCTTACTCTTAACTTATTCTTAACTTGCCCTTAACTTGCTCAATACGAATTCCTCGTATCATATTATCTATTACTCCTCGTGAGTTTATCTCGTATTATATCATAGTACATTATCTTCATAGCATCAAGCTATAATTATTCAAACATTACAGACCATCTTTCTTTTATAACTTAAACAGATCACGTCGTGATCTTATTTTATAATCATCTCCCTTAAAATTCTTTTCTTAACTCGTGATCGTTTTGTTTTACGATCATCTTTTTTTCCTTTTTCATCATTTACGATTTCATTTATGCTTTTAATCTTACAGACTTTGTCTATTCATCATTATTCGTTATCTTGGCTATTGGAGTTAGGTAACTCCCAATTCTTATCTTTCTATCTCTTCAAGATTCTTCTTTGAATTTTCTTGTTTATATAACAATTATTCCTTAAAGAATTTCTAACTTCATTTACATTGCTCAATATTTCATTCGAGTTCCACATTTTCATTATAGGTATCCATTTTTTGTACTTGGTACACATCGAGTCTCTAATAGTTTCAATATGGTACGCTGAGTGAATTCCCACAAACAACCAACAAACTAGGTACCGAGTTGGTAGTTCGTATATACCTCCGCTCTATAAAAGAATCGTTTAGCCCAGATATCATACATCAACTATTAAAGAGTACGATTGTGCCATACTTAAATATAGCTTTTTATTCTTAACTACTTTATCATTCTTTTCTTATAGACATTGTCTATTTATTATCACCTTACATCTTTATTATTGGAGTTGGATAACCCCACATTCATATTTCTTATAACTCTGCGAGATTCTTCTTTGAATCCTCTCACGCATGTTTTAATCCATTCTTTATAAATTTCTTAAATTACTTCTTATTGTTCAAACTCTATCTGAGCTTATTCTTTATCATCTTCACATCTCTTCTCTAAGGTTGCCTAAGGTACTCTTACCTAAGGTTTCTAACTTATCAGCTTTGATACTAACTGTAACGTCCCCAAAATTTAAATAATTTAATTCTCGACTTCGGTCGTTAACAATACATTCAACCTCTAATTTTACATCATTAAACGATAATACAACCATTGAAATTTACGAAATAATTAAAATTTTCTATTACAAACTATTCTCGTTCCCAAAACTTTCAACTTTTACATCTAAATATCTCAGAATCATTTTAATACTACAAGAGTTTACATAGCAAAACGATATTACAATTCAACATTAATACATTTACCGAAACATTAGACATGGTTTACAAGAATAACAACTTGGCTAGGATATTAAATCTTCATGTATCACTTTTGATCCATATCAATCAAGTAGCACATAGCGTTACCTTCAATTCTTGAATCTGCAAAAAATGGTTATTTGCAAGAATGAGCTCGACAGCTCAGCAAAATCTAACAGTTTTCATGCATCACGTAGCACATAATAACATGCTCAATATACATCTCATAATCATAAAACTAACATAGCATACATGTTGTAGCTCACATAACAACTATAAAGATTGAGTTCCTTACTCAATCAACATTCATAGCTCAATCATCATAGTCATAGATTGACTTTCACATTTCATACTTTTGACATATATACATATATACAATAAAATTTTAAAGCAGTTCATCATTAAGTTCACATAGCAAAAACGAACTAAAATACTTGTCTTTACCGGCGTTTTACCAACACGCTAATACTTCGCGTCCTTGCACAACCTACACTGTATATAAAATTGATAATAAACAAAATCAATACTCGATCTCATGGTCAAATTTATTCTAAGACCTTACTTTATCTTATTATCCTTTATAATGTCTTTATAGACATCTAACTGTGTTTTATATGCAACTCGGTTTTATTTTCATTTTCATCACCACACATGCTAGACTATCGCACTTGTAGTTTAATGTGCGTATATCATACCACTTTGGTTTCAAAAAAATGCATATTCAACGCATTGTTTACATGTTTAATTTTCCTTCAAAAATCAAAAATCGCCCTTTTCGATTTCTTTCCATTATTATTCTTGTATTATCATCTTTTCATGCTTAGATGCACATAACACCCAATATTAGCCATTAGTTAGACACTTTGTATACCAAAGTTTAGAAACACTATTACTCTTAGGCATTTTGTCGAGCACGTTATGTGCACACATTAACTTATCTCAACTCTTGATCTTAAATGGTTAATTATGTATAGAATGTGATAACACATATCTATATTCATTATATATGTCAAAACATATTGTTAATCATCAAAATATACCATAACCCAAAATCTTAATTCAAACAGAATTATAAAACGCATCTTCACAATTTCTTTAACAAAACGTTGTTTTCGTTTTTAACGTAACTCCTTCGTTACATGTCCGTTTTTGTTCCTTCTTATATAGAATTAACCCTTACTCAGTGTACTACAACCTCATCTAGGCCTTAAAGTCAGACCCGAATCCATCTAAAATAGATTCTGTAATTTCATCAACTAGTCCAGAAATTTTCATTTTTTGGACAGCCTTACTAAATAATTTATTTCGGACATGATCCGGTCCATAAAATGGCTCAATCACATTAGTCTAGCTAGTAAACTTCCATATCTACAACGTTTTAGTTTAAAGTTTATTCAGATTCAAAACACACGAATTTATATGAATTTTTCAAAGTCAGAAATCGTAACAGTTTTGATTTTCTGGGCAGAAACCCTTCGGACCAGCCTTACTAAAACAGACACTACAAGAAATCTACAAGGATTTTTCATGTGATTCCACTTTCAGAATATAGCTTACTTCCATTGCTTCGATTTGATATAAGGCTTACTTTCTAACTCATTATACCTAAAGCGGTATGAATTTCACAAGATCTGTCCACAATTACTCAAAACCTACGAATTTTGTTCTTCAAATTTTCTTTCCATTTCATTTTCTTTCTTGAATCATCTTGTTTGATTCTTGATAATCCAAGATTAAATTAATACAAACAAGATTAAGCATGATCTACTACCCTAGATCTTCTAAAAACATAAATCTACCCAAAAAATCAAAGATTAAACAAGGGTTTAGAAGTTACCTTCTTCTAGTTTTTTTTTTCTTCTTCTTCCATGGCTTCTTCTTCTTCTTCTTCTAACTTCTCTCAATTCCTTTATTTCTCTCTCTCTCTCTCAATTTCTCTATTTCTCTCTTCCACCAAGACTCTTGCTCTAAAAGAAAAAAAACTCTAGGATTTCTTCTTGTGTAACTCCTCATTTGGGTAATAGTTATGTAATTAATTAATATAATAGTAACCCCCACTAATAAAATAAGGCTTATGTTACAAAACTCCTACATGCATGACCAATATCACATTAAACCATTTTAGTAGCATAACGTCATTTTTCCATCATTAGTTAAGCAACCGAATGGTTAGACTATTCATTATATACTATTATTACTTTACTATGACATATAACATATTTCTAATGTCACACTTAAATAATTACTTATTTTAGTAATAAACTCAATTAAACCTTACTAATTATAATTCCTATTTAACCAAAATAATTGTAATTTTATTTAACCCATTACAAACCTTTTAATTTAATTATTTAATTAAATTAGAATATTTCCATACCATTAAAATAATAAAATACACATCAATTGAAGAATTATTTAACATACACTTAATTAATAAAATCACACTTAAATATTTTAAAGTTATTTTATTAGTAAACTCAATTAAACTTTAATAATAAAATGCACATCAATTATAAAATTATCTATCAAATTATAACGCTTAATTAAATTAAGACAAAACAACCAACATCAAATATTTATTATTTAATAAATAAATCAACTAAAATATTTATCTAACTCAGATAAATTTTTTAATTAATTATAAAAATCACATTCGTTATATGAACAGTGCCCATGAACAGTACCCAGACATGAAAAGTTTCAAATTTAATAATAAAGTTCAGACCACTATTCCAGTTAAATGATATTAGATGAAGCGCAATTTCTAATCATTTCAGAAATTATAGAAGCAATACTTACCATAGTAAATTTAAATTTAGGAATACGAGATGAAATAATATCGCTTACGTAATATGGAGTATGAAAGAAAATGATATTCCTTACGAATATGGAAGGAAATAATGTCATTTACGAGTATTGAAAGAAAATATCCTCCTTTACGAAGAAAAAATAATATCCTTTACCGTAGTAGAAAATGGATTTGATTGGAATATCGGATATTAGTCTGAGAAAATCTTGCACAAAAAGCTACACTCAAAATATCCTTATACTCACAAGAAATACGCTCAATATTATAGAGAGAGAATTTTCTGATTCTAGTTTGAGTTTCATTGTTTAACTAAGCAGCCTATTTATAGGAAAGTGGTAGCACACCACTTTTGACCATTTCACCTACGGATGATTATTTGCAACACACCAAATTTGAAATCACACTTTCCAAGCCAACTTGCTTTCTTCCGACATTTATCACATGTTCTTGAAAATAAAAGAATTCAAATTCAATTTGAAAACTAATTCAAATTCAATTTGATCATCTTCACTCCATTTAATTCACATGCCAAAATATAATAATATTACCATTTAAATTACTGTTATATTATCACATTATATTATGATAATGTAATATTATAATAATATATTTAAATAAATCTATTATCGGAGATGATAATTATGGTTTCATAGAAAATATAACAAACTTTCGACAAATGTCCTATTCTAAAATTTCTTCATTTATATTAAAATTTAAAGAAATAATTACTTACCAAATTTATCAATTATTTGTAATTCTTCAATAATTATTTCTAATTAATATTATAGATTCACAATACCGATAACCAGATCGTTCCTAAGAAAAAGAGAGGTCTTTCCGATAAGGATTTCTCCTTACCGGCGCGTAATTATATGACCTAACCCTTTTCCTTGACAGAACTTTCTAAACATTATCAATAATACTATCTAATAATATTATTTCAATAATATGAGTTACTGTGTGTAACAGGATGAATTGATTGAGTCGTTATTCTGGGGACAGGATCCTTTTAAGGGGAGAAAGTTGTGATAAACGAGATTTTTATAATTTAATTGGAATATTTATTAAATTAATTAAATATTTTTCGATGATTTAATTATTGGGTTAAATAATTAATTGATGAAATTGTGGTAGATTAATTTAATTATATGTGTTACATTGATTAAATTAATGTGGAGAATTTTTATATTCAAAGTATGTATTTAATTGAGCTTATTTGATTAAATGAATTAATTAATAAGCATAATGTTATTCTAATTAATTTAATAATTAATTAGAGATTTAATGATTTGACATAATTAATAAATAAGAATTTTAATTATGTGACTATGTGAATTTATGTGATTAATTTTATGCTATTTTATTTAATTAAATTAAATAAAATTAATTGATTAATTAGATGTGTGACCATTAACTATATTATAAGAGATTAATTAAAATAAATGAAAATGAGCCTTTTAAGGCTAGCCAAACATGGCCCTAAGAGGAGTTGGCCAGTTAACCCGCTAAGGGATTAACTGACCACAACTACGTCAGTTTATTTATAATTAATACGCATTCTTCAGTTCATTGTTTAAGTCTGGAAAACTCAATCACAGAGAGAGAAAAGAGAGAGATTTGAGAGAATTGTGAGATTGAAGAAGAAAGAGTTGGAAAATTAAAGAAGAGTCTTGTCATCTTTGAGTACCGAAGCAGAGAAATCAAGGGTAACTCCTTAATCTAAGCTTTTAGTTTACGTTCTTAAAGTTTTCATGAAAAACTGGCTTTTAACTCTCTGTAATTAAATTTTCATGGCCAATTGTTAAATTTATGATGCTATATATGTGTATTAACATGTATAGTTCAATTATATATGATCTATATGTGTTTTAGAATAATTAATCCATGAAATCATGTTCAAATTGAAATTTTATAGTTTTATAGAGAAAATATATGAATATGGCTTATAAGTACAAAAATTTATGTTTAAATTGCATATTAATCGGTAAATTGATGAATGATTACGTTTATACATGTAAAAACGAAAAGAACGAAACTTAAACGGACTGATTTGGTCGAAAAATGAGTTCACAGTAGTTGATTTCGTTAATAATGCTAAAAATGGAGTTTTTCATAAGAACAATGAAATTATGGGATTTGATTCAAGTGATTGTATGAATTAAGTTGTTAAAATCATGTTAGAAAGGTTGGGTAATGATCGTATATAAATTATAGTATATGAGTATGCTTAAATTAATGAATGGACAAGAAATTGGAAGTTTTTGACCCTATTCTGTATTCTTCACGAACACACGGTTGAACTTGTGTGAGATTTTTTTGGCCTAAATTGGCTTTGTTATGTGTTCGTGAACTGCAGAAACTAAGTCTGGGTAATCCCGCCCCCAGCGGGCGTTACCAAACTAAATTACTCCGCCCCAACAGGCAAAATAAAATAAATAAAATTAAAAATAAATAAAATAAATAAAATAAAAAATAAAAATTGAATAAATAATTAATTAAAATATTTATAAAATAAAATAAATATTTTAATTAAAATGTTTATGGAATAAATAAATATTCTATAAAAATTATTATTAAAATATTTATAAAATAAAATAAATATTTTAATTGAAATATTTATGAAATAAAATAAATATTCGATGGAAATTATTATTAAAATATTTATAAAATAAAATAAATATTTAATTGAAATATTTATGGAATAAATATTTGATGAAAATTATTATGAAAATATTTATAAAATAAAATAAATATTTTAATTGAGATATTTATGGAATGAAATAAATATTCGATGGAAATTATTATTAAAATATTTATCAAATAAAATAAATATTTAGTTGAAATATTTATGGAATAAAATAAATATTCGATGGAAATTATTATGAAATAATTTATTCAAGTGTTATAATAATAAGGGAATGAAAATATTCTAATTTAATTAAGTAATTAAATTAGAAGGGTAATGATTTGTTAAATAAAGTGGAGTTATATTAAATAATTAAGTGAAAATGTAACTAATGAATGTCGTGAATACATATGGTATGTGTGTAGGACTTGTGGTGAACGAAAGTAGTAATCATTTAGCCTATACACGAGGCAAGTTCCTAAATCTTGTTTCTTTACATAAAGCAAGTTCCTTATTCTATCTTGTTTATTATTGTTCAAGTCAAGATTTCATATTAGATGTTATCATTCTTTAAAAGCATGATTCCTGTTATACAATACTTATTTGATTGTATACATCTTGAATTTTATTATTCAAATTGAATATCAATTATTGTTGAATCTTGTAAGACTAGCGAACCCTTATTGATTTGACTAGTCCAAAGTTGATGAACGTTCTAAATTTCAGAATCATTGTTGAACTTATCCAAACCAAACTTCCTTTGATGCGGACACTAATGTCAAACTGAGATGAACAACCCTGTTATAGGGGATTAATTATGCTTTAGCGTTAAGATATTGTGCACAGTATGGTACTAAGGGTTGATCCCCCTAAGTACGAGAAGAATAGTCCATAGTCTTATGACTGTGAAAGGTTTCAAGTATAAACACTTGACAACCTAGGACGTAGTTCAAGGTCTTATGACCCTCAGAAGTTCTTTTGATTCTTGTTATTCATTCTTGATTCAAAAGCCGAGTTTTCTTATTTCAGAAGTCTTTGATTCATTCGCATGTTATTATTTTATTGTTATATTATTATACTTGTGGGCAATCATGTTCACTCTTGCGTAATAATAACATTGCAGTTAAGAACGAAAGGTCCTACAAGCCTTCTACTAGCAAAGGTAAGGGCAAAGTTAACAAGTAATGAAGACTTGTTGTTTATTTGATGTATTTATATTTCAGACTTATGTTAAAGTTGTGTAAGACTTGTTATTTGTTTATGTTTTCGCATTCAAGATTTAAGGCTAGTATGACCTGTGATTGATGTATTTACATCCAGATGTTGTAACTCTATAAGGAGAGGATTTATTTCTATCTATTTATGATTTTTCATTTATTACAGGATGTTTGGACAATGAACACCAAATTCCGTAAGAATTAAAGTACCCGAATTTGGGGGTGTCACACTGTGTCGTGACAATTATTGAATCAATAATGTAAAATACTATTCAATTATCACTGTAGCAATTATTGCATCAATAATATGAAAGACGGTGCATTTTTACTGTATCAATTATTAAGTGACTTCTTACGTAAGAATCAATAATCAGAAATACTATGCAATACCGTGTGCCACTGTGCAACCACGCGTATTACTGTACTTTTATCACCGGGTATTTCAGCAGTTTTAACGGTAAAAGTTTTGCCATTTTTTTTATAAAAAGGTTATTTCTGTCGCTTTCTATATTCGACAGTTATTTGGTTATGTGGTTCACCAATGATTGCGCCGTCATACGGATATTCCCGATAAAAAGAATATCTCCCGACTAAAACGAATATTCCCTGACAAAATGAATATTTTATGACCACTTGCTTACTTTGCAAAATTTGCACATTTCACCCATAACTACAGCATTATATCAAATCAACATCTTTTTATTCAAAAATAATATTTAGAGAAATTAAATCTTTATTCATAAAAAGTTGGGGTTTTCAATTGGGATGTCGAAATAGTACCGAACTCAACTCAGACTGAAATAGTTTGACTTGATACCGAGTTTTTATGTGTTTTATTGACTGTTAGGATTATGTGGTAATGTGATTAGGTTATTTTATAACTATATATAGCCGTATTATATGTGATGATATTATTCTAATTGGGAGATCGATATTATCAATATTAGATCTTCAAAGGAAGCTAAAATAGATTGCGTAGCAGTAGTCGACTGTACAGGCGAGTTCTTTAACTCTAACCTGAGTTATGATTCTTCAATTATGCTAGTGGTTAATCCTTGTTGATTACATCACGTCTATGATTTATTGATTCGCACATTGTGCATGTTGCATATGTTCATCAGGTATAAAAGGCTGATCACCTTCATTACCATTTGGTCCAGTTGATTTATTCATGTTCATTGTTGGCCATTCATTTTTATTATCTCGGTCGTTCAGTTATGAAAATTGATTCATGATCTTTCACAATTATTATATTATTGAAATTTTTGTCAACTTATTATTCATTCTTTTCAATCATGATATATCTTTTCTTGAACTTAAACTTGTTGGGCAAACTTGTTGCTCACCCTTGCTATATCATGCTAAACATTGCAAATTAGGACGAATACTTTGGATACAGGCGAAGGCAAATGATATTGTATGTCGAGTAGGATATTGAATTCAGGTAATAAGTTAAGGTTATCGACCTTAGGGATTATGTGTAAAAGTTAATGTATAAACAAAATTATGTTTATATCTTTCGTAATAGTTATAGAATTAGTGTACCAGGTTCGTGGTGATTAGTACCTGGATTTGGGGATGCTACAGTTGGTATCAGAGCTGTAGGTTATAAACCTTAGATAGGTTACCTTAGGCTAATAACCGCCGTGGGAATAGATAAGGACTAACTCAAATAGAGTTAGTGCGTTAAAAAGATTCAAAGACGAATCTTGGCAAGTTATAAAAGATCCAGAGTTACCTAACTCTGATAATAAAGATGAACAGTAGTAATAAATAGATAGAGTCTAAAAGACTAAAAGTATACGGGGAAAGGAGATCTTAAAAAAAACGATCATAGTATAGAAATGAATCGTAATATAATATGATGAGATCACACCGTGATCTGTTAAGGTCGCAGCAGGGAGGAGGATCAATCAAATGATTGAATATTTTACGACAATTGGTGTGTGTCAGTTGTACTATGAATTGGTATTGTGCCAACTCAGAAAAAGGGTTGGGGGTAATGCAATACGGATTAAACAAAATTTGTATGGAGTAAGTGTGGAGCTAGGATTAAGTGGGATTTCAATTGAGGACTAATGTCAGCAGCTGAGTTGTATGATTCTTTATATGGGCGGGAAATTTGTACTTGGTTTTAGAACCACTTAGCTTCCTACTCGATATAGTGGTTAAGTTGAACAATTCTTTGTATGGGCGGGGAATTGTCCTTGGTGTAACAACCGCTTAGCTTCCTATATTGATTAGTGGCTGAGTTAACCAATTCTTTGTATGGGCATGGGATTATGTTTGGCTCGACAACCACTTAGCTTCTGGTAGTGATAATCATTAAAATGTTTGTGTCTTGCTATTTGCTATATACATGTTGAGAAGGTGATTCTTTTCTCATGTGTATAATAGATAGGTAGAGAATATAAGGTTAGGTGGGAGTTCTTAAAACTCATACTTATGGTAAGTTTGTGACTCATAATCGTATGGTATGTTTTTGAAACCCTAAGTGTATGGACAGTTCCTGATTGGTTCTTGAACTACGTATTGCTAGGATAAGTTCTGAAACTCATATTATTGTGAAAAGTTCCTGAACTCATAACGTGTGGTAAGTTTGATGAACTGGGGTATAACTAAGAGTTGTGAATGGAGCCTTGAGGATGATAGGAATAGATAGACTGATTAAGCAATGGATCATTATAGAAAGTGAAGCTTAGGTATTCCAAATCTTCTAGTTATGCTAGACTTCAAATTTTTTGACATCAAGCTAAATACGCACTATGTGCCTTTTTAAAAATGAATTTTTACTCCCAACACATAGTGACAATTGTGTATATGTGGACTTCGGGACACTGACACATCGTTACCTGTTTAGATGATAAAACTGATTTACAATGATTTTTGAACTGTTTAAAAATAGTCTATGCTACTTGTTTCGGCTAGATGACAATGATTTGAAAATATCAAAATATATTTTATATCATTAATTCATCATGTAACCTGGCGCAAAGATGATAAAAATTGTTGGAGTTATAAATGCAAAATTACTTAGTGTTGGATGTAGTCAAAAGATCGTCAACCCACTATAGTATGATGTGTTATGACAAAGTCACAATGACAGAATCCTCAAATGGGTTGTAAACACAGTACAGTATCATGACGTCATAAAATATTTTTAGAATTTCAAAGATAATTAATTGCCAACGGGGTTTGGCCATACATGTTTCGATTGAAATTGAATTATTGGTATGAGTCTAAGCTATTTGATTTCGCTAGACCAATGTTTAAGAAATTCAAAGTGTTCTTTGAAATTTTCCTGAACCGAATTATTTTGGTGTGGAATCCTATGATAAGACTGAGGTGAACATTTTAAAATTGGGAAAACTTTTGTGCGCTCAAGGCGGATATGATGTACGAAAAAAAACGTTCTAACAAGCAATACTTGATCAGTACAGGACATAACGGGCTAATCACCCTCTGTGTTCGTAAGTCATGACGGTTTGCAGATAAATTTCTGTATAAACCTTTTCGAAAATGAAAGTTCATAGTCTATATGACTCCTCAGCATGATTTGAAAATTTTAACTCTTGGGAGTGATATTTTGGGTAGCATGTGATGATGTGTAGGAAATAGTATGAACTCATTGTGTACGGGTATAATCTGATATGGTTGAATAAAGGTCGTATTGAAAACCTAGTTCTGGTGAATGAATGGTGTAGGGTGTAGTAGGTTGTAATTTCGGGGACGAAATTCTTAGAAGAACGGATGAATGTGACAACCCGAGAATTTAGACGATTATTAAAATCTTAAAAAATTGAATAAAGGTTAAATAATAAGACCTAGACTGGGAAATAGAATATGGAATAAGAAATCTGTGAAGGATTTGTATGGATTTCAAAATTTTTGGTGAAGAACTTATAGGGTTAAGTGTATGAGTGTACATGATTATGTGTATGTGCTTATATGTGTGTACGGTATGTAGTTAAGGGTCAAGTATTGAGTAGATAATTATATCATTGACAAACCCTAATGATATGTTAAGAACTTTAGTGTTCAGTGAGAAAACCCTAACGATTAATTCTAGTTTTAGAAACCCTAATTTCAGTTTTGAGAATCCTAAACCCTAATTCAGAATATTAAAATCCTAATTTGGGAGCTCAAATGCTAAGTATAAAACCCTAAGGGGTAATATTTATGGGATATATGTGAAAAGACCAAGTTACCCTTCAAATTGTAGGGGAAATTACCAAAATATCCTTAGAAGGTGCAAAATGACTAAAATGCCCTTTTACTTAATGTTTAAGTAAAAGATTTTGTAAATCTTGGTGAGTCACCAAGCCATGTTTATCCCATGTGCTCTAAATCTTATTAAATCAGCCAAGTTGCCACCTAGCAACATTTGGATTCAATGAATCAAAGATTTAAAAACTAAAAAGTAAGAAATATCTCACTTTAGTTTTCAAAAGCTAAGACCTCTCTCTCTCTCTCTCTCTCTCTAACCTTCAAATTTGGGGAGTGAATATCCTTAACTCTCCAAGATTAGATCATAAAGATCAGAATCAAAGATTTGAGCAAAAAGGTATAAACCCTAAATTTTATTAAATCATTATGATTTATGTTAATGATGTGTTTTGATGTTTAGATATATGTTAGAAGCTGTTATTTAGTGATCTATGATGTTACATCATGGATCCATAACATCTAAGTGCAAGAAAATGGGATTTTAAGGACTGATTGTGAACCCTAGAAATATAGTCGGCAGCCTAATGTCAGAGGCCATAAATCATTTTGTGTTAGATGTTAGGATAGATTAGTGTTATATTCATGTTCTATGCCATGAGGAGAGTAGACTGTAAGTGGAATCAAGTTCATACCATGTCTAGATCTCAAGATACTGATGGTCAAACATAGTTGACCAAGCACAAAAATGATTTCTGGAAAACCCAGAAATTTCCCAAATAATCTGACAAGCTTTTGCAGGCTTCTGATCTTGCAAGTGTTAAGTATTTAGGCCATGTATGTGTGTAGGTTTTGTAGACTGACATACAGACTACACAACTATGCCATTAGAACACCTAGATCTTGCACAAGATCAAAGATAATTATGGTCAAAGTAGGGTTGACCAACTGCCTAGATGAGTTTTCTGGAAAACCCAGATTTCTCAAGAACAGTTTTCTGACAAGGTTTGACTAGCCTATATCTTTCAGTTGTGATGTTGTAAAGCTACAAAAGTGTATTACTTTTGTACCTTGACATACATACTTCATAGTTATGACACTTAAACACACTTATTAAACCCTAATTCCAAGATATGAAGATCCAAAAGTGAGACCTTGAACTGTTCTTATTTTCTAGGTAACCCAGAAAATGAAAAACAACTCTGACAAGCATTTTGATTGCTTATATCTTACTGTTGTGATGTAGTTTGGCCATGAAACTTGTTTGTGCTTGTAGTATTACATCAATACTACAACACTAATACACTTATCAGCCCAGAAACATTAAGATCCAAGATCTACCAGTGGTCAAACTAGGTACCCTGGTCATGGACTTTGAATGTTCTCGAGGCTCAAGAACACCTATAGCGACAATTTTGTCGCTATAGACCTCTTTAGTGACAGTTTTTATAAAAATTAATTATTTTATAAATAATTAGAATAAAATGAATAATAATTATGAAAAATTCATAATTAATTTGTAAAAATTATTTTAAGGCATAAAAATTAATTTTTAATCATTTGATATATATTTCATTAATATTTTAATTTATTTAAATATTAATGATATTTAATTTATTTAATATTTATATTAAATAAATTACTTAAAATGATTTTAATATTTTAAAAATTATTTGAAAATATATTAAAGTGTTAGAAAATATTTTAACTTATTTTGAATGACTTTTAATATTTTGGGATGAATTTCATTAACAATTTAATATTAATGATAATAAATTTATTTAATATTTGTATTAAATAAATTATGGAAAATAGTTTTAATGTTTTAAAAATCATATAAAAATGATTTAATGGTTTTAAAAATATTTTAAGTTATAAAACATAACTTTTAATATTTTGCCATGAAATACATTAATATTTTAATATTAATGGCAGTTATTTAATAATAGTTTTAAATATTTTAAAATCATTTAAATGTGATATTAAGGTATTAAAAATACTTTGAGATATTATAAATAATTTATAATATTGTGATATGTAGTTCATTAATATTTGAAATTTATTAAGTATTAATGATAATGGAATATTGTGGTATTTAAATCATATAAATATGATATTAATGATTGAAAAATCAGTATAAATGATAATAATTATTTGAAAATTATTATGAGCTTTTGAAAAATATTTTAATTAAATAATAAATTATCTAAGATAATATTGAAGCGTTTAAGTAGAATCTTATTGATATTAGGCTCTATAATTATCCGATTAAGCAATCGGGATGTCGAAATAGTTCCGAACTCAACTCAAACTCAAATAGTTTGACTTGATACCGGGTTTTTATGTGTTTTATTGTCTGTTAGGATTGTGTGGTAATGTATTTAAGTTATTTTATAACTGTATATAACAGTATTATATGTGATGATATTATTCTAATTGGGAGATTGATATCATCAATATTAGGTCTTCAGATGAAGTTAAAATAGATTGTGTAGCATTAGTCGACTGTACAGGCAAGTTCTTTAGCTCTAACCTGAGTTATGATTCTTCAATTATACTAGTGGTTAATCCTTGTTGATTACATCACGTCTATGATTTATTGATTCGCACGTTGTGCATGTTGCATATGTTCATCAGGTATGAAAGGCTGATAACACTCATTACCATTTGGTCCAGTTGATTTACTTATGTTCATTGTTGGCCATTCATTTTTATTGTCTCGGTCGTTCAGTTATGAAAATTGATTCATGTTATTTCACAATTATTATATTGTTGAAAGTTTTGTCAGCTTATTATTCATTCTTTTCAATCATGATATATCTTTTCTTGAACTTAAACTTGCTGGGCAAACTTGTTGCTCACCCTTGCTATATTATGATAAACATTGCAGATTAGGACGAATACTTCGGATACAGGCGAAGGCAAATGACATTGTATGTCGAGTAGGATATTGAATTCAGGTAATAAGTTAAGGTTATCGACCTTGGGGATTATGTGTAAAGGTTAATATATAAACAAAATTATGTTTATATCTTCCGCAGTAGTTATAGAATTAGTGTGCCAGGTTCGTGGTGATTAGTACCCAGATTTAGGGATGCTACAATGCCAAATGAAGCTTAAGCATCCTATTTATAAAATTTCAAGGTTTAGGGCAAAATGATCTTAAAGAAAATTGATGTTGGTTCATGCTTTGGTCACTTAGGTTATGATATCATATAATCACTCCCTTAAGTTTCCATTCTAGCGCATCACCCCCTCATCAATCACCATTCAAACTTAACAAACCATCATTTACCCTCCATTTAATCACCAACCACTTTTGTGTCATCAAAAACATTAAATTCCACCTCCTTTACTCCACTTCCTTAGTATTTCACCAAGCTTCCAAGAGAAGCTTGGCCACCTCCCTTTGGCAGACCACATGGGGTTGTGGGGCCCCCATGGGTTGCCTCATGGGTTAATACCTATCCGGTGATCCAACTGTTCGATCCACGGGTTCAGTTCTTAGTTCGGGCTTAGGTTTAATTCAATTCGGGCCTAACCTTGGGCTTGAATTAAATTATCGTTGGGACTTGATTAAGTTTGACATTAGGCCTCAATTATCTTTCATTTGGGCTTGCCAAAGTTCATATTCAAGATTTACTAGTCCATTACAAATGGTTTGTGTTTTTAACGTATAATTCGTGTATTCTTCTCGTATATTAATTCGTATAACATTCATCTTATATGTTGTATTATCTTTCGTATATACCTGTACAATACCTTGTATTATACTCGTATTCTTCCCCCGTATAATAACTTTCTTATTATATGTAACCATTAATTATTCAAATCTTCACTTTCCCTAACATTCTCGAATTGTGTACGCAGGCAAAAAATTGCATTTGCCATAACTGAAGTATTATTAGATAATCCATCTTTCCTTAAAATTCTATCATTACGTATTTCCTGGAAGTTCAAAAATAATTCTCGAGCAGAAATGGATGAATAGTATTTTTCGGAGAATTTCTCGAAAAACTTTTATTTTTGTCTTGAAAATTCACACACTTTATTTCTAGCACACTTACCTAGAATACTACGATCCTACATCCTTTCTAGGTTATAAAACGACCTTCATCTCGCTTACTCTTTGTAATAAACATATAATATAATTTTATTCAATATATTCAAATAAAATTAATTTACATTATAATCCGATTTTCTCGGTTGTTACATTCTTCCCCCCTTATAAGGATTTTGTCCCCAGAATCTCGATATAAGTTAGTCAAATAACTGAGGGTAATTCTTCTTCATCTTTTCTTCGATTTCCCAAGTTGCTTCTTCGGCATCATGGTTTCTCCATAGTACCTTCACCGAAGGTATTACTTTATTTCTTAGAACTTATTCTTTTCTATCAATGATTTGAATAGGCATTTCTTCATATGTTAAGTCCTTCTCAACATGAATAGACTCATATTCTATTAAGTGCTTATTATCTGGCTTATAAGGACATAACACAAATACATGGAATATATTGTGTATGCGTTCTAACTCTGGAGGTAATGTTGTTACATAAGCTACCTCTCCTACCCTTTTCAATATCTCAAAAGGTCCTATAAACCTTGAACTTAATTTTTTCTTCTTCCTAAAGTGTATCTTTCCTTTCCAGGGAGATACCTTTAGAAACATATACGAGCCAACTTCAAACTCTCTCTTCTTTTTATGCGGATCTGCATACTTTTTCTATCTGTCTTGAGCTGCTACCAGTCGTGTTCGTATCAATTTAACTATTTCTGCTATTTGTTTTACCATTTTAGGTCCTAGCATTCGACGTTCTCCTACCTCATTCTAACACAGTGGAGTCCTGCACTTTCTCCCGTATAACGCTTCGTAAAGCGGTATGCCTATACTTGCGTGATAACTGTTGTTATAAGCAAACTCTACTAGCGATAGATGATCATCCCAACTACCTTTCAAATCCATGACGCAAGATCTTAGCATATCTTCTAGCGTCTGAATTGTTCTTTCGCTTTGCCCATCTGTCGGTAGATGATAAGTCGTACTTAACTTCAACTGCATTCCCATTTGCTCTTGCAGACTTCTCTAGAAATTCGATGTGAATCGTGGATCACGATCTGACACTATTGAAACTGGTACCCCGTGTCTTGAAACGATTTCCTTAACATAGAGTTTAGCTAACTGATCCAGGTTAAACTTAACTCTTATTGGCAAAAAGTGAGCCGACTTCGTTAAACAATCCACTATCACCCAGACAGCGTCGTATCCTTTCTGTGTAGTCGAAAGTCCCACCACAAAGTCTATTGTGATATGCTCCTATTTCCATTCTGGAATTTCTAATGACTGTAACAAGTCAATTGGTCGATGATGTTCGGCGTTAACTTTTTGACAGGTTAAGCACCTACTTATATATTCTGCTATCTCCCTCTTCATGTTCGGCCACCAAAAGTGATATCGAAGGTCTTGATACATCTTAGTAATTACCAGGATGAATCGAGTACCTTGAAATATGAGTCTCCTGCAATATCTCCTCCTTCAATTCCATTTCACACGGAACCCAAATTCTTCCTTCAAATCTTAATAACCCCTCGTTATCAAGATCGTATTTTATCTCTTCTCCATTCGCTAATCTTTTCTGCATCTGCTCACACTCATCATTTCTGAGTTGTACTTCCTTGACACTCTCTAAAATGGTAGGTCGAGTCTCCATTGTAAATAATTTATGATCTGATTCACTTGGTAATATCATCTCTAACTTTATTCTAGTCATCTCTGTTATTAACTCAGTTTGAGCTGTTAACATAGAAAACTTTTCCCGACCCTTTCTACTTAAGGTGTCGGCCTCCACATTTGCCTTTCCTGGATGATACAGGATATCGCAGTCATAATCCTTTATCAATTCCAGCCATCTTCTCTATCTCATATTTAAGTCTTTTTGTGTGAAGATATATTTTAGACTTTTATGGTCCGTGTATATCTCACATTTCTCCCTATATAGGTAATGCCTCCAAATCTTTAAGGCGAATACCACCGCTGCCAGTTCCAAATCATGAGTAGGATAAACTTTCTCATAATCTTTTAACAGTCGTCATGCATAAGCAATGCCCTTTCCATGCTGCATGAGCACGCAACCTAGTCCTCTATGCGAAGCATCACTATAAACTACAAATTTCCCTGTATCATCGAGTAAAGATAATATGTAAGACCCCAACTTTTTATAAATAAAATCAAATTTCCTCTATTTATTATTTTGAAATAGTAAGTGGTTGATTTGATTAATGTGGTTAGTTATGGGTAAAATGCGCAAATATTTTAAATAAGCAAGTAGTTATAAAATATTTATTTTTGTCGGGGAATATTCGTTTGGTCGTGAAATATTCTTGCTGTCGGAGAATATTCGTACGACGGCGCAGCCTTTTGTGGGCCCCATAACAGAAAGCAATTGGATGAAGAAAACAATAAGTATGAGTTTTTATAAAAAACGGCGTAGTTGTTACCATTAACACTGTTGGAATACTCGGTGATTAAAACACAGTAATACGTTGTGTTGCACAGTAGCACACGGTATTGCACCAATTATTGATTCTTACGTAAGAAGTCAATACTCAATAATTGTTACAGTAATTACTGTTCAATATTTTATTTTATTGATTCAATAATTGCTGCATTGATATTTTATATTGTTGATTCAATAATTGTCGATTCAATAATTGTCATTGCACAGTATTTCAAATTATCGTATCAATAATTTATATTATTTAAATAATATTATTAGATAGCATTATTGGCAATGTCTAAGGAAGTTCTGTCTAGGAGAGGTTATTTAATTGCATGCCAGTAAGGAGAAATCTTTACCGGAAGGCCCCTCTTTCCTAGGAACGACCTGGTTGTCATTATTGTGATTCTGTAATATTATTTGCGAATAATTAATTATTAATTTATATGATAAGGAAAATATATTTTATGTGGATATAAATGGAGGAATTTTTAGAAAATGATAATTGTTAAAAATTTATATTTTATCTTTTCTAATAAAATAATTTATTCAAATATATTATTATATTACATTATAAATGTATAATGCGATAATATAATAATATAATAATGGTGATATTTTTACAATAAATGTATGATATATGAGTAAATGAGGAGGAAGAGTATTTTTGTTACAATAAATTCTAAAAACATGTTAAACATGTTGATGGGCTCCATTTTTGACTGAAATTTGCCTGCAAAATCGTCCGTATGTGGATTTCGGTCAATTTCTGTTTGGAATTTGAAAAAACTTAAAGCTACAAAATTGTAGAGAATTGAATTTTTTATGGAATGGATATAAGATTCGAATTTTTTTGATAAAAGAAATATTTATTATGAATTATTGAAGTTCCGGAATATTGGGACTGAATTGATTTTGTTGCATTAAATTATTAAAACATGTTTATCATTATTGGTGGGCCCCACTGGTGGCTGAATTCAGATTGTCAAGAGGTGGGTGTAAATTTTTTTTATAAATATATTATTTTATTAAATTTTCTGCTTTGGTGTTCTAAGCATTTTTCTATAAATAGAATGCTTAAGTTAGAATTGAAAATCATACCAGAAATTGAAGTTTTCTCTCTTTATATTATCGAGAGTATTTTTGTGAGTATTTTAATACATTGAGTGTTGCTATACGGTACAAGTTTTCTTCAGCATTATATCTGATATTCCAGCTAGAAGTACTATTCTTTTGAGGTAAGGGATTTTATTTTTTTCGTAAATGATATTATTTCTTTCAATATCATTATACCGGAATATTGGTATGAATTTTATTATGAAATTTTTACCTTTTCATGTCGTGGTTACTATTCACGAGTTACTATTTATAAGTTACTATTCACGAGTTACTATTCACGAGTACTATTCACGAAGTATGATAATTTTTTTTGTGGAATTTTTATCTTATAGTGTCGGGATTACTATTCACGTATACGATATTATTCACGTATACGGCACTATTCACGAATACGGCACTATTCACAGAAAAATTAAAATTTCTTTTCTGTGTCCAAGATTGTCTGTTATGGTTCCTATCTTTGATTGGATCTATGTTTTGATCTTCATTTTTGAATTCTGCTCCACAATTGATTATTATGGAGTATTTTTGAACTTAGATAAACCGAAGTACGAATCCCTAATCTTTGTCTTTTTATCTCTCTAGATTCGTTTTCTTGAAAATATTTTTATTATTCTTAGTCTTTAATGGTGATACTTGATGAATATCTTTGGCCTGTAGTGCAAAGATGAATGATTACCTGATGAATATCTTTGGCCCGTAGTGCAAAGATGAACAGATGTTGAGATGAACATGACCAACTGGTGATACAAATGAATATTTTTGGCCCGTAGTGCAAAGATGAATATTTGATGATTGATGTTATAGGGATAAAATATTAATGATAGACTTTTAAATTCATAGATGATAGTAGATTTCATTCTCTACTTAACTCTTCTAATGAATTATTGTTTCCGCTGCAGTTGTTGATCTAAAACTTGTTGTCTATTGTATTCTATTAGATTTTTCCCTGTTGAGGACTAACGATAATTTTTTCTATATTATCTTAGTCATAATATTCTTTACTGGGCTAGTTGAGCTCACCCTTTCCTTTTTGTTCCATTTTTCTTCTTAGGAGGCGAGAATATAGCTGGAACTAGTCGGGGTGTGGAGTGATGATTCAAAATAGTTGTCTTAGTAGTCCTCACTATTTTGTAAAATAGTGTATCAATAATTGTAATGAGGACTTATTTGAGTGTGGATATTGTCTGGAAGACAATATTTGGATTTTAAACCCACAGTATATGTGTTGTCGTATTTTGCACGACAATTGTAATAATGAAGTTGTAGTTATTTTCTATACCATGTATTTGGCGACTCAAGATAGGTTGGGTGGATTGGACCTATTTTGGGGGCATCACATAATACAGGTGCTTTACTCAACCTTTTCTTCAGTTCCTAAAAACGGTTTTCACATTTTTCAGTCCACACGTACTTCACTGTCTTTCTTATTAAATTAGTCAACGAAGTAGCTATCTTAGAAAAATCCTGGATAAATCTTCGATAGTATCCTGCTAACCCTAGGAAACTCCATACCTCTGTTGGTGTTTTCGATTGTTCCCAATTAATCACTGCTTCCACCTTTGTTGGATCCACTAAAATTCCATCCCTGTCGATAACGTGCCCCAAAAACTGCACTCGTTCAAGCCAAAATTCGTACTTAGTGAATTTCGCATATAACTTCTCCTTCCTTAGTATCTCCAACACTAATCTTAGATGTTCAGCGTGCTCTTCTGGCGTCTTTGAATAAACTAGAATATCATCGATAAACACTACAACGAACCTGTCCAAATATTGTTTGAACACTCTGTTCATCATATCTATAAATGCAGCTGGTGCATTTGTCAACCCAAATGACATTACCAGAAACTCATAATGGCTATAACGAGTTCTGAACGCCATCTTAGGTACATCCTCATTCCTTAATTTTAGCTGATGATACCCCGTTCACAAATCTATCTTAGAAAAATACTTTGCCACTTTCAATGGATCAAAAAGATCATCGATCTTGGGTAATGGGTATTTATTCTTTATCGTTAGCTTGTTCAACTTTCGATAGTCGATACAAAGTCTCAAAGATCCATCCTTCTTCTTTACAAATAATACCGGTGTTCCCCATGACGAAACACTTGGTTGAATCTATTTTCTACCCAACAGTTCTTGTAATTGGACCATCAACTCCTTCATTTCCACTAGCGCCATACGATACGGTGCTCTTGAAACTGGTGTCGCACCTGGCACAATATCTATTACGAATTTGATCTCCCTATCTGGTGGAAGACTTGGTAATTCGCTTGGAAACACATCTGCGAATTCTTTTATTATAGGTATTTGTTCCATTATTGCTCCCACTCTCTGGGTATCAACAACATAACACAAATAACATACGCACCCTTTCTTCCGCAATTTCCTAGTTTGTGTGTAACAATCCAGAATTTTATGTGTAATTTCAAATATTTATTGAATTAAATAAATATTTTAGTGAATGTGTTTATTGTTAAATAAATATTTGTTTAATTTAATTAATTATTAATTAAATAAATAATTCATGAGTTGTGAAAAATTAACTTGATTAAGTGTAATATGTTAATTAAGTTGATAATTGGTATTTTGAAGTTAATTAAAATAAAAGAGTGATGAATTAATTATTATGTGGTAATATTGTAATTTAATTTAATAATTAAATTAGAAAGTTGATAAGGATTAAATGAATTGTTATAATATGGTTTTAATTTAATTTATTAATTCAAGTGATGTACTAAGTTATTAAATAAAATTATAATGAAAATTATAATTTTGTGGCAATTTGATAATGTGGTAATTTGATTTAATATGTTGTTGTTAGTTTTAATTTAATTAAATTTGAATATGGAAATTTAATTAAATAAAGTGTGACAATAAACTATATAATAAGTGAGTTATTAAAATAAACTAAATGGAGTTTTAATTTGGTGTTACCAAACAAGGCATAAGGATTTTAAGTCCTTATTTTTAATTGGTTTTGCCAAACAAGCCTTAGTGGCTTTTGAATTTAAAAAAAAAGTAACTGACATCAGTTATATTATATATTAATACGTATTATATGCTATACGTTTATATTTTATATATCAATTTTTTTAAAGTTAAGTAAAGCTAAAAGAGGGAAAGAACAGAGAAGAGAGAAAAGAAGAAAAGAGAGAGTGCTAGAAAGGATTTCTTTCTGAGCTTGAGAAGTTGGAAGAATGAGGAAGATTAGCAAGCCTCTATTATTTTCTAGCAAAGCTAAATAAGCAATTAAAGGTATAAATTCTTATTCTCTTTCATATTCTTGAGTTTTCATTCTCTATAATTGATTTTGAAGGATGTTGAAGATATGGTTATATGTATGTTAATTTCTGTATATAAATTGTTTTATGTGAATCGTATATGATTTAGAGTTGATTAATCCATGAAAACATGACAAATATGAAAAGATTATGTTTACAGTGAGTTTATAGTGTAAAATACATGAATATAGCTTATTGGATACTAAAATTAGTGTTTAATTCATGTTGTAATGTATTAATTATTTGTTGATTGTGAAAATACATGAAGAAACGAAAACAATATGATTTAAACGGACTGTTTTGGTTGTAAAACAAATTTACAGTAAATTGTTTCGCTAAGAATGTCTAAAATTAACGAAATAGTAAAAACAGTGAATTTAAAGGTTGTAATTTGAAAGTTTATGTTGCTTATATGGTTAGAAACATGTTAGGTTCATTAGTTTATGTTTCTGTAAACTTATTACAACTTAGGTAAGTTTCAATGGTTGTTAGAAAGGAGCTTTTAGGCTTAATTTGGCTTTCTGCTGTGTTCGTTCGCGAACTGCAGAAACGGATACTGGGTACCCCCGCCCCGGCGGGGTAGCAGAGCTGGGGCAGTTTGGTTTAGTTATGTGTAGTCCATTGTATGTTAGTCTAACTTAATCTAAAGAGCATGATAATGTGTTGGACATGTAATAAGATGTTATATCAGGTTATTAACGTTCATACGTTGACATGGCATGATAATTTGATAAGTTGTAAAAGAGTTAAAATGTGATGCTCATGAAAAGATGTGATATTGTTTAAACTTAAACTAAGTTAACGAGCCATACTAAAAGTGGGAACTAAACTCATGAAGTTAATATCAGTGTAACTAATAAGTGTTGTCACTACATATGGTATGCGTATGACTTATGGTGAACGTGAGTAGTGATCGTTTAGCCTATGCACGAGGCAAGTTCTCTAACCCTAAACTTTTTTTGAGCAAGTTTCCTTACCCTTACTTGATTATTATTACGCAAGTTTCCTAATCCTACTCTTATTTAAACAAGTTCTCTAAACCTAATTTTTATTTGAGCTTATCCTATTGTTTATAAATATGTAAGTTGTTATTCTGTCTTGTTTAAAAAACTTATGCAGGTTCTTGAATTCTATCGAGCAAAGTTCTTAATTTTGTTCCCTTATTGAAAAATGTAACCTTACCTTATCATTGTTGTTTAAGCTAGGTTCATTATATATTTTTAATGCTTTGAAAGTTATCCTTAAAGCATGACTTTGATGTATCATACTATTTATCTATGGTTCATAATTACTCTATCACATGTCGTTGTTAAACCCTCGCATTGTCAATAAACTTTTGATTCAACTAATCCTTAGTTAATGTTCGTTGAACTCTAAATTACCCTTTAAACTTATCTAAACCAAAATTACTTTGGTGCGGACTTGTATATTAAAACTGAGATGAACAACCCTATTATAGAGGATTATTTACGTGGAAGCGTTTAGATATTTGTGCACAAAACATGGTACGAATGGCTGATCACCCTAAGTACGGGGAGTGCCTACAGTCTAATGACTGTTTAGGTTTAAGTTAAAAGAAATACTTATAACTTTGGACATAGTTCATAGTCTTGTGACCCTCAGATAATTTCCAGTATTAATTATTGATTATCAATATTAAGACATGTTATTCAAATCAATTGAGTTTATTCATTGCTAGTTATTATGTCCTTTCAAGTGAGCATTTGTTTTGCTCACTCTTGCATATATATAACCATTGCAACTAAAGTTGAGAAGGTTGATGAGCCAACCACTAGCAAAGGAAAAGAGTTGATGAACAAGTGTTGAAGACTTGTAATTGTTGAAAATTATGTTTCAGATTAAACTTTTAAATTATTGTGATGTAATTATTTAATTTTCCACATTTGATGAATAATTTAAGGTTAGACAACCTGGGATTCTATTGGATTTAATTATGTAATCCTTTAATAGGAAGATTTATTGTTTAAATTTTATTATATTTGGGAAGTTAGAAATGAATGATTGTACAGTGAACACCAAATCATGTGGGAATGAAGTACCCAGATTTGGGGGTGTCACATTGTGTCATGGTAAGACAACACGAACGTCCCGACGACTTACTACCGAAAAACACTACCTTAGGTTGCTTCAAATTTCGAAGATTTGCACATTTCTTTTGACAATCTATAATTGCACCATGGTTAAACAACCAATCCATCCCGAGAATTACATCGAATTCTCCCAACTTTATCGGTATTAAATCTACTGACAATTTATAACCTCTTATTTCTACACAACAACGCCTATGAATATGTTCAACAGGAATTATATCTTCATTTGCTACCTTAATATTCAAAGGTATTGTCAATCTTTCAGGGAGCAATCCTAACCGTCTAGCAAATTCACATGCTATAAAAGAACAAGTAGCTCCCGAATCAAACAACACATAAGCATTTATATAGTTGATTGGGATAATACCTGCAACTACATCTCCTGATACAACTACATCCGTGACCGTTATATTAAAGGTGCGGGTCGTCGGTCTACTCGACTGCTTCCACTAATAGCTAACTTACTACTATTAGCACCCTTATTACCATCCATCTCCTTCTTCGAGCAGTTCTTCGTCATGTGGTTAGTTGATCCATATATGAAGCATATGTGGTTCTTCTTCGAATTTGGACAGTTAGGCTAAATGTGACCTTCTTGTCCACAATTATAGCACACGGTTTTACCCTTAAGACAGACTCCTAAATGAGTCTTCCCACAGTTCTTACATGCCTCGATCCTTCTCTTAGGATCTCTTTGTTTCATTCTGGTATTCCCAGAGTTAAAACCCTTCCTCTTCTGTCCATTATCACTCTTGCTGGCTCCCTCAGCCTTCACTCCCCCATCTACCTTACCCTTATTCTTCTTCTCTTTGTGGTATCGGCTTAAAGCCTCGCTACCACCCTCTGCAATTATTGCCTTCTCCAGAATGGTTTCAAAGGAATTACTTTGAAACAATGATATTCGGCTATAGAGCTAGGTTTTCAAGTCCTGCTCGAATCTCCTCGCCTTTCTCACCTCCGTATCCACCTGATGTGGAGGAAATCTCGCCAGTTCATTGAACTTGGCAGTATATTGGGGAACAGTCATATCCCCTTGTTTCAGTTCTAAGAACTTCATCTCCATCATACCCTGCATACTTGTGGGGAAATAGTTCTCGAAGAATATCTCCTTAAACCGTGTCCACGTTACATCCTCCACTCCAGCCCAAGCCTGGTTCGCCTCCCACCAGAAGTTGGCCTCTCCCTTCATCATATAGGTGGCAAAAGAAATCTTTTGTCCCTCTTCGACATTTGAAATTACAAATGCCTTCTCAATCTCTTTCACCCAAGTTTAGGCTTCTATAGGGTCCGTAGTTCCTTTGAACTCCAGCGGACCTACACTTTTGAAATCCTTAAACATAGTAGCACGTACTATCGCAGGATTAATAGGTATATTTGCACCATTTCTATTAAAGGCAGCTGTTAATAAGTTAACAAACTCCTGCATTGGGTTAATCGGTCCCCCTTCTGGTTGATTCACATTAGCTTCCTGATTTCGTCATTTTCTTCTTGGCGGCATATTTCTGTTAATATGAATAACAATTCTTTATTACTCTCTTCTTATTAATTAGTTTAATCGTTATTCATATTTAACAATAACTCAAACTCATTGCAAAACATGTTCAATAAGGTGCTTATATTGATATGATTTCTTCTTTGTAGTATAATACTGCATCGTTCACCATTACATAGCCTTAGCTAATCACATTACTTTCCCGCAATTACTTTCCAAAAATTAGGATTTACAAAAGACTACCCTTTGATTATACAAAAGAGGATTTTACGTCACTATATAGATACACGATATTTACATATCTATACCTATTCTAGTTATTAACTAAATTACATCTACCTAATGGCATTTGCATAATCTGCAGACTGGTCACCACATCCTGATTGATCGTATGTCGAGTCTGCCCTGCCTCCATGGGATACTCAGCAACTTATCGCTGATAATCCTCATATGAACTCCTATGAATATAGGACATCTGGCTAATTTTCTACCTTTTGGCCTTTAGCTCCTCCCTAAGCTCGAAGGCCTCCTGTTTTAGCTCTCGGACCTTGTCCTTAGCCAAAACTTTCTCCTCGTGTTCAACCTCCCAAAACGTCTTCATGTCCCTCTTGTCCTCCAAGATGTCATGGACCTCCTCTTTCATCTCCTTCACCTCCTTACTCAACTGGATATTTCTATCCAATACAGTCATAAATAACGCCTTCATTGACTCTCATCTCCTCTGTAGGTATTACCGTATTAAACGATATTACCTCCACCTCCTCCTCAGACATTCCATCGAACAAGGATGTAAACCCTACGTTCTCGAAATCCTCTGATTCATCCACCACTACTATTGGCACTTCGGCTACTGGTGTCGGTAAAATCCCTATCTGGCTCACCGACTCATCGTTAACAACATGTATATCTCTATACATAACATTATCTCCTGACATCTACAATAAAACATAATATATTGATTAGTACACATCATCATAATATTATAAATACATATCACATTTAATGCATTTTAGGGTTAACTTCATCTTTTAATTCTTCATGTAATGAATTTCCTCAATTCACCACTTAAAAACTCAACATGAGTTTAATTACCTCTAACTTTCTCAACTCTTCTTAAGGTTATAGCCTAAGGTTCTTTCCCCCCTTAAGTTTTATAACCTACGACTTTGATACCAACTTACGACGTCCCCAAATCCGGGTATCTTCTAACCCGAAAGATGGTGCTACACGGTGCTACTGTTCAAACATACATTCAGTTAAAATACATCAATAGAGTGAATATGTCTACTTTTTATTACATAATAATAAGTCCCTTCCCAAGTTCTTTGTAATCATTACATACATTCTTTGTCATGGTATCAAATTAATACAAAAGTAATATTATTCTATTACAAGGATAACTACTTGTCCGCTTTGGTCTTCCCTTTGTCCTTACCGGATCTTTCGATCCATTCATATTTAGCTGCAATCATATGGTTCAAGCAAGGGTGAGCATAACTAGCTCAGCAAGTATAATAATTATAGTAGAACAACATGCATGAATCATATGAGTATATCTTCTATAACTGAATCAATAGTTATGAAGTACTATGAATAATTCAAAATAGCACTTCTCTTTTCTTTAAAATGTTTAACGACGAACCTCATCAGTTAAACTTTGTGTTTGGTCAAAGACCATGAGTATTTCATTCTTTCTTTCTGTAAAAAAGGATAACCCGGCTCTAAGTCCGTAAGTCCAACATTTCTTACGAGCACGTCTAGGTGATCAGCTTATAGTACTCTATGTTGTACAATACTACTACATTAAACATATCTACGTATAAGTTTTTGGCAAACTCATGTGCCAGTCGATTTACGACAAAATGTTTGTTTATTCATACTCAATCTTTCTTGGAATCCATACCAAAACAATTGGCACATGACAGCAATATCAATAATATTTTGAAAGATTATAAGGAAATTCACAAAATACTTTAAGTTTGGTATAGCCGAAGTAAATGGCTTTGACTTCTTTGTTAAATCAATTCGTGCATATAATACATGAATCATAAAGCTTGTCCAACATAAAGTATAGACAAGGGTTTAGAAAACTTGCCTCCAGCATCATCTAGCACTAATTCACTTTCCTTTTTAGTCTTTAAAGATTCTACATGACATAATCACATAGCAATCCATGTTAGGTCACATACACTCAATAAGTATTATCATTAACCTACCTTCTCCTTCTTCTCAATCTAACTATCCGTTTAGTTAACTTACTAACATTCGTTAGTTAACGTTCATTACGGCTTTATAACATTTTATTGTTATAAGTAACCTTATTCGTTTAATGTTTAAGTAATTACACTTAAAGCAATCTCAAACACTCAGTTAACGTGAATACGGTTTGTCGTACTACTGAATACAAAACCCCATATTACAAAACTCACTTTGTGTTAACGTTTTCGTAACCTTTTGTTAACATTTAAGTGTTAAACTTAAGGTTTTAATCATCATTTAAGATGTTACTTTAGGTTTAGTTAAGGTCATAATTCACCTTCAATCAACTTACCTTTCTTTTATGTTCATAAATATTCTTCTCTGCCTTTGGTCTACGACTGGCGCTGCGACGCCGTGTCCTTTGTTAATTATCGCGTTGCAGCGTGTATTTACAGTAGCTGGGATCCGATGCCGGCGCTGCAGCGCCCCAAATCCTTCACTGGGCGGCGCTGCGGTGCCTCCCTTATTCTTTTGAAAAAAAAATAATTTCTCAAGCCATTCATTTCCCGAGCTCATAACTTGCTTGTTATAGCTCAGAATTGGTTCGTTCAAAAGCCAATTTCTTGCTTATTCTTCATACTACAATTTCCTCCGGACAGAACAATTTTCTGAATCCGTTAACGAGGTTTCCACTTGATTAAATTTTCATTATTCGTTCGTTGAACGTTCTTGAGCGTTCATCGCTCGTTCATACGATGTCTGAATTCAGCAGTTCTTGAGTCTATGACTCATAAATTTCATGGTCTTCAATATGTTCATGAAACCCTATCTTTCTAGGTTCGTTATTAACATTGCACTTCCATTTCGAAATCTTAGTTAACTATGATTTCAACGTTTATCGACTTTTCTTTAAAATTTCGCCATAACTTCTTTATATGAGATTTTTACTCCATTCAAAATGGATTCATTCCATTATTCAAACATCTATCATCCTAACCAAGCATATAGCATCTAATCCTATACACGATGGTTTTAAACTTGTTCATCAACAACATGTGTTAAGTTTTCATGTTTTCTTCATTGTGTTCTTAATCATTTGATTATGATTTCACTTGATACATGGTTTCACTAATAGTCATCCTTATTAGAGCATTCATAACAGTTTCCTCAATAGACTCTCTATCCCCATATTTGAAGAATATATCAATAAATCAATATCCAACAGTTTTCTTATCCTTATATAATTCTTTATTTTAATCCCTATATATGATTTGACTCCTCAGGGTGAAAGAATCAAAAGAGCGTTTCCTATTTATGTAAAATAACATTTCACACCCTATTTATTGCGATTTTATGTTGGTTAAAGGATCTTATCTCACTTAATTGCTGATTTGGGTATGCCTATCAAATTCACTCATTTTTATTTTTTAAATAGAGGATTTAGAAAAGAAAGAGAACTATAAAAAAATTAAAAATCAGTCAAATTTTAATTTTGCTCGTTTTTTTAAAAAATATTGCTACTAATTATAAATTTTATTATTTTATAATTAAAATAATATTTTTTTTAGTTCTCATAAACACATAATGATCGTTGCACATTTTGATTTCTAGTAATATCTATTTTTAAATTAAAATAATTGTAATTTTTAAATTCAAACAACAATTACTTTTAAATAAAAAATAGTTACAATGTTCAAAACATGATTTAACTGTTGGAACTTTCAAATTTTAACTTTTAAATTTTAAATTTTAAAATTCAAAATTTAATATTTAAGGAATCAATATTAGGAACATGTTGGGTACATAGTGAAAAAATTGAATCACTATCCTACAAAATGACCCAATAGCACTGCAGATTAGGGATAGAGATAAGAAAACTATTGTGAATGCTCTTACTCCTTATGAGAAATGCTCCACCAATAATCACTTTTCTATCAAGAATCAAATTGAAGAGATGAAGATTAAAGGTTCAAGTTTCATTACCTCTTGATGTTCTAGCTTTCTTCTTCTTCTTCTTCTTCTTCTTCTTCTTCGGCAATTTCAAATTTCTCTCTTTTCTCTCTCAAAGTGTATAAACTCAAGTGTTGGTGATTTGCTTAAAGAATGCCAAATGAATTTTAAGCCTCATATTTATAGAATTTCAAGGTTTAGGGCAAAATGATCTTAAAGACAATTGATGTTGGTTCATGCTTTGGTCACTTAGGTTATGATATCATATAATCACTCCCTTAAGTTTCCATTCTAGCACATCAACCCCATATCAATCACCATTCAAACTTAACAAACCATCATCTACCCTCCATTTAATCTCCAACCACTTTTGTGTCATCAAAAACATTAAATGCCACCTCCTTTACTCCACCTCTTTACTATTCCACCAAGCTTCCAAAAAAAGCTTGGCCACCTCCCTTTGACCGGTCACATGGGGTTGTGGTGTAAGATCCCAACTTTTTATAAATAAAATTGAATTTCCTCTATTTATAATAGTAAGGGTTGATTTGATTAATGTGGTTAGTTATGGGTAAAAAGCGCAAATATTTTAAATAAGCAAATGGTTATAAAATATTCATTATTGTCGGGGAATATTCGTTTGGTCGTAGAATATTCTTGTTGTCAGGGAATATTTGTACGACGGCGCAGTCTTGTGTGGGCCCCATAACGGAAAGCGATTGGATGAAGAAAACGACAAGTATGAGTTTTTATAAATAACAGCGTAGTTGTTACCGTTAACACTGTTGGAATACCCGGTGGTTAAAATATAGTAATACGCGGTGTTGTACAGTAGCACACGGTATTGCACCAATTATTGATTCTTACGTAAGAAGGCACTACTCAATAATTGTCACAGTAATTACTGTTTAATATTTTATTTTATTGATTCAATAATTACTACGTTGATATTTTATATTATTGTTGTTTCAATAATTGTCACTACACAGTATTTTTCATTATCAGATTAATAATTCATATTATTTGAATAATATTATTAGATAGTATTATTGGCAATATCTAGAAAATTCTGTCTAAGGAGAGGTTTGGTCACCTAATTGCGCGCCAGTAAGGAGAAATCCTTATTAGAAAGCCCCCTCTTTCCTAGGAACGGTCTGGTTGTCAGTATTGTGATTCTGTAATATTATTTGTGAATAATTAATTATGGCTTAAATATGATTTACTACCCTAAACTATAGGCCATATTCCACTTCGGTGATCCACCTTTTAATTTTTTCAATTAGGTGATTGAACTATCAATTTTTTTTGATTTCATTCAATTGGGTCTGCCACGTCAGAAATTACTGACGTGACATCCTAATAGTCAGCAGGAGTGCTTATGTGTAAAAATATTATATATTTTTAATGAGATCAAAGGACAAAAAGGTAAAATAAGAAATAAAACAACTAAAAATTACACAAATAATATAAATTAGTTGTATAATTATTTATTTATAGTTATATAAATAATATAAATTATTATATAAATAATATAATAATTATTTTTATTAAAAAAACTGTGTTTTTTTTAATTTTTTTATTAAAAAAAATTGTGTTTAATATTAATGATAATAAAAATAAAAATATTAATGATAATAAAAATAAAAATACAAGTGCAGTTTTTTTTAATAAAAAAATTAATAATTATTTTATTAAAAAAAAGACCAACCAACTGCATTTTTTAAAAAATAAAGCAACTGCGTTTTTATTTTTATTATTTTTAATAATTATTTTTATTAAGAATAATAATTATTTTATTAAAAAAAAACCAACCAACTGCTTTTTTAAAAAAATAAAGCAACAGCGTTTTTTTTAGTTTCTTAATTATTATTTTTTTTATTAAAAAAACTGCACTTTTATTTTTATTTTTATTATCATTAATATTTTTATTTTTATTATCATTAATATTAAACACAATTTTTTTTAATAAAAAAATTAAAAAAATGCAGTTTTTTTAATAAAAATAATTATTTTTAATAAAAATAATTATTATATTATTTATATAATAATTTATATTATTATATAACTATAAATAAATAATTATACAACTAATTTATATTATTTGTGTAATTTTTAGTTGTTTTATTTCTTATTTTACCTTTTTGTCCTTTGATCTCATTAAAAATATATAATGTTTTTACACATAAGCACTCATGCTGCCTATTAGGATGTCACGTCAGCAATTTCTGACGTGGCAGACCCAATTGAATGAAATCGAAAAAAATTGATAGTTCAATCACCTAATTGACAAAATTGAAAGGTGGATCACCGAAGTGGAATATGGCCATAGTTTAGGGTAGTAAATTATATTTAAGCCATTAATTATTGATTTATATGATAAGAAAAATATTTATTTTATGTGGATATAAATGAAGGAATTTTTAGAAAAGTGACAATTGTTAAAAAATGATATTTTATCTTTTTTGATAAAATAATTCATTTAAATATATTATTATATTTTAATAATATGATAATAGTGATATTTTTACAATGAATGTGTGATATATGAATAAATGAGGAGGAAGAGTATTTTTATTACATAAAATGTTTAACACATGTTTTGTGTGTTGATGGACCCCTTTTTTGACTAAAATTTGATTATAGCCTGTAAAATCGCCCGTATATGGATTTCGGTCAATTTCTGTTTGGAATTTGGAAAAACTTAAACTTACAAAGTTGTAGAGAATCGAATTTCCTATGTACTGAACATAAGATTCGAATTTTTCTGATAAAATGACTATTTATTATGAATTATTGAAGTTCCAGAATATTGGGTCTGAATTGATTTTGTTACAAAAAATTGTTTAAAACATGTTTTTCATTATTGGTGGGCCCCACATGTGTGGTAAATGAGCTGAAATCAGATTTCTAAAGTGGGCGTGAAAATTTTATAAATATATTAATATTTTATTAAATTTTCTGCTTTGGTGTTTTAAGCATTTTACTATAAATAGGGTGCTTAGGTTAGAATTGAAAATCACACCAGAAACTGAAGTTTTCTCTCTCTATATTATCGAGCGTATTCTTGTGAGTATTTTGACACTTTGAGTGTTTCTATACGGTGCAAGTTCCTTCAGCACTATATCCAGTATTTCAATCAGAAGTACTGTCTTTTTGAGGTAAGGGATGTTATTTTTTTTATAAATGATATTATTTCTTTCAATATCATTATACCGGAATATTGGTAAGATTTTTCTTGTGAAATTCTTATTTTTTCATGTCAGGGTTACTATTCATGAGTTACTATTCACGAGTTATTATTCACGAGTTACTATTCACGAGTTACTATTCACGAATACTATTCACGAAGCATGATGATTTTTTTTTCCTTGTGAAATTTCTACCTTTTAGTGTCGAAGTTATTATTCACGTATACGGCACTATTAACGTATACGACACTATTCACGAATACAGCACTATTCACAGAAAAATTAAATTTCTTTTCTGTGTCCAAGATTGTCTGTTATGGTTTCTATCTTTGATTGGATCTATGTTTTGAACTTCATTTTTGAATTCTGCTCCACAATAGTTTATTATGGAGTATTTTTGAACTTAGATTTTCTAAAAGTACGAATACCTAATATTTGTTCTTTTGTCTCCCTGGATTCGTTTTCTTTAAAATATTTTTCATCATCCTTAGTCCTAAACGATCATATAACTGAATATCTTTGGCCTGTAGTGCAAAGATTAATGATTTTCTGATGAATAACTTTGGCCCGTAGTGCAAAGATGAACAGGTGTTGAGATGAACATGACCGACTGATTAATATCTTTGGCATGTAGTGCAAAGATGATTATTTGATTCAAGATGTATATTGATTGATGTTACAGGGATAAAATATCGATGATGGATTTTTAAATTCATAGATGATAGTTAATTTTATTCTCTACTTAACTTTTCTAATGAATTGTTGTTTCCGCTGCAGTTGTTGATCTAAAATTTGTTGTCTATTGTATTCTATCAGATTTTTTCCTGTTGAAGACTAAGGATAATTTGTTGTACATTATATTAGTCATAATATTTTTTACTGGTCTAGTTAAGCTCACCATTTTCCTTTTTGTTCCATTTTTTCTTCTCAGGAGGTGAGAATATAGCGGGAACTAGTCGGGGTATGGAGTTTTGGTTTAAGATAGTTATTTTAGTAGTTCTCACTATGTTGTAAAATAGTGTATCAATAATTGTAATGAGGACTCCATTTGAGTTTTAATACTGTCTAGATGACAATAATTGTGTTGTCGTATTTTGCACGACAATTGTAATAATAAAGTTGTAGTTATTTTCTGTACCATGTATTTGGCGACTCAGAATGGGTTGGGTTGAATGGACCTATTTTGGGAGCGTCACAGTTGGTATCAGAGCTTAGGGATATGATCCCTGGCTGAGATGTGAGACAAGAACTAGGAGGGGAGAGACGGGAAATTCCTTCGCTAGTATGACCTACCTAAGTTTATTTGGTATTTAATAGGTCGATCAGAGTATAGGTGTAAGACCCCGAATTTTATGAAATAAAAGTATTCAATTTTTCTTATAATTACTATTCAGTAAATGGTTAAATTGATAAAAGTTTAAAGTTATGGGTGAAATGTGAATATTTTTTTTAAAATAAGCAAGTGGTTATAAAATAATCATTGTTGTCGGGGAATATTCGTTTGGTCGTAGAATATTCTTTTTGTCGGGGAATATTCGTACGACGGCGTAGCTATTTGTGGGCCCCATAACGAATAACTGTCGGATGACGATAACGACAAAAATTTAAGTTTTTACAAATAACGGCGTAGTTGTTACCGTTAACACTGTTGGAATACCCGGTGGTTAAAATACAGTAATACGCGTTATTGCACAGTAGCACACGGTATTGCATAGTATTTTTGAAATTATTGATTCTTACGTAAGAAGGCACTACTCAATAATTGTTACAGTAATTACTGTTCAATATTTTATTTTATTGATTCAATAATTGCTACGTTGAAATTTTGTATTATTGTTGTTCAATAATTGTTACTGCACAGTATTTCCTATTATCAGATCAATAATTCATATTATTTGAATAGTATTATTAGATAGCATTATTGGCAATGTCTAGAAAGTTCTGTCTAAGGAGAGGTTTGGTCATCTAATTGCGCGCCAGTAAGGAGAAATCCTTATTGGAAAGCCCCCTCTTTCCTGGGAATGGCCTGGTTGTCATAAATGTGATTCTGTAATATTATTTGTGAATAATTAATTATTGATTCATATGATAAGGAAATATTTATTTTATGTGGATATAAATGAGGGATATATTTTTGTGGTTAAAAAATGAAGGAGTTAATGTTGAGATTTTTATCCGTATTTTTGTCGGAATGGAGGTATTAAAAATCAGGTTTTTTGAGATATTTTGCGGGGGTTATAATTTTTAATCCGACCGTTGGATCGTGGTAATATTTGGATATGTTATACATATATAAGTTGAGTATATGTCCACAAATTTTGAACCGTTAAAAATGAACGTATGATTTATTATGAATTTTACGAGATGACTGGTTCAGAAATTGTTGAATTTTCGGAGTTTATCATTTTAGTGGAAAATTCTAGAATTGGTGGGCCCCACTTGTGGTTGGTGAAGAAATGTGCTGAATTATATTTCAAATGTGGTAGGTGGGAATAGTAGCAAGTAAAGCCATCAGGTTGCAGGTCAAACCTACCAAAATTTCCTATAAATAGAGGGCTAAGTTAGAATTGAAAATCACACCAGAAACATAAGCTTTCTCTCTTTCTCTCTCTAGATTATTGAGCATATTTTGTGAGTTTTTAGATACTTGGTGAGTTGCTATTCATCAGTGCAAGTTTCCTTCAGCATCATATCCGATATCCAGCCAGAAGTACTGCTCTTTTGAGGTAAGGGATAGTAAGGGATTTTAAGGGTTGTTATGATTTTCAGTTTCGTATTTTTTCTGAACTTTAAAAATTCTGGAAAAATTTGAAATGATAATTTGATGAGTTTTCTTGATTGTGTCCAAAAATGGTGATTTTTGGATGTATAGATTGAGAGTTATGAATTTTATGAGAAAAGACTATTTTAAAAGTAATCGCTTATAATTCCTTGTGGTTAACTCCAAAATTGATGAAATTTTTATTGGGAGTACATGTATATGATAGAAGTATACTCTGTGAATTTCAGAATTTTTAGACAAAAGTACAATTTTTGATAAATGTCTAAATATTCGGCTGTTTTGGCCATATGAAAAATAGTAAATGACTTTTAAAAATTTGAGAAAAATATATGTTCACTATGGGACTATATTATGCTAAATCCCAGAAAAGAAATATTTTTGGAACTGATTTGGTATTTTTCATGAAAATGGTCTAGTTATGAGTAAATGAATTAAATATGTTTTGTGAAGAAAGAAAATTGGAAAATAGGATTTTATGGCTTGAGAATCCTATATGAGGTATATGCAGATTTTTGATGAGGGTTTTGGTTATTGATGATGAAATTGTAAGAGTTGGCATTTTATGATGATTAAATGCATTAATTAGTAAAGTGTAAACAATTTAAATAAATTGTTTATAAGCTTAAGAAATGTTATTCTTTCAATATCATTATACCGAAATATTGGTATGAATTTTATTGTGGAATTTCTACCTTTTGAGTCGGTGTTACTATTCACGAGTTACTATTCATGAGTTACTATTCACGAGTTACTATTCACGACAAATTGGTTTCTTTTACTAACCAAATTATAGTTGATTTATGAATATTACTCTTGAGATTAAATCTATATGTTGATTATATTGATTTTATTATCATATATAACATTTTTATAACCCTGATGTTGAATTTCTCTTTCACTGGAGTGTAAAGATGGGTAGATTATTGGTATGATCATGACTAGGGTTCTCTTTGGCCTGTAGTGCAAAGTTGAATTGTGACTGGTATGATCATGACCATTGAATTTACAATTGAATATCTTTAGCTTAAGTGTAAAGATGAATTGATTAACATGGTTATAATTATGGTTTATATAAATTCTGAAATGATTATATATTTCTTTGAGATATGAATATATTTGGCCTGTAGTGCAAATATGAATTGTTGAGGAATATCTTTGGCCTGTAGTGCAAAGATGAATTGTAGAGGAATATCTTTGGCCTGTAGTGCAAAGATGAATTGTAGATGAATATCTTTGGCCTGTAGTGCAAAGATGGTCTGTTGATGAATATCTTTGGCCCGTAGTGCAAAGATAAACTGTTGTTGAATATCTTTGGTCGTAGTGCAAAGATGGATTTATTAGTATGATTATGAACAGGAACTGTGATTTGGTATAACCATGATCTTTGATGTTTCAGGTAAAGACAGGTGATGAAAATATTCTTCGTCCTGGGTGCGAAGAAAAATTTATAGTCACAATTATGATTATGAGTTATTCATATGATTGTGGAAAGGAACTGTTGAGTGATGTTACATGGATAAAATATTGTTGGTGGATTTTTAACATGGAGAAGATAATAGACTTTATAGTCTATTTGACTCTTCTAATGGATTGCTCGTTCCGCTGCAACTATGGTTGAAATTTTTATCATTTACCATATGTTCTAAATCTCTGATTTATTATTGATGAAGGCTATTGATAATTTAATTATCTTTAGTCATGATATTCTTTACTGAGCTAGTTGTGCTCACCCTTTTGCTTCACAATTCCTTTCAGGTAATAAGAGTGTAGCTGGGTCGAGCGAGGGTAAAGGGAAAATAGAACGGTGGTCTCTAGCTGTGGATGTTCTCCCGAAGCAGTATAGAAAAGTTCATTTAGTAGTTATATTTGGTGAATCCAATAGGGTAAGGTGTACCCAACGTTGGAAGGGTGGTTTGCCACTATCATACAAGATGTCTAACGACATACAACCTCGTGTCATCATAAGACAGGGATGTGCTCATCCACTTGCTGAGTATATATACGAGCACTACCTATATAATCTTGGTGTTTGTTTAAAGTATAATTCTCAATTAGAGACAGTGGAGATAATGATAAGTCAAGAGAAGACTCACCATTGGGAAGAATATGATAGTAATCTTCTCGTTTTTCTTTGGGGTCTATTGGGTCAACCAAGGATAATTCTGTGGCCATATGATATCTATCATAACCTAGACGCGTGGCCTCCCATGTACGAAGGTTTCCTTGAGCACTTCCCAAAGATTCTAATTTCTAAAACAGTTTTTGACTATACCTTTATGTAAGGTGTTATTGTGAGGTGATGTCCACGGTTGGAACATGAGTCACATTTGGTATATATTTGTATCCAAACTCACAGCATATGTGTTGTTGTATTTTGCACGACAATTGTTGTAATAAAGTTGTAGTTATTTTCTGTACCATGTATTTGACGACTCAGAATGGGTTGGATGGAATGGACCTATTTTGGGGTTGTCACAGGTGGTATCAGAGCTTGGGGATATGATCTCTGGCGGAGATCGGGGAATACAACTAGGAGGGGAGAGATGAGTAAATCATTCGCTAGTGTTTCCTACCTAAGCTTATTTGTTGGTCAGTCATAATATCGGGATATTATGTGATATGTTAATTTGTTAAATTAACACTTGTTTTGAAGCTGTATTCTAGAATGATATTTGAAATACAGGAGATGAGCAATGGAGAAATTATGATGACAGAGAAGATGGAATTTGAAATGAAAGGAAGGTATTCTCAACTCTTTGAAATACCAGGTACGTAAATTTCGGGGACGAAATTTCATAAGGAGGGGAGATTGTAAGACCCCGAATTTTATGAAATAAAAGTATTCAATTTTTCTTATAATTACTATTCAGTAAATGGTTAAATTGATAAAAGTTTAAAGTTATGGGTGAAATGTGAATATTTTTTTCAAAATAAGCAAGTGGTTATAAAATAATCATTGTTGTCGGGGAATATTCGTTTGGTCGTGGAATATTCTTTCTGTCGGGGAATATTCGTACGACGGCGCAGCTATTTGTGGGCCCCATAACGAATAACTGTCGGATGAAGAAACGACAAAATTTGAGTTTTTACAAATAACGGCGTAGTTGTTACCGTTAACACTGTTGGAATACCCGGTGGTTAAAATACAGTAATACGCGTTATTGCACAGTAGCACACGGTATTGCATAGTATTTTTGAAATTATTGATTCTTACGTAAGAAGGCACTACTCAATAATTGTTACAGTAATTACTGTTCAATATTTTATTTTATTGATTCAATAATTGCTACGTTGAAATTTTGTATTATTGTTGTTCAATAATTGTTGCTGCACAGTATTTCCTATTATCAGATCAATAATTCATATTATTTGAATAGTATTATTAGATAGCATTATTGGCAATGTCTAGAAAGTTCTGTCTAAGGAGAGGTTTGGTCATCTAATTGCGCGCCAGTAAGGAGAAATCCTTATTGGAAAGCCCCCTCTTTCCTGGGAACGGCCTGGTTGTCATAAATGTGATTCTGTAATATTATTTGTGAATAATTAATTATTGATTCATATGATAAGGAAATATTTATTTTATGTGGATATAAATGAGGGATATATTTTTGTGGTTAAAAAATGAAGGAGTTAATGTTGAGATTTTTATCCGTATTTTTGTCGGAATGGAGGTATTAAAAATCAGGGTTTTTGAGATATTTTGCGGGGGTTATAATTTTTAATCCGACCGTTGGATCGTGGTAATTTTTGGATATGTTATACATATATAAGTTGAGTATATGTCCACAAATTTTGAACCGTTAAAAATGAACGTATGATTTATTATGAATTTTACGAGATGACTGGTTCAGAAATTGTTGAATTTTCGGAGTTTATCATTTTGGTGGAAAATTCTAGAATTGGTGGGCCCCACTTGTGGTTGGTGAAGAAATGTGCTGAATTATATTTCAAATGTGGTGGGTGGGAATAGTAGCAGGTAAAGCCATCAGGTTGCAGGTCAAACCTACCAAAATTTTCCTATAAATAGAGGGCTAAGTTAGAATTGAAAATCACACCAGAAACATAAGCTTTCTCTCTTTCTCTCTCTAGATTATTGAGCATATTTTGTGAGTTTTTAGATACTTGGTGAGTTGCTATTCATCAGTGCAAGTTTCCTTCAGCATCATATCCGATATCCAGTCAGAAGTACTGCTCTTTTGAGGTAAGGGATAGTAAGGGATTTTAAGGGTTGTTATGATTTTCAGTTTCGTAATTTTTCTGAACTTCAAAAATTCTGGAAAAATTTGAAATGATATTTTGATGAGTTTTCTTGATTGTGTCCAAAAATGGTGATTTTTGGATGTATAGATTGAGAGTTATGAATTTTATGAGAAAAGACTATTTTAAAAGTAATCGCTTATAATTCCTTGTGGTTAACTCCAAAATTGATGAAATTTTTATTGGGAGTACATGTATATGATAGAAGTATACTCTGTAAATTTCAGAATTTTTAGACAAAAGTACAATTTTTGATAAATGTCTAAATATTCGGCTGTTTTGGCCATATGAAAAATAGTAAATGACTTTTAAAAATTCTGAGAAAAATATATGTTCACTATGGGACTATATTATGCTAAATCCCAGAAAAGAAATATTTTTGGAACTGATTTGGTATTTTTCATGAAAATGGTCTAGTTATGAGTAAATGAATTAAATATGTTTTGTGAAGAAAGAAAATTGGAAAATAGGATTTTATGGCTTGAGAATCCTATATGAGGTATATGCAGATTTTTGATGAGGGTTTTGGTTATTGATGATGAAATTGTAAGAGTTGGCATTTTATGATGATTAAATGCATTAATTAGTAAAGTGTAAACAATTTAAATAAATTGTTTATAAGCTTAAGAAATGTTATTCTTTCAATATCATTATACCGAAATATTGGTATGAATTTTATTGTGGAATTTCTACCTTTTGAGTCGGTGTTACTATTCACGAGTTACTATTCATGAGTTACTATTCACGAGTTACTATTCACGACAAAATTGGTTTCTTTTACTAACCAAATTATAGTTGATTTATGAATATTACTCTTGAGATTAAATCTATATGTTGATTATATTGATTTTATTATCATATATAACATTTTTATAACCCTGATGTTGAATTTCTCTTTCACTGGAGTGTAAAGATGGGTAGATTATTGGTATGATCATGACTAGGGTTCTCTTTGGCCTGTAGTGCAAAGTTGAATTGTGACTGGTATGATCATGACCATTGAATTTATAATTGAATATCTTTAGCTTAAGTGTAAAGGTGAATTGATTAACATGGTTATAATTATTGTTTATATAAATTCTGAAATGATTATATATTTCTTTGAGATATGAATATATTTGGCCTGTAGTGCAAATATGAATTGTTGAGGAATATCTTTGGCCTGTAGTGCAAAGATGAATTGTTGATGAATATCTTTGGCCTGTAGTGCAAAGATGAATTGTTGATGAATATCTTTGGCCTGTAGTGCAAAGATGGTCTGTTGATGAATATCTTTGGCCCGTAGTGCAAAGATAAACTGTTGTTGAATATCTTTGGTCGTAGTGCAAAGATGGATTTATTAGTATGATTATGAACAGGAACTGTGATTTGGTATAACCATGATCTTTGATGTTTCAGGTAAAGACAGGTGATGAAAATATTCTTCGTCCTGGGTGCGAAGAAAAATTTATAGTCACAATTATGATTATGAGTTATTCATATGATTGTGGAAAGGAACTGTTGAGTGATGTTATATGGATAAAACATTGTTGGTGGATTTTTAACATGGAGAAGATAATAGACTTTATAGTCTATTTGACTCTTCTAATGGATTGCTCGTTCCGCTGCAACTATGGTTGAAATTTTTATCATTTACCATATGTTCTAAATCTCTGATTTATTATTGATGAAGGCTATTGATAATTTAATTATCTTTAGTCATGATATTCTTTACTGAGCTAGTTGTGCTCACCCTTTTGCTTCACAATTCCTTTCAGGTAATAAGAGTGTAGCTGGGTCGAGCGAGGGTAAAGGAAAAATAGAACGGTGGTCTCTAGCTGTGGATGTTCTCCCGAAGCAGTATAGAAAAGTTCATTTAGTAGTTATATTTGGTGAATCCAATAGGGTAAGGTGTACCCAACGTTGGAAGGGTGGTTTGCCACTATCATACAAGATGTCTAACGACATACAACCTCGTGTCATCATAAGACAGGGATGTGCTCATCCACTTGCTGAGTATATATACGAGCACTACCTATATAATCTTGGTGTTTGTTTGAAGTATAATTCTCAATTAGAGACAGTGGAGATAATGATAAGTCAAGAGAAGACTCACCATTGGGAAGAATATGATAGTAATCTTCTCGTTTTTCTTTGGGGTCTATTGGGTCAACCAAGGATAATTCTGTGGCCATATGATATCTATCATAACCTAGACGCGTGGCCTCCCATGTACGAAGGTTTCCTTGAGCACTTCCCAAAGATTCTAATTTCTAAAACAGTTTTTGACTATACCTTTATGTAAGGTGTTATTGTGAGGTGATGTCCACGGTTGGAACATGAGTCACATTTGGTATATATTTGTATCCAAACTCACAGCATATGTGTTGTTGTATTTTGCACGACAATTGTTGTAATAAAGTTGTAGTTATTTTCTGTACCATGTATTTGACGACTCAGAATGGGTTGGATGGAATGGACCTATTTTGGGGTTGTCACAGGTGGTATCAGAGCTTGGGGATATGATCTCTGGCGGAGATCGGGGAATACAACTAGGAGGGGAGAGATGAGTAAATCATTCGCTAGTGTTTCCTACCTAAGCTTATTTGTTGGTCAGTCATAATATCGGGATATTATGTGATATGTTAATTTGTTAAATTAACACTTGTTTTGAAGCTGTATTCTAGAATGTTATTTGAAATACAGGAGATGAGCAATGGAGAAATTATGATGACAGAGAAGATGGAATTTGAAATGAAAGGAAGGTATTCTCAACTCTTTGAAATACCAGGTACGTAAATTTCGGGGACGAAATTTCATAAGGAGGGGAGATTGTAAGACCCCGAATTTTATGAAATAAAAGTATTCAATTTTTCTTATAATTACTATTCAGTAAATGGTTAAATTGATAAAAGTTTAAAGTTATGGGTGAAATGTGAATATTTTTTTCAAAATAAGCAAGTGGTTATAAAATAATCATTGTTGTCGGGGAATATTCGTTTGGTCGTAGAATATTCTTTTTGTCGGGGAATATTCGTACGACGGCGTAGCTATTTGTGGGCCCCATAACGAATAACTGTCGGGTTAATTCTCAAGCCATAAAATCCTATTTTCCAATTTTCTTTCCTCACAAAACATATTTAATTCATTTACTCATAACTAGACCATTTTCATAAAAAATACCAAATCAGTTCCAAAAATATTTCTTTTCTGGGATTTAGCATAATATAGTCCCATAGTGAACATATATTTTTCTCAGAATTTTTAAAAGTCATTTACTATTTTTCATATGGTCAAAACAGCCGAATATTTAGACATTTATAAAAAAATGTACTTTTGTCCAAAAATTCTGAAATTAACAGAGTATACTTCCATCATATACATGTACTCCCAATAAAAATTTCATCAATTTTGGAGTTAACCACAAGAAATTATAAGCAGTTACTTTTAAAATAGTCTTTTCTCATAAAATTCATAACTCTCAATCTATACATTAAAAAATCACCATTTTTGGACACAATCAATAAAACTCATCAAAATATCATTTCAAATTTTTCCAGAATTTTTGAAGTTCAGAAAAATTACGAAACTGAAAATCATAACAACCCTTAAAATTCCTTAATATCCCTTACTATCCCTTACAATCCCTTACCTCAAAAGAGCAGTACTTCTGACTGGATTGCAAAGCCGAAGAAAACTTGCACTGAATAGCAACTCTCAAAGTATCTAAATACTCACAAAATATGCTTCATAATATAGAGAGAGAAAGAGAGAAAGCTTATGTTTCTGGTGTGATTTTCAATTCTAACTTAGCCCTCTATTTATAGGAAAATTTTGGTAGGTTTAACCTGTAACCTGATGGCTTTACCTGCTACTATTCCCACCCACCACATTTGAAATATAATTCAGCACATTTCTTCACCAACCACAAGTGGGGCCCACCAATTCTAGAATTTTCCACCAAAATGATAAACTCCGAAAATTCAACAATTTCTGAACCAGTCATCTCGTAAAATTCATAATAAATCATACGTTCATTTTTAACGGTTCAAAATTTGTGGACATATACTCAACTTATATATGTATAACATATCCAAATATTATCACGATCCAACGGTCGGATTAAAAATTATAACCCCCGCAAAATATCTCAAAAAAACCCTGATTTTTAATACCTCCATTCCGATAAAAATACGGATAAAAATCTCAAAATTAACTCCTTCATTTTTTAACCACAAAAATATATCCCTCATTTATATCCACATAAAATAAATATTTTCTTATCATATGAATCAATAATTAATTATTCACAAATAATATTACAGATTCACATTTATGACAACCAGGTCGTTCCCAGGAAAGAGGGGGCTTTCCAATAAGAATTTTTCCTTACTGGCGCGCAATTAAATGACCAAACCTCTCCTTAGACAGAACTTTCTAGACATTGTCAATAATGTTATCTAATAATACTATTCAAATAATATGAATAATTGATCTGATAATAGAAAATACTGTGCAGCAACAATTATTGAACAACAATAATACAAAATATCAACGTAGCAATTTTTGAATCAATAAAATAAAATATTGAACAGTAACTACTGTAACAATTATTGAGTAGTGCCTTCTTACGTAAGAATCAATAATTTCAAAAATACTATGCAATACCGTGTGCTACTGTGCAATACCGCGTGCTACTGTATTTTAACCACCGGGTATTCCAACAGTGTTAACGGTAACAACTACGCCGTTATTTGTAAAAACTCAAATTTTTCGTTTTCTTCACCCGACAGTTATTCGTTATGGGGCCCACAAATAGCTGTGCCGTCGTACGAATATTCCCCGACAGAAAGAATATTCCACGACCAAACGAATATTCCCTGACAACAATGATTATTTTATAACCACTTGCTTATTTTGAAAAAAAATCATATTTCACTCATAACTTTAAACTTTTATCAATTTAACCATTTACTGAATAGTAATTATAAGAAAAATTGAATACTTTTATTTCATAAAATTCGGGGTCTTACAATCTCCCCTCCTTATGAAATTTCGTCCTCGAAATTTACGTACCTGGTATTTCAAAGAATTGAGAATACATTCCTTTCATTTCAGATTCCATCTTCCCTGTCATCATAATTTCTCCATTGCTCATCTCTTGTGTTTCATATATCATTCTAGAATACAGCTTCAAAACAAGGGTTAATTTAACAAATTAACATATCACATAATATCCCGATATTATGACTGACCAACAAATAAGCTTAGGTAGGACACACTAGCGAAGGATTTACTCATCTCTCCCCTCCTAGTTATATTCCCCGATCTCCGCCAGAGATCATATCCCTAAGCTCTGATACCACCTGTGACAACCCCAAAATAGGTCCATTCCATCCAACCCATTCTGAGTCGTCAAATACATGGTACAGAAAACAACTACAACTTTATTACAACAATTGTCGTGCAAAATACAACAACACATATGCTGTGAGTTTGGATACAAATATATACCAAATGTGACATTGGACACCAACCTATGTCAGCACCTTACATTGATACCTATCATAAAGGTACAGTCAAAAACTGTTTTAGAAACTAGAATCTTTGGGAAGTGCTCAAGGAAACCTTCGTACATGGGAGGCCACGCATCTAGGTTATGATAGATATCATATGGCCACAGAATTATCCTTGGTTGACCCAATAGACCCCAAAGAAAAACAAGAAGATTACTATCATATTCTTCCCAATGGTGAGTCTTCTCTTGACTTATCATTATGTCCACTGTCTCTAATTGAGAATTATACTTCAAACAAACACCAAGATTATATAAGTAGTGCTCATAGATATACTCAGCAAGTGGATGAGCACAACCCTGTCTTATGATGACACGAGGTTGTATGTCATTAGACATCTTGTATGATAGTGACAAAACACCCTTCCAACGTTGGGTTCGCCTCACCCTATTTTCTTCACCAAATATAACTACTAAATGATGACCACCGTTCTATTCCCTTGTTACCCCCGCTCGACCCAGCTACACTCTTATTACCTGAAAGGAATTGTGAAGCAAAAGGGTGAGCACAACTAGCTCAGTAAAGAATATCATGACTAAAGATAATTCAATTATCAATAGCCTTCATCAACAATAAATCAGAGATTTAGAACATATGGTAAATGATAAAAATTTCAACCATAGTTGCAGCGGAACGAGCAATCCATTAGAAGAGTCAAATAGACTATAAAGTCTATTATCTTCTCCATGTTAAAAATCCACCAACAATATTTTATCCATGTAACATCACTCAACAGTTCCTTTCCACAATCATATGAATAACTCATAATCATAATTGTGACTATAAATTTTTCTTCGCACCCAGGACGAAGAATATTTTCATCACCTGTCTTTACCTGAAACATCAAAGATCATGGTTATACCAAATCACAGTTCCTGTTTATAATCATACTAACAAATCCATCTTTGCACTACGGGCCAAAGATATTCATCAACAAACCATCTTTGCACTACGGGCCAAAGATATTCAACAACAGTTCATCTTTGCACTACAGGCCAAAGATATTCATCAACAGGCCATCTTTGCACTACATGCCAAAGATATTCATCAACAATTCATATTTGCACTACAGGCCAAATATATTCATATCTCAAAGAAATATATAATCATTTCAGAATTTATATAAACAATAATTATAACCATGTTGATCAATTCACCTTTGCACTTAAGCTTAAGATATTCAATTATAAATTCAATGGTCATGATCATACCAGTCACAATTCAACTTTGCACTACAGGCCAAAGAGAACCCTAGTCATGATCATACCAATAATCTACCCATCTTTACACTCCAGTGAAAGAGAATTTCAACATCAGGGTTATAAAAATGTTATATATGATGATAAAAATAATATGATCAACATATAGTTTTAATCTCAAGAGTAATATTCGTAACTCATGAATAGTAAATCGTGAATAGTAACTCATGAATAGTAACCCCGACACAAAAGATAGAAATTCCACAATAAAATTCATACCAATATTTCGGTATAATGATATTGAAAGAATAACATTACTTAAATTTATAAACAATTTATTTTAATTGTTTACACTTTACTAATTAATGCATTTAATCATCATAAAATGCCAACTCTTACAATTTCATCATCAATAACCAAAACCCTCATCAAAAATCTGCATATACCTCATATAGGATTCTCAAGCCATAAAATCCTATTTTCCAATTTTCTTTCTTCACAAAACATATTTAATTCATTTACTCATAACTAGACCATTTTCATAAAAAATACCAAATCAGTTCCAAAAATATTTCTTTTCTGGGATTTAGCATAATATAGTCCCATAGTGAACATATATTTTTCTCAGAATTTTTAAAAGTCATTTACTATTTTTCATATGGCCAAAATAGCCGAATATTTAGACATTTATAAAAAAATGTACTTTTGTCCAAAAATTCTGAAATTAACAGAGTATACTTCCATCATATACATGTACTCCCAATAAAAATTTCATCAATTTTGGAGTTAACCACAAGAAATTATAAGCAGTTACTTTTAAAATAGTCTTTTCTCATAAAATTCATAACTCTCAATCTATACATTCAAAAATCACCATTTTTGGACACAATCAATAAAACTCATCAAAATATCATTTCAAATTTTTCCAGAATTTTTGAAGTTCAGAAAAATTACGAAACTGAAAATCATAACAACCCTTAAAATTCCTTAATATCCCTTACTATCCCTTACAATCCCTTACCTCAAAAGAGCAGTACTTCTGACTGGATTGCAAAGCCGAAGAAAACTTGCACTGAATAGCAACTCTCAAAGTATCTAAATACTCACAAAATATGCTTCATAATATAGAGAGAGAAAGAGAGAAAGCTTATGTTTCTGGTGTGATTTTCAATTCTAACTTAGCCCTCTATTTATAGGAAAATTTTGGTAGGTTTGACCTGCAACCTGATGGCTTTACCTGCTACTATTCCCACCCACCACATTTGAAATATAATTCAGCACATTTCTTCACCAACCACAAGTGGGGCCCACCAATTCTAGAATTTTCCACCAAAATGATAAACTCCGAAAATTCAACAATTTCTGAACCAGTCATCTCGTAAAATTCATAATAAATCATACGTTCATTTTTAACGGTTCAAAATTTGTGGACATATACTCAACTTATATATGTATAACATATCCAAAAATTACCACGATCCAACGGTCGGATTAAAAATTATAACCCCCGCAAAATATCTCAAAAACCCTGATTTTTAATACCTCCATTCCGACAAAAATACGGATAAAAATCTCAACATTAACTCCTTCATTTTTTAACCACAAAAATATATCCCTCATTTATATCCACATAAAATAAATATTTTCTTATCATATGAATCAATAATTAATTATTCACAAATAATATTACAGAATCACATTTATGACAACCAGGCCGTTCCCAGGAAAGAGGGGGCTTTCCAATAAGAATTTTTCCTTACTGGCGCGCAATTAGATGACCAAACCTCTCCTTAGACAGAACTTTCTAGACATTGCCAATAATGTTATCTAATAATACTATTCAAATAATATGAATTATTGATCTGATAATAGAAAATACTGTGCAGCAACAATTATTGAACAACAATAATACAAAATATCAACGTAGCAATTATTGAATCAATAAAATAAAATATTGAACAGTAATTACTGTAACAATTATTGAGTAGTGCCTTCTTACGTAAGAATCAATAATTTCAAAAATACTATGCAATACCGTGTGCTACTGTGCAATAACGCGTATTACTGTATTTTAACCACCGGGTATTCCAACAGTGTTAACGGTAACAACTACGCCGTTATTTGTAAAAACTCAAATTTGTCGTTTTCTTCACCCGACAGTTATTCGTTATGGGGCCCACAAATAGCTGCGCCGTCGTACGAATATTCCCCGACAGAAAGAATATTCCACGACCAAACGAATATTCCCCGACAACAATGATTATTTTATAACCACTTGCTTATTTTGAAAAAAAAATCATATTTCACCCATAACTTTAAACTTTTATCAATTTAACCATTTACTGAATAGTAATTATAAGAAAAATTGAATACTTTTATTTCATAAAATTCGGGGTCTTACAATCTCCCCTCCTTATGAAATTTCGTCCTCGAAATTTACGTACCTGGTATTTCAAAGAATTGAGAATACATTCCTTTCATTTCAGATTCCATCTTCCCTGTCATCATAATTTCTCCATTGCTCATCTCCTGTATTTCATATATCATTCTAGAATACAGCTTCAAAACAAGGGTTAATTTAACAAATTAACATATCACATAATATCCCGATATTATGACTGACCAACAAATAAGCTTAGGTAGGACACACTAGCGAAGGATTTACTCATCTCTCCCCTCCTAGTTATATTCCCCGATCTCCGCCAGAGATCATATCCCTAAGCTCTGATACCACCTGTGACAACCCCAAAATAGGTCCATTCCATCCAACCCATTCTGAGTCGTCAAATACATGGTACAGAAAACAACTACAACTTTATTACAACAATTGTCGTGCAAAATACAACAACACATATGCTGTGAGTTTGGATACAAATATATACCAAATGTGACATGGACACCAACCTATGTCAGCACCTCACATTGATACCTACATAAAGGTACAGTCAAAAACTGTTTTAGAAATTAGAATCTTTGGGAAGTGCTCAAGGAAACCTTCGTACATGGGAGGCCACGCGTCTAGGTTATGATAGATATCATATGGCCACAGAATTATCCTTGGTTGACCCAATAGACCCCAAAGAAAAACGAGAAGATTACTATCATATTCTTCCCAATGGTGAGTCTTCTCTTGACTTATCATTATCTCCACTGTCTCTAATTGAGAATTATACTTCAAACAAACACCAAGATTATATAGGTAGTGCTCATAGATATACTCAGCAAGTGGATGAGCACAACCCTGTCTTATGATGACACGAGGTTGTATGTCATTAGACATCTTGTATGATAGTGACAAAACACCCTTCCAACGTTGGGTTCGCCTCACCCTATTTTCTTCACCAAATATAACTACTAAATGATGACCACCGTTCTATTCCCTTGTTACCCCCGCTCGACCCAGCTACACTCTTATTACCTGAAAGGAATTGTGAAGCAAAAGGGTGAGCACAACTAGCTCAGTAAAGAATATCATGACTAAAGATAATTCAATTATCAATAGCCTTCATCAACAATAAATCAGAGATTTAGAACATATGGTAAATGATAAAAATTTCAACCATAGTTGCAGCGGAACGAGCAATCCATTAGAAGAGTCAAATAGACTATAAAGTCTATTATCTTCTCCATGTTAAAAATCCACCAACAATATTTTATCCATGTAACATCACTCAACAGTTCCTTTCCACAATCATATGAATAACTCATAATCATAATTGTGACTATAAATTTTTCTTCGCACCCAGGACGAAGAATATTTTCATCACCTGTCTTTACCTGAAACATCAAAGATCATGGTTATACCAAATCACAGTTCCTGTTTATAATCATACTAACAAATCCATCTTTGCACTACGGGCCAAAGATATTCATCAACAAACCATCTTTGCACTACGGGCCAAAGATATTCAACAACAGTTCATCTTTGCACTACAGGCCAAAGATATTCATCAACAGGCCATCTTTGCACTACATGCCAAAGATATTCATCAACAATTCATATTTGCACTACAGGCCAAATATATTCATATCTCAAAGAAATATATAATCATTTCAGAATTTATATAAACAATAATTATAACCATGTTGATCAATTCACCTTTGCACTTAAGCTTAAGATATTCAATTATAAATTCAATGGTCATGATCATACCAGTCACAATTCAACTTTGCACTACAGGCCAAAGAGAACCCTAGTCATGATCATACCAATAATCTACCCATCTTTACACTCCAGTGAAAGAGAATTTCAACATCAGGGTTATAAAAATGTTATATATGATGATAAAAATAATATGATCAACATATAGTTTTAATCTCAAGAGTAATATTCGTAACTCATGAATAGTAAATCGTGAATAGTAACTCATGAATAGTAACCCCGACACAAAAGATAGAAATTCCACAATAAAATTCATACCAATATTTCGGTATAATGATATTGAAAGAATAACATTACTTAAATTTATAAACAATTTATTTTAATTGTTTACACTTTACTAATTAATGCATTTAATCATCATAAAATGCCAACTCTTACAATTTCATCATCAATAACCAAAACCCTCATCAAAAATCTGCATATACCTCATATAGGATTCTCAAGCCATAAAATCCTATTTTCCAATTTTCTTTCCTCACAAAACATATTTAATTCATTTACTCATAACTAGACCATTTTCATAAAAAATACCAAATCAGTTCCAAAAATATTTCTTTTCTGGGATTTAGCATAATATAGTCCCATAGTGAACATATATTTTTCTCAGAATTTTTAAAAGTCATTTACTATTTTTCATATGGCCAAAACAGCCGAATATTTAGACATTTATCAAAAATTGTACTTTTGTCCAAAAATTCTGAAATTAACAGAGTATACTTCTATCATATACATGTACTCCCAATAAAAATTTCATCAATTTTGGAGTTAACCACAAGAAATTATAAGCAGTTACTTTTAAAATAGTCTTTTCTCATAAAATTCATAACTCTCAATCTATACATCCAAAAATCACCATTTTTGGACACAATCAATAAAACTCATCAAAATATCATTTCAAATTTTTCCAGAATTTTTGAAGTTCAGAAAAATTACGAAACTGAAAATCATAACAACCCTTAAAATTCCTTAATATCCCTTACTATCCCTTACAATCCCTTACCTCAAAAGAGCAGTACTTCTGACTGGATTGCAAAGCGAAGAAAACTTGCACTGAATAGCAACTCTCAAAGTATCTAAATACTCACAAAATATGCTTCATAATATAGAGAGAGAAAGAGAGAAAGCTTATGTTTCTGGTGTGATTTTCAATTCTAACTTAGCCCTCTATTTATAGGAAAATTTTGGTAGGTTTGACCTGCAACCTGATGGCTTTACCTGCTACTATTCCCACCCACCACATTTGAAATATAATTCAGCACATTTCTTCACCAACCACAAGTGGGGCCCACCAATTCTAGAATTTTCCACCAAAATGATAAACTCCGAAAATTCAACAATTTCTGAACCAGTCATCTCGTAAAATTCATAATAAATCATACGTTCATTTTTAACGGTTCAAAATTTGTGGACATATACTCAACTTATATATGTATAACATATCCAAAAATTACCACGATCCAACGGTCGGATTAAAAATTATAACCCCCGCAAAATATCTCAAAAAACCCTGATTTTTAATACCTCCATTCCGACAAAAATACGGATAAAAATCTCAACATTAACTCCTTCATTTTTAACCACAAAAATATATCCCTCATTTATATCCACATAAAATAAATATTTTCTTATCATATGAATCAATAATTAATTATTCACAAATAATATTACAGAATCACATTTATGACAACCAGGCCGTTCCCAGGAAAGAGGGGGCTTTCCAATAAGAATTTTTCCTTACTGGCGCGCAATTAAATGACCAAACCTCTCCTTAGACAGAACTTTCTAGACATTGTCAATAATGTTATCTAATAATACTATTCAAATAATATGAATTATTGATCTGATAATAGAAAATACTGTGCAGCAACAATTATTGAACAACAATAATACAAAATATCAACGTAGCAATTATTGAATCAATAAAATAAAATATTGAACAGTAATTACTGTAACAATTATTGAGTAGTGCCTTCTTACGTAAGAATCAATAATTTCAAAAATACTATGCAATACCGTGTGCTACTGTGCAATAACGCGTATTACTGTATTTTAACCACCGGGTATTCCAACAGTGTTAACGGTAACAACTACGCCGTTATTTGTAAAAACTCAAATTTTTCGTTTTCTTCACCCGACAGTTATTCGTTATGGGGCCCACAAATAGCTGCGCCGTCGTACGAATATTCCCCGACAGAAAGAATATTCCACGACCAAACGAATATTCCCTGACAACAATGATTATTTTATAACCACTTGCTTATTTTGAAAAAAAAATCATATTTCACCCATAACTTTAAACTTTTATCAATTTAACCATTTACTGAATAGTAATTATAAGAAAAATTGAATACTTTTATTTCATGAAATTCGGGGTCTTACAATCTCCCCTCCTTATGAAATTTCGTCCCCGAAATTTACGTACCTGGTATTTCAAAGAATTGAGAATACATTCCTTTCATTTCAGATTCCATCTTCCCTGTCATCATAATTTCTCCATTGCTCATCTCTTGTATTTCATATATCATTCTAGAATACAGCTTCAAAACAAGGGTTAATTTAACAAATTAACATATCACATAATATCCCGATATTATGACTGACCAACAAATAAGCTTAGGTAGGACACACTAGCGAAGGATTTACTCATCTCTCCCCTCCTAGTTATATTCCCCGATCTCCGCCAGAGATCATATCCCTAAGCTCTGATACCACCTGTGACAACCCCAAAATAGGTCCATTCCATCCAACCCATTCTGAGTCGTCAAATACATGGTACAGAAAACAACTACAACTTTATTACAACAATTGTCGTGCAAAATACAACAACACATATGCTGTGAGTTTGGATACAAATATATACCAAATGTGACATTGGACACCAACCTATGTCAGCACCTTACATTGATACCTATCATAAAGGTACAGTCAAAAACTGTTTTAGAAACTAGAATCTTTGGGAAGTGCTCAAGGAAACCTTCGTACATGGGAGGCCACGCATCTAGGTTATGATAGATATCATATGGCCACAGAATTATCCTTGGTTTACCCAATAGACCCCAAATAAAAACGAGAAGATTACTATCATATTCTTCCCAATGGTGAGTCTTCTCTTGACTTATCATTATCTCCACTGTCTCTAATTGAGAATTATACTTCAAACAAACACCAAGATTATATAAGTAGTGCTCATAGATATACTCAGCAAGTGGATGAGCACAACCCTGTCTTATGATGACACGAGGTTGTATGTCATTAGACATCTTGTATGATAGTGACAAAACACCCTTCCAACGTTGGGTTCGCCTCACCTTATTTTCTTCACCAAATATAACTACTAAATGATGACCACCGTTCTATTCCCTTGTTACCCCCGCTCGACCCAGCTACACTCTTATTACCTGAAAGGAATTGTGAAGCAAAAGGGTGAGCACAACTAGCTCAGTAAAGAATATCATGACTAAAGATAATTCAATTATCAATAGCCTTCATCAACAATAAATCAGAGATTTAGAACATATGGTAAATGATAAAAATTTCAACCATAGTTGCAGCGGAACGAGCAATCCATTAGAAGAGTCAAATAGACTATAAAGTCTATTATATTCTCCATGTTAAAAATCCACCAATAATATTTTATCCATGTAACATCACTCAACAGTTCCTTTCCACAATCATATGAATAACTCATAATCATAATTGTGACTATAAATTTTTCTTCGCACCCAGGACGAAGAATATTTTCATCACCTGTCTTTACCTGAAACATCAAAGATCATGGTTATACCAAATCACAGTTCCTGTTTATAATCATACTAACAAATCCATCTTTGCACTACGGGCCAAAGATATTCATCAACAAACCATCTTTGCACTACGGGCCAAAGATATTCAACAACAGTTCATCTTTGCACTACAGGCCAAAGATATTCATCAACAGGCCATCTTTGCACTACATGCCAAAGATATTCATCAACAATTCATATTTGCACTACAGGCCAAATATATTCATATCTCAAAGAAATATATAATCATTTCAGAATTTATATAAACAATAATTATAACCATGTTGATCAATTCACCTTTGCACTTAAGCTTAAGATATTCAATTATAAATTCAATGGTCATGATCATACCAGTCACAATTCAACTTTGCACTACAGGCCAAAGAGAACCCTAGTCATGATCATACCAATAATCTACCCATCTTTACACTCCAGTGAAAGAGAATTTCAACATCAGGGTTATAAAAATGTTATATATGATGATAAAAATAATATGATCAACATATAGTTTTAATCTCAAGAGTAATATTCGTAACTCATGAATAGTAAATCGTGAATAGTAACTCATGAATAGTAACCCCGACACAAAAGATAGAAATTCCACAATAAAATTCATACCAATATTTCGGTATAATGATATTGAAAGAATAACATTACTTAAATTTATAAACAATTTATTTTAATTGTTTACACTTTACTAATTAATGCATTTAATCATCATAAAATGCCAACTCTTACAATTTCATCATCAATAACCAAAACCCTCATCAAAAATCTGCATATACCTCATATAGGATTCTCAAGCCATAAAATCCTATTTTCCAATTTTCTTTCCTCACAAAACATATTTAATTCATTTACTCATAACTAGACCATTTTCATAAAAAATACCAAATCAGTTCCAAAAATATTTCTTTTCTGGGATTTAGCATAATATAGTCCCATAGTGAACATATATTTTTCTCAGAATTTTTAAAAGTCATTTACTATTTTTCATATGGCAAAACAGCCGAATATTTAGACATTTATCAAAAAATGTACTTTTGTCTAAAAATTCTGAAATTTACAGAGTATACTTCCATCATATACATGTACTCCCAATAAAAATTTCATCAATTTTGGAGTTAACCACAAGGAATTATAAGCAGTTACTTTTAAAATAGTCTTTTCTCATAAAATTCATAACTCTCAATCTATACATCCAAAAATCACCATTTTTGGACACAATCAATAAAACTCATCAAAATATCATTTCAAATTTTTCCAGAATTTTTGAAGTTCAGAAAAATTACGAAACTGAAAATCATAACAACCCTTAAAATTCCTTAATATCCCTTACTATCCCTTACAATCCCTTACCTCAAAAGAGCAGTACTTCTGACTGGATTGCAAAGCCGAAGAAAACTTGCACTGAATAGCAACTCACAAAGTATCTAAATACTCACAAAATATGCTTCATAATATAGAGAGAGAAAGAGAGAAAGCTTATGTTTCTGGTGTGATTTTCAATTCTAACTTAGCCCTCTATTTATAGGAAAATTTTGGTAGGTTTGACCTGCAACCTGATGGCTTTACCTGCTACTATTCCCACCCACCACATTTGAAATATAATTCAGCACATTTCTTCACCAACCACAAGTGGGGCCCACCAATTCTAGAATTTTCCACCAAAATGATAAACTCCGAAAATTCAACAATTTCTGAACCAGTCATCTCGTAAAATTCATAATAAATCATACGTTCATTTTTAACGGTTCAAAATTTGTGGACATATACTCAACTTATATATGTATAACATATCCAAAAATTACCACGATCCAACGGTCGGATTAAAAATTATAACCCCCGCAAAATATCTCAAAAAAACCCTGATTTTTAATACCTCCATTCCGACAAAAATACGGATAAAAATCTCAACATTAACTCCTTCATTTTTAACCACAAAAATATATCCCTCATTTATATCCACATAAAATAAATATTTTCTTATCATATGAATCAATAATTAATTATTCACAAATAATATTACAGAATTCACATTTATGACAACCAGGTCGTTCCCAGGAAAGAGGGGGCTTTCCAATAAGAATTTTTCCTTACTGGCGCGCAATTAGATGACCAAACCTCTCCTTAGACAGAACTTTCTAGACATTGCCAATAATGTTATCTAATAATACTATTCAAATAATATGAATTATTGATCTGCTAATAGAAAATACTGTGCAGCAACAATTATTGAACAACAATAATACAAAATATCAACGTAGCAATTATTGAATCAATAAAATAAAATATTGAACAGTAATTACTGTAACAATTATTGAGTAGTGCCTTCTTACGTAAGAATCAATAATTTCAAAAATACTATGCAATACCGTGTGCTACTGTGCAATAACGCGTATTACTGTATTTTAACCACCGGGTATTCCAACAGTGTTAACGGTAACAACTACGCCGTTATTTGTAAAAACTCAAATTTTTCGTTTTCTTCACCCGACAGTTATTCGTTATGGGGCCCACAAATAGCTGTGCCGTCGTACGAATATTCCCCGACAGAAAGAATATTCCACGACCAAACGAATATTCCCCGACAACAATGATTATTTTATAACCACTTGCTTATTTTGAAAAAAAATCATATTTCACCCATAACTTTAAACTTTTATCAATTTAACCATTTACTGAATAGTAATTATAAGAAAAATTGAATACTTTTATTTCATAAAATTCGGGGTCTTACAATCTCCCCTCCTTATGAAATTTCGTCCTCGAAATTTACGTACCTGGTATTTCAAAGAATTGAGAATACCTTCCTTTCATTTCAGATTCCATCTCTCCCTGTCATCATAATTTCTCCATTGCTCATCTCTTGTATTTCATATATCATTCTAGAATACAGCTTCAAAACAAGGGTTAATTTAACAAATTAACATATCACATAATATCCCGATATTATGACTGACCAACAAATAAGCTTAGGTAGGACACACTAGCGAAGGATTTACTCATCTCTCCCCTCCTAGTTATATTCCCCGATCTCCGCCAGAGATCATATCCCTAAGCTCTGATACCACCTGTGACAACCCCAAAATAGGTCCATTCCATCCAACCCATTCTGAGTCGTCAAATACATGGTACAGAAAACAACTACAACTTTATTACAACAATTGTCGTGCAAAATACAACAACACATATGCTGTGAGTTTGGATACAAATATATACCAAATGTGACATTGGACACCAACCTATGTCAGCACCTCACATTGATACACCTATCATAAAGGTACAGTCAAAAACTGTTTTAGAAATTAGAATCTTTGGGAAGTGCTCAAGGAAACCTTCGTACATGGGAGGCCACGCATCTAGGTTATGATAGATATCATATGGCCACAGAATTATCCTTGGTTGACCCAATAGACCCCAAAGAAAAACAAGAAGATTACTATCATATTCTTCCCAATGGTGAGTCTTCTCTTGACTTATCATTATGTCCACTGTCTCTAATTGAGAATTATACTTCAAACAAACACCAAGATTATATAAGTAGTGCTCATAGATATACTCAGCAAGTGGATGAGCACAACCCTGTCTTATGATGACACGAGGTTGTATGTCATTAGACATCTTGTATGATAGTGACAAAACACCCTTCCAACGTTGGGTTCGCCTCACCTTATTTTCTTCACCAAATATAACTACTAAATGATGACCACCGTTCTATTCCCTTGTTACCCCCGCTCGACCCAGCTACACTCTTATTACCTGAAAGGAATTGTGAAGCAAAAGGGTGAGCACAACTAGCTCAGTAAAGAATATCATGACTAAAGATAATTCAATTATCAATAGCCTTCATCAACAATAAATCAGAGATTTAGAACATATGGTAAATGATAAAAATTTCAACCATAGTTGCAGCGGAACGAGCAATCCATTAGAAGAGTCAAATAGACTATAAAGTCTATTATATTCTCCATGTTAAAAATCCACCAATAATATTTTATCCATGTAACATCACTCAACAGTTCCTTTCCACAATCATATGAATAACTCATAATCATAATTGTGACTATAAATTTTTCTTCGCACCCAGGACGAAGAATATTTTCATCACCTGTCTTTACCTGAAACATCAAAGATCATGGTTATACCAAATCACAGTTCCTGTTTATAATCATACTAACAAATCCATCTTTGCACTACGGGCCAAAGATATTCATCAACAAACCATCTTTGCACTACGGGCCAAAGATATTCAACAACAGTTCATCTTTGCACTACAGGCCAAAGATATTCATCAACAGGCCATCTTTGCACTACATGCCAAAGATATTCATCAACAATTCATATTTGCACTACAGGCCAAATATAATCATATCTCAAAGAAATATATAATCATTTCAGAATTTATATAAACAATAATTATAACCATGTTGATCAATTCACCTTTGCACTTAAGCTTAAGATATTCAATTATAAATTCAATGGTCATGATCATACCAGTCACAATTCAACTTTGCACTACAGGCCAAAGAGAACCCTAGTCATGATCATACCAATAATCTACCCATCTTTACACTCCAGTGAAAGAGAATTTCAACATCAGGGTTATAAAAATGTTATATATGATGATAAAAATAATATGATCAACATATAGTTTTAATCTCAAGAGTAATATTCGTAACTCATGAATAGTAAATCGTGAATAGTAACTCATGAATAGTAACCCCGACACAAAAGATAGAAATTCCACAATAAAATTCATACCAATATTTCGGTATAATGATATTGAAAGAATAACATTACTTAAATTTATAAACAATTTATTTTAATTGTTTACACTTTACTAATTAATGCATTTAATCATCATAAAATGCCAACTCTTACAATTTCATCATCAATAACCAAAACCCTCATCAAAAATCTGCATATACCTCATATAGGATTCTCAAGCCATAAAATCCTATTTTCCAATTTTCTTTCCTCACAAAACATATTTAATTCATTTACTCATAACTAGACCATTTTCATAAAAAATACCAAATCAGTTCCAAAAATATTTCTTTTCTGGGATTTAGCATAATATAGTCCCATAGTGAACATATATTTTTCTCAGAATTTTTAAAAGTCATTTACTATTTTTCATATGGTCAAAACAGCCGAATATTTAGACATTTATAAAAAAATGTACTTTTGTCCAAAAATTCTGAAATTAACAGAGTATACTTCCATCATATACATGTACTCCCAATAAAAATTTCATCAATTTTGGAGTTAACCACAAGAAATTATAAGCAGTTACTTTTAAAATAGTCTTTTCTCATAAAATTCATAACTCTCAATCTATACATTCAAAAATCACCATTTTTGGACACAATCAATAAAACTCATCAAAATATCATTTCAAATTTTTCCAGAATTTTTGAAGTTCAGAAAAATTACGAAACTGAAAATCATAACAACCCTTAAAATTCCTTAATATCCCTTACTATCCCTTACAATCCCTTACCTCAAAAGAGCAGTACTTCTGACTGGATGCAAAGCCGAAGAAAACTTGCACTGAATAGCAACTCTCAAAGTATCTAAATACTCACAAAATATGCTTCATAATATAGAGAGAGAAAGAGAGAAAGCTTATGTTTCTGGTGTGATTTTCAATTCTAACTTAGCCCTCTATTTATAGGAAAATTTTGGTAGGTTTAACCTGTAACCTGATGGCTTTACCTGCTACTATTCCCACCCACCACATTTGAAATATAATTCAGCACATTTCTTCACCAACCACAAGTGGGGCCCACCAATTCTAGAATTTTCCACCAAAATGATAAACTCCGAAAATTCAACAATTTCTGAACCAGTCATCTCGTAAAATTCATAATAAATCATACGTTCATTTTTAACGGTTCAAAATTTGTGGACATATACTCAACTTATATATGTATAACATATCCAAATATTATCACGATCCAACGGTCGGATTAAAAATTATAACCCCCGCAAAATATCTCAAAAAAACCCTGATTTTTAATACCTCCATTCCGATAAAAATACGGATAAAAATCTCAAAATTAACTCCTTCATTTTTTAACCACAAAAATATATCCCTCATTTATATCCACATAAAATAAATATTTTCTTATCATATGAATCAATAATTAATTATTCACAAATAATATTACAGATTCACATTTATGACAACCAGGTCGTTCCCAGGAAAGAGGGGGCTTTCCAATAAGAATTTTTCCTTACTGGCGCGCAATTAAATGACCAAACCTCTCCTTAGACAGAACTTTCTAGACATTGTCAATAATGTTATCTAATAATACTATTCAAATAATATGAATAATTGATCTGCTAATAGAAAATACTGTGCAGCAACAATTATTGAACAACAATAATACAAAATATCAACGTAGCAATTATTGAATCAATAAAATAAAATATTGAACAGTAACTACTGTAACAATTATTGAGTAGTGCCTTCTTACGTAAGAATCAATAATTTCAAAAATACTATGCAATACCGTGTGCTACTGTGCAATACCGCGTGCTACTGTATTTTAACCACCGGGTATTCCAACAGTGTTAACGGTAACAACTACGCCGTTATTTGTAAAAACTCAAATTTTTCGTTTTCTTCACCCGACAGTTATTCGTTATGGGGCCCACAAATAGCTTGCCGTCGTACGAATATTCCCCGACAGAAAGAATATTCCACGACCAAACGAATATTCCCTGACAACAATGATTATTTTATAACCACTTGCTTATTTTGAAAAAAAATCATATTTCACTCATAACTTTAAACTTTTATCAATTTAACCATTTACTGAATAGTAATTATAAGAAAAATTGAATACTTTTATTTCATAAAATTCGGGGTCTTACAGTAACGACGTTGACTCGAGCTGTTGAAAGATTTTGACCATACCATTCAATACCATCCTAGAAAGAGTGAACGTGGTAGCTGACGCGTTGAGTAGAAGATCATATGCGTTTACGAGTGCGATATTGTTAAAACAAAGACCCATTTCATATGACTTACGAAAGATGGAGATAGAGTTAAAGATTCCAAGAACCTCGTGAAGATAACGAATATAATACGATTAGAATTGACTTTAATTGATAAAGTTAAAGCTGCTCAAGCCACAAATTCGGAGCTGATGCATGTGAAGAAGAAAGTACAAGAAGGTGTTATCCCAGAAGCAAGAATCGATAAAGAAGGAATACTTCGAGTTAACTCCAGACTTTGTGTTCCTAACGACTCTGATTTGAAATACAAGATCATGATGGAGTCACACAATAAACTGTTTTGTAATCCATCTGGAAGTACCAAAATGTATCATGATCTTCGACATACATTTGGTGGAACAATATGAAGAAGAGATCGCGAATTTTATCTCGAGGTGTTTTAACTTGTCAACGTGTAAAGCGGAGCATCAAGTGCCAAGGGTCCATTGCAACCACTTGAGATTCCGAAATAGAAGTGGGAACACGTTACCATGGATTTCATTACGGGTCTTCCCAAGGTTTCTCAAGGCATAGATGCGATTTGGGTTATTGTTAGATAGATTAACTAAGTCTGCTCATTTCTGCCAATACGGGAGACTTATTCCCTTGAACGTCTTGCTCGTATGTACGTAAATGAGATTGTAAGGTTGCGTGCATCCCAGTATCCATAGTTTCGGATCGTGACCCAAGATTCACTTCAACGATTTTGGGTTAGCTTACAGAAAGCTATGGGCACGGATTTACGATTCAGTTCGGATACCATCCTCAAACAGACAGACAATCAGAGAGGACTATTCAAACTCTTGAAGATTTATTAAACTCTGTTTTCTAGACTTCAAAGGGAGTTGGGATAAGTATTTACCATTGGTGGAATTCTCTTACAACAACAGTTATCGGGCAAGTATAGGTGTGACTCCATTCGAAGCATTGTATGGACGAAAGTGTCGCTCTCCAGTATGTTGGGATGGGGTGGGTGAAGCAACATTGTTGGACCAGAGTTAGTACGTATTACTACAGAAAAGATCCAAATGATTCGACAACGTATACAAACGGCACAAGATCGACAAAAGAGTTATGCGGATCTTCATTGAAAGGACATGGAATTTAGTATTGGGGATCATGTATTATTGTGTGTGGCTCCATGGAAGGGAGTTAAGAACTGTGGCCTATAGACTCGCTTTACCACCATGTATGTCGTGTGTTTTTCACGTATCGATGTTACGAAAATATGTGGATGACCCAAACCATATTATTGAGTTAGAACCAGACGAGATAACCAAAACGTACGAGGAGGTACATGTCAAAATCTTGGATAGGAAGGAGCATGTCCTACGCACAAAAGTTATACCACAAGTCAAAGTTTTGTGGAGGAACCATGCAATTGGAAAAATGACCCGGGAGTTCGAAATAGAAATGAAAGCGACGTATCTTCACCTTTTCGAAATACCAGGTACGTACGTCAATTTCGAGGACGAAATTTCATAAGGAGGGGAGGTTGTAAGACCCCAATCTTTTATAAATAAAATTGAATTTCCTCTATTTAAAATAGTAAGGGTTGATTTGATTAATATGGTTAGTTATGGGTAAAAAACGCAAATATTTTAAATAAGCAAGTGGTTATAAAATATTCATTATTGTCGGAGATATTCGTTGGTCGTAAAATATTTTTGTTGTCAGGGAATATTGTACGACGGCACAGCCTTGTGTGGGCCCCATAACGTAAAGCGATTGGATGAAGAAAACGACAAGTATGAGTTTTTATAAATAACGACGTAGTTGTTACCGTTAACACTGTTGGAATACCCGGTAGTTAAAAAATAGTAATACGAGGTGTTGCACAGTAGCACACGGTATTGCACCAATTATTAATTCTTACGTAAGAAGGCACTACTCAATAATTGTTACAGTAATTACTGTTTAATATTTTATTTTATTGATTCAATAATTACTACGTTGATATTTTATATTATTGTTGTTTCAATAATTGTCACTACATAGTATTTTCCATTATCAGATCAATAATTCATATTATTTGAATAATATTATTAGATAGCATTATTGGCAATGTCTAGAAAGTTCTATCTAAGGAGAGGTTTGGTTACCTAATTGCGCGCCAGTAAGGAGAAATCCTTATTAGAAAGCCCCCTCTTTCCTAGGAACGGCCTGGTTGTCAGTATTGTGATTCTATAATATTATTTGTGAATATTAATAATTATTGATTTATATGATAAAAAAATATTTATTTTATGTGGATATAAATGAAGGAATTTTTAGAAAAGTGACAATTGTTGAAAATTGATATTTTATCTTTTCTGATAAAATAATTTATTTAAATATATTATTATATTTTAATAATATGATAATGGTGATATTTTTACAATGAATGTGTGATATATGAATAAATGAGGAGGAAGAGTATTTTTGTTATAAAAAATATTTAACACATGTTTTGTGTGTTGATGGACCCCCTTTTTGAGTGAAATTTGATTATAGTCTGTCAAATCGCCCGTATGTGGATTTCGGTCAATTTCTGTTTGGAATTTGGGAAAACTTAAACTTACAAAGTTGTAGAGAATCGAATTTCCTATAAATTGGACATAAGATTTGAATTTTTTTGATAAAAGGGCTATTTATTATGAATTATTGAAGTTCCAGAATATTGGGTCTGAATTGATTTTGTTACAAAAAATTGTTTAAAACATGTTTTTCATTATTGGTGGGCCCCACATGTGTGGTAAATGAGCAGAAATCAGATTTCTAAGGTGGGCGTGAAAATTTTATAAATATATTAATATTTTATTAAATTTTCTGCTTTGATGTTCTAAGCATTTTACTATAAATAGGGTGCTTAGGTTAGAATTGAAAATCACACCAGAAACTGAAGTTTTCTCTCTCTATATTATCGAGCGTATTTTTGTGAGTATTTTGACACTTTGAGTGTTTCTATACGGTGCAAGTTCCTTCAGCACTATATCAAGTATTTCAGTCAGAAGTACTGTCTTTTTGAGGTAAGGGATGTTATTTTTTTTATAAATGATATTATTTCTTTCAATATCATTATACCGGAATATTGGTAAGATTTTTCTTGTGAAATTCTTATTTTTTTCATGTCAGGGTTACTATTCATGAGTTACTATTCACGAGTTATTATTCACGAGTTACTATTCACGAGTTACTATTCACGAATACTATTCACGAAGCATGATGATTTTTTTTTCCTTGTGAAATTTCTACCTTTTAGTGTCGAAGTTATTATTCACGTATACGGTACTATTAACGTATACGACACTATTCACGAATACAGCACTATTCACAGAAAAATTAAATTTCTTTTCTGTGTCCGAGATTGTCTGTTATGGTTCCTATCTTTGATTGGATCTATATTTTGATCTTTATTTTTGAATTCTGCTCCACAATAGTTTATTATGGAGTATTTTTGAACTTGGATTTTCTAAAAGTACGAATACCTAATATTTGTTCTTTTGTCTCCCTGGATTCGTTTTCTTTAAAATATTTTTCATCATCCTTTGCCCTAAATGATGATATAACTGAATATCTTTGGCCTGTAGTGCAAAGATTAATGATTTTCTGATGAATATATTTGGCCCGTAGTGCAAAGATAAACAAGTGTTGAGATGAACATGACCGACTGATTAATATCTTTGGCCTATAGTGCAAAGATGATTATTTGATTCAAGATGTATATTGATTGATGTTACAGGAATAAAATATCGATGATGGACTTTTAAATTCAAAGATGATAGTTAAATTTTATTCTCTACTTAACTCTTCTAATGAATTGTTGTTTTCCGCTGCAGTTGTTGATCTAAAACTTGTTGTCTATTGTATTCTATCTATCATTTTTTATTTTTCCTGTTGAAGACTAAGGATAATATATTGTACATTATCTTAGTCATAATATTCTTTATTGGGCTAGTTGAGCTCACCCTTTTTCCTTTTTATTCCATTTTTTCTTCTCAGGAGGCGAGAATATAGCGAGAACTAGTCGGGGTATGGAGTGATGATTTAAGATAGTTATTTTAGTAGTTCTCACTATGTTGTAAAATAGTGTATCAATAATTGTAATGAGGACTCCATTTAAGTTTTAATACTGTCTAGATGACAATAATTGTGTTGTCGTATTTTGCACGACAATTGTAATAATAAAGTTGTAGTTATTTCTGTACCATGTATTTGGCGACTTAGAATGGGTTGGGTTGAATGGACCTATTTTGGGGGCGTCACATGTGGAGCCCCCATGGTTTGGTACCCATCCGATAATCCAACAGTTCGATCCACGGGTTCAGTTCTTAGTTCAGGCTTAGGTTTATTTCAATTTAGGCCTAACATTGGGCTTGAATTAAATTATCTTTGGCCTTGATTAAGTTTGTCATTAGGCCTCAATTATCTTTTATTTGGGCTTGCCAAAGTTCACATTCAAGCTTTACTAGTCCATTACTAATGGTTTGTGTTTTTAACGTATAATTCTTGTATTCTTCTTGTATATTAATTCGTATAACATTCATCTTATATGGTGTATTATCTTTCTTATATACTTGTACAATACCTTGTATTATACTCGTATTCTTCCGCCGTACAATAACTTTCTTATTATACATAAACATTAATTATTCAAATCTTTACTTTCTCTAATATTCTCGAATTGAGTACGCAGACGAAAAACTGTGTTTGCCATAACTGAATTATTATTAGATAATCCATCTTTCCTTAAAATTCTATCATTAAGTATTTCCTGGAAGCTCAAAAATAATTCCCGAGCAGAAATGATGAATAGTATTTTTCGGAGAATTTCTCGGAAAGCTTTTATTTTCATCTTGGAAATTCACACACACTATCTAGCACTTAGCCAAATACTATGATCCTACATCCCTTCTAGGTTATAGAATGACCTTCATCTCACTTACTCGCTATAATAAACATATAATATAATTTTTATTCAATATATTCAAATAAAATTAATGTACATTATAATTCGATTTTCTCGTTGTTACATCACTAACCGAAAAAAGGTTATGAAGCAACTTGAATAATATGAATAGTTCTGATTCCTATCATTTTAAAATATTAGTCACACACACTTTGAAATACTTTCATTCTTCTACCTTTTTCATACATATTCTGTTCAGCTAGAATCATTAGCACATACTTAACAATAACGGTTCCATGTATAAACAGAACATTTTCATATTGAACAGTTCATTCACAGAATAATTCATCTCATAGAAATACTGAAGTGTTAAAATTGTGGCACAAGGCCTCATACATTCTACCACCTCGTACAAAATCACACATTTGTACATAGATAAAACTTCTCATGTTCAACATCTGAGAAGTTTGAGAAACTAGCATTCATATTAAACATGAACGAAGTTAGAAAACTTGCCTTACGCACAGCTTACAGTTTACGCTGAACTGCTCATTTAATCCCTATATATCACATAAGGAAATAACACATACCAATTTGTAAGAATCCAGAATTTTTATATGTAATTTAAAATATTTATTGAATTAAATAAATATTTTAGTTGATGTATTTAATGTTAAATAAATACTTGATTGATTTGATTATTTATTAATTAAATAAATAATTCATGAATTAAGGTGGTGGACAATTTGATTTAGTGTAATTTATTAATTAAATTGATGTTTAGTAATTTTATGATTTGAAATTTAATTTATTGAGTTGATTAAATTAAATGAATTGCAAAATTTATCATCATATTATATAATGGTAATATTCTTTAATTTAATATAATTAAATTAGAGAGTTATTAATTTGTTAGATAAAATTATAATTTATATTGAAATTATAATTTGATAATTATTTATTTATGAATCAATTTGATTTGTATGGCTATATGATTTAATAAGTTGATGTTAATGTTAGTAAATTTGAATATGAGAATTTAATTAAATAAAGTGTGACAATAAACTATATAAAAAAGGAGTTATTAAAATAAATTAAAAGAGGTTTAATGTAGTTTTACCAAACAAGGCTTAAGGAATTTAAGTCTTTAATTTTAAATTGCTTTTTTTGCCAAACAAGTCTTAGTGGCTTTTGAATTTTAAAAAAAACATAACTGATATTATATTAATTAGGGACATTATATGTTTAATCAGTTTATATTACGTAGTATTATATGTATAAGGTCAGGTTAGTTTTACGTGTTTTATCAATTAGTTTAGCCTAATACTAAAGAAGGAACATAGAAAAGAGAGAAGGAAGAAGAGAAAAACTATCAGAGAATTTGAGAAACATGAAGGTTGCTATCATCTTAGTTGGTTTAAACAAGAACTTGAAGGTAGCAATTCAACTTTTAAATTATTAGTTTGTTCTTCATTGAAAAACTTATTTTTACTTCTCTGAAATTAGAATTATATGATCATTATTAAAAATATGGGTTGTATATATTAATTTATTGATATAAACTGTTTTATGTGGTTAATATATGATTTAGAGTAACTTGATTCATGAAATATGTTTTAATATGGTGAAAATCATATTACAGTAAGTTTATAGTGATATATGTATGATATGGCTTATGTTGGAATCAAAATTTATGTTCAATTCGTATGATAAACCGTAAATTGATTCTTGAATGTGTAAATTCATGATGTAACGTCCCCAAAAATTTAAATAATTTAATTCTCGACTTCGATCGTTAACAATACATTCAACCTCTAATTTTACATCATTAAACGATAATACAACTATTGAAATTTACGGAATAATTAAAATTTCTATTACAAACTATTTTCGTTCCCAAAACTTTCAACCTTTACATCTAAATATCTCATAATCATTTTAATACTACAAGAGTTTACATCACAAAAACGATATTACAATACAACATTAATACATTTACCGAAATATTAGACATGATTTACAAGAATAACAACTTGGCTAGGATATTAAATCTTCATGTATCACTTTTGATTCATATCAATCAAGTAGCACATAGCGTTACCTTCAATTCTTGAATCTGTAAAAATGGTTATTTGCAAGAATGAGCTTGACAGCTCAGCAAAATCTAACAGTTTTCATGCATCACGTAGAACATAATAACATGCTCAACATACATCTCATAATCAATAAACTAACATAGCATGCATGTTGTAGCTCACATAACAACTATAAAGATTGAGTTCCTTACTCAATCAACATTCATAGCTCAATCATCATAGTCATAGATTGACTTTCACATTTCATACTTTTGACATATATAATACATCATACAATAAAATTTTAAAACAGTTCATCATCAAGTTCACATAGCAAAAAGGAACTGAAAGACTTGCCTTTACCAGCGTTTTACCAACACGCTAATACTTTGCATTCTTGCACAACCTACACTATATGTGAGATTGATAATAAACAAAATCAATACTCGATCTCATAGTCAAATTTATTCTAAGACCTTACTTTATCTTATTGTTCTTTATAATGTCTTTATTAGACATCTAACTGTGTTTTATATGCAACTCCGATTTTATTTTCATTTTCATCACCACACATGATAGACTATCACACTTGTAGTTTAATGTGTGCATATCACACCATTTTATTAGACCACTTTGGTTTTAAAAATGCATATTCAACACATTGTTTACATGTTTAAAAATCGCCCTTTTCGATTCCTTTCCATTATTATTCTTGTATTATCATTTTTTCATACTTAGATGCACATAACACCCAATATTAGCCATTAGTTAGACACTTTGTATACTTTAGAAACACTATTACTCTTAGGCATTTATCGAGCACGTTATGTGCACGCATTAACTTATTTCAACTCTTGATCTTAAATGGTTAATTATGCATAGAATGTGATAACACATATCTATACTCTATACCATCACCCAAAATCTTAATTCAAACAGAATTATAAAACTCATCTTCACAATTTCTTTAACAAAATGTGTTTTCGTTTTTAACGTAACTCCTTCGTTACATGTCCCTTTTTGTTCCTTCTTATATAGAATTAACCCTTAACTCAGTGTACTACAACCTCATCTAGGCCTTAAAGTCAGACCCTTATCCATCTAAAACAGATTCTGCAATTTCATTAACTAGTCCAGAAAAAAAAAATTCTGGACAACCTTACTAAATAATTTATTTCAGACATGAACCGGTCCATAAAATGGCTCAATTCGCGTGCCTGGCTAGTAAACTTCCATATCTACAACCTTTCGGTTTAAAGTTTCTTCATATTCAAAACACCAACGATTTTAATATGAATTTTTCAAAGTCAAAAACCGTAACAGTTTTGATTTTCTTGGGCAGATTGTTTCCCTTTGACCAGCCTTACTAAAATAGACACTCCAAGAAATCTACAAGGAGTTTTCAAATGATTCCACTTTCAGAATATAGCTTACTTCCATAGCTTCGATTTGATATAAGGCTCACTTTTTAACTCATTATACCCAAAAAGGTATGAATTTGACAAGATTTTTCCATAATTACTCAAAACCTATGAATTTTGTTCTTCAAATTTTTCTTTCCATTTCATTTTCTTTCTTGAATCCTCTTGTTTGATTCTTGATAATCCAAGATTAAACCAATACAAACAAGATTAAGCGATGATCTACTACCCTAGATCTTATAAAAACATAAATCTACCCAAAAATCAAAGATTAAACAAGAGTTTAGAAGTTACCTTCTTCTAACTCTATTCGTCTTCTTCCATGGCTTCTTCTTCTTCTTCTTCTTCTAGCTTCTCACAATTCCACTATCTCTCTCAATTTCTCTATTTCTCTCTTCCACAATGACTCTTGCTCAAAGAAAAAAAACCTTAGTAATAGTTATGTATTTCCTCATTTGGGTAATAGTTATGTAATAATTAATATAATAGTAAACCCCAACTATAACATAAGGCTTATGTTACAAAACTCCTACATACATGACCATTATCACATTAAGCCATCTTAGTAACATAACGTCACTTTTCCATCATTAGTTAAGCAACCCAATGGTTAGGTTATTCATTATATACTATTATTACTTTACTATGACATATAACATATTTCTAATATCACACTTAAATAATTACTTATTTTAGTAATAAACCACAATTAAACCTTACTAATTATAATTCCTATTAACCAAACAATAATTGTAATTTTATTTAAACCCATTACAAACCTTCTAATTTAATTATTTAAAATTAAATTAGAATATTTCCATAACATTAAAGTAATAAAATACACATCAATTGAGAATTATTTAACATACACTTAATTAATAAAATCACACTTAAATAGTTTAAAGTTATTTTTAGTAAAATCAATTAAATTTAATAATAAAATGCACATCAATTATAAAATTATCTATCAAATTATAACGCTTAATTAAATTAACCATAACAACCAACATCAAATATTTATTATTCAATATATAAATCAACTAAAATATTATCTAACTCAAATAAATATTTTAATTAATTATAAAAATCACATTCGTTACATTTTTTCCTCCTTATTAGGATTCCCGTCCTAGGAATCACCGAAATCTCACTTACCCAATTTTCATCTCGTCTCGTTTAGAAGTCTATTGTAGAACAACTTCAACGCATTAACCTTTGAAAGTAATTGCACACAAGCCAATCATGTTGTTAGGGTTTCGATACAGAAACGCACAGCGGAAATTAAAATTTAAAGCAATTTCGAAACCCAAAACAGGATCCATGCGAAAAATAATTAATTCAGTGGAAGAAATTATACCGATTGTAAAAGCTAGAATCGATGCGGTCGAATCTCCAACGCAATTCAAACGGACTGCGTCTCTAACGGTATTCACACGAACGCTCCACACAAATCGTCCTACGATCTGCAGAAGAAGGAAACGCGTACTAGCCACCAAGGATGAGAATTTTTAAACTGTTTTTCTCTAGTCTCTCTAAGAGCGGCTAGGTTTTTTTTTGTTTTGACGTAAAACCTAAAGTGACTGATATACATCATATATATAGCAGTTGGAGGAATTAATCAAACCTAATATTATTACAATCCGAATTTATATATATCTTAATTAATCTTACTTAATTAATATACCTATATATAAATTATCCTATTAATTTTAAATTCGTAATTTAAAATTATATCAATCATATTGACATATTTAAATCTTTTACAATTTAAAAATATTTAATTTCCTTTTAATTACGTTCTTTGTGTGTGACCCTATATTATTATTACGTTGGCAATAACCTTAAAATCAATATATAAAGTTATAAACGGTGAGCGCATCTAGTAATGCAATCAATGCTACCCAAGTAATAATAAGATCGATGATTCGATACAACCTTTTTGTGACCAAGTTTTCAATGTAATTTAATCCTTTTACCTTAATATCCAAGATTAAACTCGAGTCATGAATGTGTCATATACTCTTTTCATATTTTAATCTGAGTTTTTTCTTGATCAATGAGTGGACTATATGAAACAAATCATTATTTGAGCAAGGCCATGCATTTTCATAGTCCTACTCAATCAAGAGGCCTATGGATATCACCCCTAAAATATTAGGATGGTTAAATTCCATCTAATCACTCATATTCCTCACACGATTCATGATGTACCCAATAATCACATTTATTGTGACAACCCCAAAACAGGTCCATTCCACCCAACCCATTCTGAGTCGTCAAATACATGGTACAGAAAATAACTACAACTTTATTACAACAATTGTCGTGTAAAATACAACAACACATATGCTGTGAGTTTGGATACAAATATATACCAAATGTGACTCATGTTCCAACCGTAGACATCACCTCACAATAACACCTTACATAAAGGTATAGTCAAAAACTGTTTTAGAAATTAGAATCTTTGGGAAGTGCTCAAGAAAACCTTCGTACATGGGAGGCCACGCATCTAGGTTATGATAGATATCATATGGCCACAGAATTATCCTTGGTTGACCCAATAGACCCCAAAGAAAAACAAGAAGATTACTATCATATTCTTCCCAATGGTGAGTCTTCTCTTGACTTATCATTATCTCCACTGTCTCTAATTGAGAATTATACTTCAAACAAACACCAAGATTATATAGGTAGTGCCCATAGATATACTCAGCAAGTGGATGAGCACAACCCTGTCTTATGATGACACGAGGTTGTATGTCATTAGACATCTTGTATGATAGTGACAAAACACCCTTCCAACGTTGGGTTCGCCTCACCCTATTTTCTTCACCAAATATAACTACTAAATGATGACCACCGTTCTATTCCCTTGTTACCCCCGCTCGACCCAGCTACACTCTTATTACCTGAAAGGAATTGTGAACAGAAGGGTGAGCACAACTAGCCCAGTAAAGAATATCATGACTAAAGATAAATAAATTATCAATAGTCTTCATCAATAATAAATCAGAGATTTAGAACATATGGTAGATGATAAAAAAATTTCAACCATAGTTGCAGCGGAACATGCAATCCATTAGAAGAGTCAAATAGACTATAAAGTCTATTATCTTCTCCATGTTAAAAATCCACCAACAATGTTTTATCCCTGTAACATTAATCAACAGTTCCTTTCCACAATTATATGATAACTCATAATCATAACTGTAGTTCTAAATTCCTCTTCTCATCCAGGACGAAGATAATTTTCATCACCTATCTTTACCTGAAACATCAAAGATCATGGTTACACCAAATCACATTTCCTGTTCATAATCATACTAATAATTTCATCTTTGCACTACGGCCAAAGATATTCATTTGTATCACCAGTTGGTCATGTTTATCTCAACATCTGTTCATCTTTGCACTACTGGCCAAAGATATTCAACAACATGTCATCTTTGTACTACGGGCCAAAGATATTCATCAACAATTCATCTTTGCACTACAGGCCAAAAACAGTTCATCTTTGCACTACAGGCCAAAGATATTCATCGATAATTCATCTTTGCACTACAGGCCAAAGATATTCCTCAACGGTTCATATTTGCACTACAGGTCAAATATATTCATCAACAGTTCATATTTGCACTACAGGCCAAATATATTAATATCTCAAAGAAATATATAATCATTTCAGAATTTATATAAACAATAATTATAACCATGTTGATCAATTCACCTTTGCACTTAAGCTTAAGATATTCAATTATAAATTCAATGGTCATGATCATACCATCACAATTCAACTTTGCACTACAGGCCAAAGAGAACCCTAGTCATGATCATACCAATAATCTACCCATCTTTACACTCCATTGAAAGAGAATTTCAACATCAGGGTTATAAAAATGTTATATATGATGATAAAAATAATATGATCAACATATAGTTTTAATCTCAAGAGTAATATTCGTAACTCATGAATAGTAAATCGTGAATAGTAACTCATGAATAGTAACCCCGACACAAAAGATAGAAATTCCACAATAAAATCCATACCAATATTTTGGTATAATGATATTGAAAGAATAACATTACTTAAATTTATAAACAATTTATTTTAATTGTTTACACTTTACTAATTAATGCATTTAATCATCATAAAATGTCAACTCTTACAATTTTATCATCAATAACCAAAACCCTCATCAAAAATTTGCATATACCTCATATAGGATTCTCAAGCCATAAAATCCTATTTTCCAATTTTCTTTCTTCACAAAACATATTTAATTCATTTACTCATAACTAGACCATTTTCATGAAAAATACCAAATCAGTTCCAAAAATATTTCTTTTCTGGGATTTAGCATAGTATAGTCACATAGTGAACATATATTTTTCTCAGAATTTTTAAAAGTCATTTACTATTTTTCATATGGCCAAAATAGCCGAATATTTAGACATTTATCAAAAATTGTACTTTTGTCTAAAAATTCTGAAATTTACAGAGTATACTTCTATCATATACATGTACTCTCAATAAAAATTTCATCAATTTTGGAGTTAACCACAAGGAATTATAAGCTGTTACTTTTAAAATAGTCTTTTCTCATAAAATTTATAACTCTCAATCTATACATCCAAAAATCACCATTTTTGGACACAATCAAGAAAACTCATCAAAATATCATTTCAAATTTTCCAGAATTTTTGAAGATCAGAAAAATTACGAAACTGAAAATCATAACAACCCTTAAAATCTCTTACTATCCCTTACTATCCCTTACTATCCCTTACCTTAAAAGAGCAGTACTTCTGATCGGTATGCAAAGCCGAAGGAAACTTGCACTAAATAGCAACTCTCAAAGTATCTAAATACTCACAAAATATGCTTCATAATATAGAGAGAGAAAGAGAGAAAGCTTATGTTTCTGGTGTGATTTTCAATTCTAACTTAAAGCCCTCTATTTATAGGAAAATTTTGGTAGGTTTGACCTGCAACCTGATGGCTTTAACCTGCTACTATTCCCACCCACCACATTTGAAATATAATTCAGCACATTTCTTCACCAACCACAAGTGGGGCCCACCAATTCTAGAATTTTCCACCAAAATGATAAACTCCGAAAATTCAACAATTTCTGAACCAGTCATCTCGTAAAATTCATAACAAATCACACGTTCATTTTTAACGGTTCAAAATTTGTGGACATATACTCAACTTATATATGTATAACATATCCAAAAATTACCACGATCCAACGGTCGGATTAAAAATTATAACCCCCGCAAAATATCTCAAAAACCCTGATTTTTAATACCTCCATTCCGACAAAAATACGGATAAAAATCTCAACATTAACTCCTTCATTTTTTAACCACAAAAATATATCCCTCATTTATATCCACATAAAATAAATATTTTCTTATCATATGAATCAATAATTAATTATTCACAAATAATATTACAGAATCACATTTATGACAACCAGGCCGTTCCCAGGAAAGAGGGGGCTTTCCAATAAGGATTTCTCCTTACTGGCGCGCAATTAGATGACCAAACCTCTCCTTAGACAAACTTTCTAGACATTGCCAATAATGCTATCTAATAATACTATTCAAATAATATGAATTATTGATCTGATAATGGAAAATACTGTGCAGCAACAATTATTGAACAACAATAATACAAAATTTTAACGTAGCAATTATTGAATCAATAAAATAAAATATTGAACAGTAATTACTGTAACAATTATTGAGTAGTGCCTTCTTACGTAAGAATCAATAATTTCAAAAATACTATACTGTGCAATACCGTGTGCTACTGTGCAATAACGCGTATTACTGTATTTTAATCACCGGGTATTCCGACAGTGTTAACGGTAACAACTACCCGTTATTTGTAAAAACTCAAATTTGTCGTTTTCTTCACCCGACAGTTATTCGTTATGGGGCCCACAAATAGCTGTGCCGTCGTACAAATATTCCCCGAAAGAAAGAATATTCCACGACCAAACGAATATTCCCCGACAACAATGATTATTTTATAACCAGTTGCTTATTTTGAAAAAAATTTCACATTTCACCCATAACTTTAAACTTTTATCAATTTTAACCATTTACTGAATTGTAATTATAAGAAAAATTAAATACTTTTATTTCATAAAATTCGGGTCTTACATTTATAGTCCACCCTATTAAAGGTGACATTTGATGATATCAAAGTACATAAATTCTCGTGTAGTAATATAGTGATTTCAGGTCGGAGGACCATTACATCATTGTCACTATGAGAATTACTAATGACACTTCGCATAATGCTCCATATAGAATTCTCATGGTGGGTCTGTCCAGTACACCGTTCTCTAACATGTACATATGCATTGACTTAATATCTCATATATTTATGACCAATGAGATTTGGTCATCAGTCAATCAACATACTAGTCTCAATGCATCATTGTTGTCCCATTAACAATGATACTCGACTAGGGACATTTAAGAACAATGATACTAATTATAATTATATAATCTCATGTTCAAGTCACATACTTGAAACTATATAATTTGTATCACTATTCTAAGGAATTTTACTATGTTAACAATTATATTACGCAGTAAATAAAACCATAATAAAATCATTTATTTATTCAATCAAATATAATATCAAAATGTTAAGCAATTATATCAAATAATTGGCCTCTAGGGCATAAACTCTAACACATGTTTGATGATACAGTATATACTTTGTAACAATCTTATTCATTTATTAATAAAAAGTATTAATTTATTAAAGGCTTTTAAATTATCTACATGATGTTGTTTTACAATATATGATAAACTCATAGTTTTAAGTAATGCTTTTAGAATAATGATGATGATCATTCTAATGAGATCTAAATTCTTAGAAAGCTTAAAACTAAAATAGTTCCCAATCGTTGGATTATTAAATTGGGGGTTAGTGAATCCAGATAGATTGGTACATACGTTGCTTGCTCATTGGATGAGGATGATTGATCTCATGATCATTTGTGTGGAGACACTAAAGAAAGTATGCAGGTGCTTATTAGAGAATAAGTTCACTGAACATGACTCGCTAAGGAATACCTAATAGAGTTTTACTTGCCTGTCAATAGGAATTCCTGTAGTGATAGTAGTACAAGTGATCCTTGGACTTGAGATCATCATAGTATCTTGTGTATGATAAGTTATACTTTGACTTATTCCTTAGGACCCTTAGGGTATATCAAAGGGTATGCTTGGGTATAATAAGTTGTACATGGAGATAATATATGATCAATAAAGAATCTACCACTTCTAGTAAAAAAAGAGAAATGTCCTATGTGATTCGATAAATGACAACTCAGTAGTCCTTGGCCAAGACAGAATGAAATTAGAAAGGAGTTTCTAATTTGTATTATTTGGAGTTGCGTATTTAAGAGTCGAAATACATATAATTAAATAAAATAAGACTTGACAGTAATTCCATGTCTTATATTTAATTGGGACATTGTATGGTGGAAGGATTGAATTGTACGGTAACTATTTACTCAAATGTTCTTTTATGATTAATGTTGAAATCTATATTATCTGAAAAGTCGTTGATCACTAGGGAGGCTTATCCCTATTGTAGAATAAATATTATTTATTTAAATAAATTATTATTTTAATTTATTTATTTAAATAAGATTAGAATTGTTCTAATTGATTTATTCACAACCGGTTTAATATGGAGAACCTAAAGGGTCACACCATAAAAGGAAGAATAATTATTTAAGAAGTTAATGGCATAATCGTAATAATAAGTTAAGTATATTTAATTTAATCTATGGTGATAGAATAAATTAAATAGCTTAATATTTATTATTTAATATTTTAGAAATATTAAATATAAATTAATAAGAGGAGTCTTATTATTATTATTACTATTATTATTATTTAATTCTTAAAGGAGTTTGGAAATTAATTAATAAAAGTACTCTCAAATATCCTAATAGGATTATGAGGCAAATTAATTAAAAGAGTTTAATTAATTATCCCTAATAAGATTAGGGAGCTTAATTAATTAAAAGAATTTAATTAATTAAAATAAAACTCAATTCCTTAATTGTTAAGGAGGGTTGCCCACATCTATAAATAAGATGAGTCTTATTATGGGTGAGAAGGTTGTTGACTTTTTCACAACATACGTAATTTCAATAGTTGGGAGAGTACGCTCCTTTTCTATGAGAGATAGAAAAACTAGGGTTTTGCCAAACACCCATCTTCTTGGATCTTTCTTCTTTCTTGGTGGATCACCTCTAGAGGCCAAACACTTGGGTGGCTAACATTGATCAAAGAAAGGAACCAAACCCGGTAGATTCAAGTTGAACGCGAAAAGGATTGGAGGTGAACTTATACCTGAGGAAGCTCGAATCTTCAAGGGTATGATTCTTGTTCTTCATATCTTTTCGTTTAATTAATAATTGTGCATAAAGAATGATCCGGGTATATGGTTTGTAAAATTTTAAACTCTAATTTTTACACGTTTCTGCTTATTTGTGCAATTTGATTGCGTTCATAAATGTTACAAACCTAACAGTGGTATCAGAGCATAATTTTTATGCGAATTATTAATTATTTTATTTAATATGTATATTGATATGTGTTTTGAACAATTTAATTGGGCATAATTTTGTTACATAAAATTTAAATTAAAAAAAATTGTGAAACCATTCTTTCTTTTTCGCTGCTGAATCCGTGGCTTATACCATGAGTCACGTTTTTCATAAGAAGAAAAACTGAAGGATTTCAAGGCAGTATGAATCACGTGCTTCCCCATATAAGGTGTGAATTACGAAGCAGGATACTAACATGTTAAGGGAGAGTCACGTGGTTAGTTCAAGTTATAAAAGGAAGGAGTCAGTTTCATTATTATTATTATTATATATATATATATATATATATATATATATATATTAATATTTTAATAATTTTATAATTAAAATAAAAGTTTATTTTAATTTTAAAATAAAAGGTTTATTTTAATCTTAAAATAAAAAGTTTTATTTTAATTTTAAAATTGGAATTTCATGCTAACTAATTAGACTTGGAATTGGATTCCCTGATAACTAATTGGAGTTAAAATTGGATTCTATATTTTTCTTAAATAAAGGAGTTTATTTAGATATGAAATAAGCTTTCATATTATTCAAAATAAAAGAGTTTATTTGTGAATAGGAAAGAGAATCCATATTTCCTTAAATAAAGGAGTTTATTTAGATATGAAATAAGATTTCATATTATTCAAAATAAAGGAGTTTATTTGTGAATAAGAAATAAAATCCGTGTTTCCTTTAATAAAGATTTTTTTTATATGGAATTGGATTCCATAATTAATTAAAATAAAGGAGTTTATTTTGATTAAAGATTTTGATTAAAATAAAATAGTTTATTTTATTCAAAATGGATAAATTAAAATAAAATAGCTTTATTTTGATTTAAATTTGGATTAAAATAAAGGAGTTTATTTTGATTCAAAATTAGATTTTATACTAACTAAATTTGCCCATTAAATGATATCAATATATATTGAATGTTTATTATTCATGATATGAATGTTATTTATTGATGCATATGGTGATGTGTATGTTAATAAATGGGATTGATTATGGACTATTGACCAATGTGATTGGATTTTATTTTAGTTGGATGCATGAATGTATGAGTTTTATTAAATGAGGTCTGCGTACCTCGTCTTCTCTAAATTTTTCTTAATGTAAATTCTAACTCCCTCCTATGTACTTCCCCTTGACTGCTGATCAAGGTTTCTATTTATTTTAAATAGTTTTGTAATATGAATAGTTAGAATTAATTTAGAAGAATTGGAGATCAACGAGCAAGAAGCGCTTAAAGACCCGTTTGTAATGGAGCCCGGGTTTAAATGTAATAGTTATATTTAAATATTAATTCTTGCACCCCTAGGTTTGACCTTTTGGTTCACTTGGTGGCTCTAGTGAACCAAACTAGAATAAAAGTCCATAATTAATCCGAGTAGAATATAGTATTCTATATGTGCATGCTTATACTATATATATATATATATATATATATATATATATATATATATATATTATGCAAACATACTTCGCATGTTAATTAATATGACGTGTATTTTATATATATTTGTGCATGCGCGCTAAACAAGATGAGACAAATTAATAACAAACCCCTCAAATATTTTATATTAAGTCCTAAGCGTTCAAAGATATTTGAAATATCGAACGTCGCCTTCTAGCATGATAAAAAATAATAGAGTATCAATTAATTATTATAAGTTTGTTGTGTCACCACAAGGCTTATCTTAATTCTTTGAGATATTAATTTTATCACATTTGATGCTTATAAAGAAAATTGAACAATATTATTTTGTTGTGTCACCACAAGGATAATATTTTTCTTTTTTGAATATATGGAGTGCTAAGTTGGACTTAACTTGGATAATTTTGATTCGGATGTGCCACCACTTGATCAAAATAATCTAAGAGGTAAAATACAAAGAGTTGTATAGTTGATATAATTGACAAGAGTTGTCTACCTATTTATTTATATATAGTTTGTTGTGTCACCACAAGGCTATATACATTTGAAATGGGATCCTTATTCTCACTAGCAAATCTTTAATTAGATTTTGCCGAACTATATAAGTGAGGGTAATATAGTTTGATGAAAATAGTGGGAGATACCAATTTAAAACAAGACCTAATTTATTTTGATAATTAATAAAGGAATGTATGCTAAAATATTGTTAATTATAAATTCATTTATTGAATTTTACAATGTCTAAAATTACTATCACTGCGTAGCATATTAGATGCTAAATTAATCGAACCGAATTACTCGGATTGGTTAAGGAAATTGAGAATAGTTCTCATGGCTGAAAAGCTATCTTATGTCCTTAATACACCTATCCATGCTATGGTTACAGACAATACCTCTGAGGAAGATATTGCTACTTTTAGAAAGTGACAAGATGATGCACAGTTGGCTCAATGCATCATGCTCGTATCCATGAGTAACAAGCTTCAGCGTCAGCATGAAACTATGGATGCTCTTACTATATTCCTGCACATCAAGTAGTTGATGGTGAGGAAAGTAGGACTGATAGATATATGATATCTAAGGAGCTCTTCCGATCTAGAATGACCGATGACACTACAGTACAAATAAAAGTCCTTAACATAATCAATTTGATTGATCAATTAGGACAACTGGTTTTGTCATAGATGGAGAGTTGAGCCAAGATTTGGTCTTACACTCACTCCCGGACTCCTTTCATAATTGTTGTGAATTCTTCATATGAACAAGCTAGATATCAGCCTCGCTGATTTGCTTAACATGTTGAAAAATATTGTGAGTCACTTTCCAACCAAGAAAGACCATGTCTTACTGGTAGGGGTCAAAGGATCTTCTAAATAGAAGAATGATTCTAAGAAGGTAAATAGAAAGGCCAAAACAAAGGATAATAAGAACAAAACTGATACGGATAGCAAAAGAGTTTACTTTCACTGCAATAAGCCTGGACACTGGAAGAAAACTGCAAGAAGCACCTTGCAGAGGCTAACCAGAAGAAGCTTAGTGAAGTTTCGGTTATAAATACAAATTTGTTCATGATTTAAAATAATTTTTTTAAGTCAAGGTTCTACTTGGGTATTGGATACCGACTTTGGTTATCATAAATATAGATTTATGAAGGGACCAAGCAGAAGTAGAAAGCTAAACAAAGATAAGTAATCCTATGTGTGGAAAATGAAGCAAATGTTGCTGCATTAACCATAGAAACTTATAGTTTATCACTGCCTACGGACAAATCTATTAAGTCAATAAGTTGTTATTGTATTCCAGTTCTCGTTGAAAACATTATTTCCATTTTATTGTTGGACAATAAAATCTTTGGTATTATATTTAAGAACAATTGTTGTTCTATTTATAATAATAATATTTTGTATAGAACTGAAATATTACTTAATAGATTTTGTATACTTTTCAATTACGTGAAAAATTATTTTGTAAATTGAACAAACTAGTATAAGAAAATGAGACGATCATTCACAGAGTTGAATGTATGTATTTACTGAAATACAAGTGTGAATTATTTGAAAGGTTCAAAGAATTCAGAAGTGAAACAAATTGGTAAAGTATTAAGATTCTTTAATTAGATCAAGGAATAAATACTTGTGCAATAAGTTTCTAGATCATCTCAAATGGTTTTCTCATAATGGACGCCTCCTGATACGTAATAATTGATTGATGTATCTGAAAGGAAAAATCGTACCTTGTTGGACATGGTACGGTCCATAATGATTTTACCGACATTCCAGTATCCTTCTAGGATCATGTCCTAGAAATGGCTGCATATCTACGAAAAGATAACCTCAAAATCTGGCGCCAAGACTCCATAAAAAAAATTATAGACAGGGAGGATTCCTAATCTTAAGTATGTTAAGATTAGGGGTTGTCCAGCTTATGTGAAAAGGTTTCAAAGGATAAGTTTGGGACAAAGTTTGACAAGTACAAATATGTGGGACATCCTAAAGTAAGTTTAGGGTATATGTTCTATAATCTTACTTAGCAAAAGGTGTTTGTTACGAAACATGTTGCCTTCTAAGATAAAAGTGTTTATCATTGAAAGAGCTAGTGAGAGGATAATAGATCTTAAAGAGTTCAAGAATCACAAATCACTATAAGTCAAATAAGAGGAACCTGTAGATAGACCTATTGTACCACAACTGAATCGTAAATCTGGAATAATACCGAAGATACCTAGGAGGTATGGATTCATCATAGATGATGATGATGAGGTACACATCATAGATGATGTGGTACATCATAGAAGATGATGAACCAGTTACATACGATGAGGTAAGAGTTGTAGACACTCAGAGAAATGGATTGAAGTAAGCTTCTCAAATATGGAACATTCGTTTTGATGAGACAATCAAAAGAGTTTGATTTTATCAAAAACAAGAATGAACCTAGTGTGTACAAAAGGGTCAGTGGGAGCGTCGTGACATTTCTAGTATTATATGTTAATATACTACGGATAAGGAATGACATACCAATGCTATAATTAGTAAAGATAAAGTTGTCTAAATATTCCTCCATGAATATTTTGGAAAGAGTATCGTAATTGGGGATACAAATCAATATAGATAGATTTAAAAGGATACTCGGCTTAACCCAAGGAACGTATATTCATTTGATGCTAAAGTCGTTTAGCATGGCAAACTACATGGGATGTCTCATGTTGATGAGTCATGGAGTGTATCTTTCTTAATAGTCCCCAAAGACTCATAAAAGAGAGATCGCATGATTAACTATCATGTATGCAATGAAATGTACGAGACCTGATGTTGATCAGTCATATTCTGGAGAAGATCACTGTAAGACATTGAAAAACATATTAAAGTACTTTACTGGCACTAAGGGTATGATCATATTTATGGTGGGTCTAAATTAAAACTAGAGGGCTTAACAGACTCAAGTTTTTCAGACAGACCAAGACGACAGAAAATTCACTTTAAGGTAAAGTGTTACCTTAAACGGTGGTGCAGTGAATTGAAAAGATTCAAAAAGGTAAAGAGTTGCTGATTTAGTGATAAAGACAAAATAAGTAGCTATAAATGAAGCTGCAAGTTGATTGTTTGGATAAAATGTTTATTACAGAACTAGGAATAGTTCTTAAGTCTCATCTTGGATCTAAACATGTGTTGTGGCACTTTCATTTGATTATAAGAATCATTGAAATATGAGAAATCACTATAGAGATGGTGGAATCTCAAGAACAATATTACATATCCATTAACTAAAGCTTATCCAAAAGCAGGATAATCGTCACTTAGAGAAGAAGGGTATAAGATACAATGGCGATTGGCTTTAGTACAAGTGGGAGATTAAAAGTAATATGCACACATGTTTGATGATAAAGCATATACTTTGTAACAATCTTATTCATTTATTAATAAAAATTATTAATTTATTAAAGGCTTTTAAATTATCTACATGATGCTGTTTTACAATATGTGATAAACCCATAGTTTTAAGCAATGCTTTTAGAATAATGATGATGATCATTCTAATGAGATCTAAATTCTTAGAAAGCTTAAAACTAAAATAGTTCCCAATCGTTGGATTACTAAATTGGGGATTAGTGAATCTAGATAGATTGGTACATACGTTGCTTGCTCATTGGATGAGGATGATTGATCTCATGATCATTTGTGTGGAGACACTAAAGCAAGTATGCAGGTGCTTATTAGAGAATAAGTTCACTAAACGTGGCTCGCTTAGGAATACCTAATGAAGTTTTACTTGCCTGTCAATAGGAATTCCTGTAGTGATAGTAGTACAAGTGTAAGACCCCAACTTTTATAAATAAAGATGAATTTTTTATAAATATCATTTTTGAATATTATGGAGTTAATTTGATATAATGTTATAGTTGTGGGTAATATTTATAAATTTTGCAAAGTACGCAAGTTGTTATATAATATTCGATTGGTCGGGGAATATTCGTTTTAACAGGGAATATTCGTACAACGGCACAATCATTGGTAGACCCCACAACAGAATTATTGTCGGATTGAGAAAACGACAAAAATATTTTATTAAAAATAACGGCGGAAGTTTTACCATTGATACTGTTGAATTACTCGGTAGTAAAAGTACAGTAATACGTGTGGTTGCATAGTAGCACACGGTATTGATTATTAATGCTTATGTGAGAAGTCACTCAGTTTGATTCAATTATTGTCAGTTAATAATATGAATTATTTAGCGATAATGACGTTTTGTTTTATTCGTATTATTAACGTAATAAAACAGAAACATCTTTTTATATAAAACAGAATACTTTATTAAAATTATTCTATAAATAGAATATATTATATTTATTTAAAAGATTTTTCTTTAAATATGGACCGTCAGATTAAAGTAATCAATCTGGACCGTTCATGGATTAGTTACTATGCATTCTATTTTTCTATAAATAGCAGCTCATTCCTTCATTATTTCTTACGAACTCACTGAACTCTAGAGAGAAAAACTATAGAGAGAGAAAAGAAGAGTATTCTGCTACTTAACTACTTCCTTATTTCAGCTCTTCTTTAAAACGGTAAGGGGTGTTATTCTTTCTTATTCATGAAGAGAACTGTTGTTATTCCATTTCTTATTATTCTGTTGGAATAACCTGTATACGCGGTCTACCCTATACTTGGTGACATTCTTCTATTATTCTGTTGGAACATCCTGTCTGTGTGTTTTACACCGGACCTGGTTCCGTCTTTATTATTATTCTGTTGGAACATCCTGTCTGTGTGTTTTACACCGGACCTGGTTCCGTCTTTATTATTATTCTGTTGGAATATCCTGTCTGTGCGTTTTACGCCGAACCTGTTCCATTATTTATTATTCTGTGGGAATAACCTGTCTGTGCGGTCTATCGCATGCATGGTGATTTCTTTTGTTATTCATTCTTTATTATACTCAGTTGGTTAAGTTTTGACTTCTATACTCCATGAAATTTGTGGAATATCCTTGATAATTGCGTTTCATCCAGTATCTTTTCATGAAAATATTCTTCTAAGCATTCTTGAATTTTACTCCACAAAGCAGTATCATGTTGACAATTTGGACGTTGTTAATTCTTGGATAAATTAATTCTTGAACTTGTTTTATTGAATTCTTATATCATTGTCATCATCCTCATGTTTATAAAATGTTAAAAGTCATATGTGGCCTGTAGTGCATAGATGGACTTGGTATGATTATGACCAGGGATTATTCGGTATAATCATGACCGTAATGTTACAAATGATGTGGTAAAAGTCCTCATTGGCCCGTAGTGCATTGATGGACAGTGGTTGGCATGATCATGACCATTAATGAATACATGAATATCCTTGGCCGTAGTGCAGGGGTGATTCGATGATGTGGATTATTTTATTAAGCTGAGTCCCAGCGATCACAGTGTTGAAAAACCTTTTAAATCATAAAAGATAGTAGAGTTTATTTTCTACTTGACTCTTTTAATGGATTGCTTATTCCGCTGCAGTTAAACTTGATGTCTATTATATTTTATCAGTTTAACATTGTTGAAGGCTAATGATAATTTATTCTGCATTATCTTAGTCATAATATTTCTTACTGGGCTAGTTGAGCTCACCCTTTCTTTCACTGTTCTCTTCAGGAAATGAGAACGTAGCTGGGGCAAGTCGGAGAACGGAGTGATGGTCCAAATGATAGTATTAGTTAGTAGTCCTCACTATTCTATGTAATGGTGTGTTAATAAATGTAATGAGGACTCCTTTTGAGTATGAATACTCTCTAGAACATAATATTTGTATTCAAACTCACAGTTTATGTTTTGTCGTATTGTACACGACAGTTGTATTAGTAAGTTGTATTTGTATTCTGTACTATATATCTGACGACCCAAGATGGGTGATGTATACCTAATTTTGGGGGCGTCACAGTTGGTATCAGAGCTTAGGGATATGATCAATGGCTAAGATGTGAGAATAGAACTAGGAGGGGAGAAACGGGGAATTCCTTCGCTAGTATGACCTACCTAAGTTTATTTGCATGGTATTTAATTGGTCGGTCATAATATAAGGATAATATATGACATATCAATTAACTTTTATTTTGTGGCAGTATCTGAAAATGGCATCTAAGATTGCTGAGAATAGCAATGGAGCACAGGCGACTGTTGATTCATCACATATCAATAATCAGGATAATGTGCATCAGGAAGGTGACAATCCTCATGCAAACAACAACACTGACCAGATGATGAATGATGAAATGTTCAGAAACTTTATGTAGTTCATGCAACAGCAGGCGAGAGCGGCTCCTGTCCAAAATATAGGTGAAAACACTGAAAACTCTCGGACGGTCACCGCTAAACAGTTCAAGGAGCTGGGACCACCAGAGTTTAAGGGAGAGCCAAAACCACTTATAGCGGAAACATGGAAAACAGATTACCAAGATATTTGATGTCTTGGGATGCTCCGAGGAGCAAAAGGTTCCCTTTGCCGCCTTTATGTTGCGAGGAGAGGCAGATTACTGGTGGGAATCGATTAAGCGTACTCAACCTGCCGCACTGACGATGTCTTGGGAGAAGTTCCAAGAGCTGTTCAATGACAAATACTTTCCCGAAAGTGTTCGTCACATGAAGGAGGTGGAGTTCATCAAATTGGAGCAGAATAATATGACCGTGTCGCAGTATGAGGCTAAATTTGCTGAGTTGTCCCAGTTTGCGTCCCACTTGGTGGATAATGAAGAGCGAATGACGCGAATGTTTTTGCGAGGTTTGAAACCTGAGATACGTCAACATCTTATTTCTCATAAACTGTGTTTGTATTCAGATGTTGTTAATAGGGCTCAGTTAGTGGAGCGCGATAACGAGTCATCGCAACCAAAAGAGAGCAGTCGGCAAAATGATAATACCAGTGAGAGCAATCATCGAAGCGGTGACAACAAGCGTGGAGGGAATCAACATGCCAGAAATGGTAACCACTTCGGTGGTAATCAGGGCTAAAACAATAAGAATGGTCATTTCAAGAAGAGGAGATTCAACAATGATGGAAAGACGTCAGAACCAGCGCCCGTTGTTAAGGAAGGAGAACAACCACCTATCATATGTTTCAAATGCGGAGGGGAGGGGCACATCAGTCCAAATTGCACGATGCCGTCTAAAGCATGTTATAATTGTGGAAGAGAAGGTCATTTAGCTCGACTTTGTCGTTTACCAAAAATAAGTTCAGCCAAGATGGAGACACCAAAGGCCGTCCCAGAAAAGTCAAAACCGGTAGTGCAAGGGAGAGCGTTTGTTGTGACCTCCCAGAAAGCAAGGAACCCGAATGAGGTCATCACGGTAAGCTTATCATAAACTTTAACGAAGTCTATACTTTATTTGATACCGGTTCTACCCATTCTTTTATTTCTCCTACTTGCGCTCATCGATTAAATTTGACTTCCGGAGAAATTAGACTTTGATTTATCTATTGAAACTCCATTGGGAGAAACCTTCATTACATTCACGTTTATAAGTCTTGTTTGGTTCAAGTTGGTACCCACAAATTACCTGTCGATCTTATTTCATTAAAAATACTTGCATTTGACGTGATTCTAGGGATTGATTGGTTAACTACTCATCATGCAAAAATTGATTGTTTTCGTAAGGTTGTTAGCTTTCATATTCCTAATCGACCTGTTATGCGAATTCAAGCAACCAAACCATTAAAATCAATCGTTGTCGTCTCAAGCCATAAAGCTATTCGTTTATTGAAAAACGGATGTCAAGCTTTCTTAGCTCATGTCACGGATCTAAACAAAAATACGTCAGTTTTGAATGATATTTCTATTGTTAATAAATTCCCTGACGTATTCCCTGAAGAACTTCATGGCCTACCCCCAGAGCGTGAAATTGAATTTTGTATCGACCTTGAACCCGGTACAAAACCCATTTCCAAAGCCCCATATCGAATGGCTCCTATTGAACTTCAGGAGTTAAAGATCCAACTGCAGGAATTGTTAGACATTGGCTTTATTCGTCCTAGTACTTCTCCTTGGGGTGCTCCTGTGCTATTCGTGAAGAAGAAAGATGGAAGTATGCGACTTTGTATTGATTATCGGGAGTTGAATCATGTCACCATCAAAAACAGGTACCCATTGCCACGTATTGATGACCTGTTTGACCAGTTGCAAGGAGCACAATTCTTTTCAAAGATCGATCTTCGTTCTGGATATCATCAGCTGAAGGTTAGAACTGAGGATATTCCAAAGACGGCTTTTAGAACTCGGTACGGGCATTATGAATTCCTAGTCATGTCCTTTGGATTGACTAATGCTCCTGCTGCCTTCATGGATATGATGAACCGGGTATTCAAGGAATATTTGGATCACTTTGTGGTCGTCTTTATTGATGGCATCCTTATTTATTCCAAAAGTCGTGAAGATCATGAGCAACACTTCGGGCTGGTACTCCAAAAGCTTCGTGAATACAAGCTTTATGCCAAGTTGAAGAAATGCGAGTTCTGACTGGAGGAGGTAGCATTCCTTGGGCACGTAATATCAAGTTGTGGAATATCGGTTGACCCGGCAAAGATTGAAGCTATTCAAAGCAGGGAGCAACTTAAATCAGTGACCAAAGTACGTAGCTTTCTTGGTTTAGCTGGTTATTATCGGAGATTCGTGGAAGGATTTTCTCGAATCACTACTCCATTAACTCAACTGACTCGAAAAGATACAAAGTTTGGTTGAAGCGAAGAATGTGAGAAGAGTTTTCAAGAACTCAAGAGGAGACTCATTTCAGCACCTGTTCTAACAATACCATCTGGCTCAGAGGGATTTGTCATCTACAGTGATGCTTCGAGCAAAGGGTTAGGATGCGTTCTCATGCAACATGGAAAAGTCATAGCCTATGCATCAAGACAACTCAAGGAATATAAAGAGGAATTATCCTACTCATGATCTAGAGTTGGCAGCTGTTGTCTTTGCACTTAAAATTTGGAGGCATTACTTGTATGGGGAGAAGGTGGAGATCTTTACGGATCATAAAAGCCTCAAATATTTCTTCACTCAAAAGGAACTCAACATGCGACAACGACGTTGGCTTGAACTGTTGAAAAATTATGATCATACTATTCAATACCATCCTGGAAAAGTGAACGTGGTAGCTGATGCATTGAGTAGAAGATCATATGCAAGTACGAGTGCAATATTGTCAACACAAAGGCCCATTTTGTGTGACTTGCAAAGGATGGAGATAGAGTTAAAAACTCTAGGGACCCATGTGATGATGGCGAATATACGAGTAGAGCCAACTTTAATCGATAAAGTTAAAGCTGCTCAAGCTACAGACCTGGAGCTGATGCGTATGAGGAAGAAAGTGCAAGAAGGTGCTATGCCGGAAGCAAGAATCGATGAAGAAGGAATACTTCGAGTCAACTCCAGACTTTGTGTTCCTAACAACCCTGATTTAAAGTATGAAATCATGATGGAGGCGCACAACACACCATTTGCAATCCATCCTGGAAGTACCAAAATGTATCATGATCTTCGTCATACATTTTGGTGGAGCAATATGAAGAGAGAGATAGCGTTGTTTATCTCAAGGTGTCTAACTTGTCAACGAGTCAAAGCGGAGCATCAAGTACCAAAAGGTCCATTGCAACCACTTGAAATTCCAGAATGGAAGTGAGAGCACATTACCATGGATTTCGTTACCGGTCTTCCTAAAGTTTCTCAAGGTATAGATGTGATTTGTGTCATTGTTGATAGATTGACTAAGTCTGCTCATTTCTTACCGATACGAGAAACTTATACACTTGAGCGTCTTGCTCGTATGTACATAAACGAGATTGTAAGACTACATGGTATGCCAGTATCCATAGTTTCTGATCGAGACCCAAGATTCACTTCACGATTTTGGGTTAGTTTACAAAAAGCTATGGGCACAGATTTACGATTTAGTTCGGCATATCATCCTCAGACGGACGGACAATCAGAGAGGACTATTCAAACTCTAGAAGATTTATTAAGACTCTGTGTCTTTGACTTCAAGGAAGTTGGGACAAGTTCTTACCATTGGTGGAGTTTTTCTACAACAACAGTTATCAAGCAAGTATTGGCATGGCTCCATTCGAAGCATTGTATGGAAGAAAATGTCGTTCTCCAGTATGCTGGGATGAGGTGGGTGAAGCAACGTTGTTGGGACCGGAGTTGGTACGTATGACTACAGAAAAGATTCAAACGATCCGACAACGTATAAAAACCTCACAAGATCGACAAAAGAGTTATGTTGATATTCATCGAAAGGACGTGGAATTTGATATAGGAGATCTTGTGTTCTTACGTGTTGCTCCATGGAAAGGAGTTACGAGATTTGAAAAAAAGAGGAAAGCTCAATCCTCGATTTATTGGTCCATTTTAATCCTCGATCGAGTAGGAACTGTGGCTTATAGACTCGCTTTAACCGCCAAGTATGTCTCGTGTTCATAACGTTTTTCACATATCCATGTTACGCAAATATGTGTAAGACCCGAACCACATTATTGAGTTAGAACCGGACGAAATAGCGGAGGATTTGACGTATGAAGAAGTTCCTGTTCAAATCTTGGATAAGAAGGAACATATTCTACGCTCCAAGGTTATACCTCAAGTCAAAGTTTTGTGGAGAAATCACGATGTTGAGGAAATGACTTGGGAGTTAGAATCTGAAATGAAATCAAGGTATCCTTACCTCTTCGACATACCAGGTACGTACCCTAATTTCGAGGGCGAAATTTCATAAGAAGGGGAGGTTGTAAGACCCCAACTTTTATAAATAAAGATGAATTTTCTATAAATATCATTTTTGAATATTATGGAGTTAATTTGATATAATGTTATAGTTATGGGTAATATTTATAAATTTTGCAAAGTACGCAAGTTGTTATATAATATTCGATTGGTCGGAGAATATTCGTTTTAATAGGAAATATTCGTACAACGCACAATCATTAGTGGACCCCACAACGGAATTATTGTCGGATTGAGAAAACGACAAAAATATTTTATTAAAAATAACGGCAGAAGTTTTACCATTGATACTGTTGAATTACTCGGTAGTAAAAGTACAGTAATACGTGTGGTTGCATAGTAGCACACGGTATTGATTATTAATGCTTATGTGAGAAGTACTCAGTTTGATTCAATTATTGTCAGTTAATAATATGAATTATTTAGCGATAATGACGTTTTGTTTTATTCGTATTATTAACGTAATAAAACAGAAACATCTTTTTATATAAAACAGAATACTTTATTAAAGTTATTCTATAAATAGAATATATTATATTTTATTTAAAAGATTTTTCTTTAAATATGGACCATCAGATTAAAGTAATCAATCTGGACCGTTCATGAATTAGTTACTATGCATTCTATTTTTCTATAAATAGCAGCTCATTCCTTCATTATTTCTTACGAATTCACTGAACTCTAGAGAGAGAAACTATAGAGAGTGAGAAGAAGAGTATTCTGCTACTTAACTACTTCCTTATTTCAGCTCTTCTTTAAAACGGTAAGGGATGTTATTCTTTCTTATTCATGAAGAGAACTGTTGTTATTCCATTTCTTATTATTCTGTTGGAATAACCTATATACGCGGTCTACCCTATACTTGGTGACATTCTTCTATTATTCTGTTGGAACATCCTGTCTGTGTTTTTACACCGGACCTGTTCCGTCTTTATTATTATTCTGTTGGAACATCCTGTCTGTGTGTTTTACACCGGACCTGGTTCCGTCTTTATTATTATTCTGTTGGAATATCCGTCTGTGCATTTTAACGCCGGACCTGGTTCCATATTTATTATTCTATCGGAATATCCTGTCTGTGCGTTTTACGCCGGACCTGGTTCCATTATTTATTATTCTGTTGGAATAACCTGTCTGTGCGGTCTATCGCATGCATGGTGATTTCTTTTGTTATTCCATTCTTTATTATACTCAGTTGTTAAGTTTTGACTTCTATACTCCATGAAATTTGTGGAATATCCTTGATAATTGTGTTTCATCCAGTATCTTTTCATGAAAATATTCTTCTAAGCATTCTTGAATTTTACTCCACAAAGCAGTATCATGTTGACAATTTGGACGTTGTTAATTCTTGGAATAAATTAATTCTTGAACTTGTTTTATTGAATTCTTATATCATTGTCATCATCCTCATGTTTATAAAATGTTAAAAGTCATATGGGCCTGTAGTGCATAGATGGACTTGGTATGATTATGACCAGGGATTATTCGGTATAATCATGACCGTAACGTTACAAATGATGTGGTAAAAGTTCTCATTGGCCCGTAGTGCATTGATGGACAGTTGTTGGCATGATCATGACCATTAATGAATACATGAATATCCTTGGCCGTAGTGCAGGGGTGATTCGATGATGTGGTTTATTTTATTAAGCTGAGTCCCAGCGATCACAGTGTTGAAAAACCTTTTAAATCATAAAAGATAGTAGAGTTTATTTTCTACTTGACTCTTTTAATGGATTGCTTATTCCGCTGCAGTTAAACTTGATGTCTATTATATTTTATCAGTTTAACATTGTTGAAGGCTATTGATAATTTATTCTGCATTATCTTAGTCATAATATTTCTTACTAGGGCTAGTTGAGCTCACCCTTTCTTTCACTATTCTCTTCAAGAAATGAGAACGTAGCTGGGGCAAGTCGGAGAACGGAGTGATGGTCCGAAATGATAGTATTAGTTAGTAGTCCTCACTATTCTATGTAATGGTGTGCTAATAAATGTAATGAGGACTCCTTTTGAGTATGAATACTCTCTAGAAGATAATATTTGTATTCAAACTCACAGTTTATGTTTTGTCGTATTGTACACGACAGTTTGTATATTTGTATTCTGTACTATGTATCTGACGACCCAAGATGGGTGATGTATACCTAATTTTGGGGGCGTCACAACAAGTGATCCTTGGACTTGAGATCATCATAGTATCTTGTGTATGATATAGTTATTACTTTGACTTATTCCTTAAGACCCTTAAGGGTATATCAAAGGTATGCTTGGGTATAATAAGTTGTACATGGAGATAATGTTTGATCAATAAAAGAATCTACCACTTCTAGTAAAAGAAGAGAAATGTCCTATGTGATTCGATAAATGACAACTCAGTAGTCCTTGGCCAAGACAGATGAAATTAGAAGGAGTTTCTAATTTGCATTATTTGGAGTTGCGTATTTAAGAGTCGAAATACATATAATTAAATAAAATAAGACTTGACAGTAATTCCATGTCTTATATTTATTGGGACATTGTATGGTGGAAGGATTGAATTATACGGTAACTATTTACTCAAATGTTCTTTTATGATTAATGTTGAAATCTATATTATCTGGAAAGTCGTTGATCGCTAGGGAGGCTTATCCCTATTGTAGAATAAATATTATTTATTTAAATAAATTATTATTTTAATTTATTATTTAAATAAGATTAGAATTGTTCTAATGATTTATTCACAACCGGTTTAATATGGAGAACCTAAAGGGTCACACCATAAAAGGAAGAATAATTATTTAAGAAGTTAATGGCATAATCGTAATAATAAGTTGAGTATATTTAATTTAATCTATGGTGATAGAATAAATTAAATAGCTTAATATTTATTATTTAATATTTTAAAAATATTAAATATAAATTAATAAGAGGAGTCTATTATTATTATACTATTATTATTATTTAATTCTTAAAGGAGTTTGAAAATTAATTAATAAAAGTACTTTCAAATATCCTAATAGGATTAGAGGCAAATTAATTAAAAGAATTTAATTAATTATCCCTAATAAGATTAGGGAGCTTAATTAATTAAAAGAATTTAATTAATTAAAATAAAACTCAATTCCTTAATTGTTAAGGAGGGTTGTCCACATCTATAAATAAGAGGAGTCTTATTATTATGGTGAGAAGGTTGTTGACTTTTTCCAACATACGTAATTCCAATAGTTGGGAGAGTACGCTCCTTTTCTATGAGAGATAGAAAAACTAGGGTTTTCCCAAACACCCATCTTCTTGGATCTTTCTTCTTTCTTGGTGGATCACCTCTAGAGGCCAAACACTTGGGTGGCTAACGTTGATCAAAGAAAGGAACCAAACCCGGTACATTCAAGTTGAACGCGAAAAGGATTGGAGGTGAACTTATACCTGAGGAAGCTCGAATCTTCAAGGGTAAGATTCTTGTTCTTCATATCTTTTCGTTTAATTAATAATTGTGCATAAAAGAATGATCCGGGTATATGGTTTGTAAAATTTTAAACTCAAAATTTTACACGTTTTCTCTTATTTGTGCAATTTGATTGCGTTCATGAATATTACAAACCTAACAACCTTAACATAGGTTTTATATTCTATGTTCCTCTCAACAATTCTTGAAAGTTTTTATTTCATAACATTTACTTAGACTTAACTATATCCTGAGTATTATACATTCTTTAACCCATCCATTATCTTTTATTCAACTTATAAACACTTGGGATATCACACATGAAGAAATGAAAACAAAGGAATTTAAATGAATTATTCTGGTGTAAAAACGAATTTTCAGTGATTACTTTTGCTGAGGATGGTCTAAAAATAGAGTTTTTTGCAAAAATATGAAATTTAAAGGATTTAATTCAATTGTTGTTATTGTTTTGATGTTTTAAAATCAATATAAACATGTTGAGTAACGTTTATATGAAGTTTATGTGATTTGGGTATGTTCAATTTGTTGTTTAAATAGTTAAATTCGTGAGTTTGGGTTTGAACAGAGCCGAAAGAACAGTCTGCGTAGTTTCTGTCTGCGCACAGCGCAGCTGTGCTTGTGTCAAAGCAGAAACGGCGCAGCTGCGCCTGTCCCAAGGCTTAGTGCAGCGCAGCCTACGCCAAACCCAGAACAGAGACAATGATGAGATGTAATTTGTTCAATCATTTAAACTTAGTCTAATATAGTTTAAAGTTCATGACAATCTGTTAGGCGTATATCAAGATATTGTAACAGATTGTTCAAGTTGTGTAATTGATGATTTCAAGTTGTGAAAAGTTATAAATTATACTTTAAGCTATTATTGTAAAGCTTTATTATGTGATTAATGAAGTTGAATCGTTAACTAAGAAAGAACTTTAGGTTGGTGAAGTGTTGTCGATTTACGAAATCAGAATTTAAATTAGATTGACAAGTGTTGAAGACTTGTTAATTGTTGAAAATTTTGTTTCAGACTTAAATGTTAAATTATGAGATTAATTAATTATTGTTCCGCATTTGATTAATGTTTTAAAGGTTAGAATAACCTGAGATTTATTGATTAAGTTATGTAACCCTTTTATGGGAAGACTTATTTGCTTAAATTTAATTGAATTTGGGTAGTTAGAAATGAATGCTTAAGATAGTTTATAAGTGCTATGAATCGACATCTAATTCGAGCTTAAACGATGTTAATTCTTTGTGTTTATGTTTTTGTTTTTACTTGTTTAGGTTATTTCGTGTTTAGGTATGGTGGAGTGGCAATTGGACTAAAAGGGCAAACTTATGGCGAAACTTGGCAAGTTTTAGAGCTAAAGTGGACGAAATAGCAGAATACCTGCCAGCCGTGGCGGGCTTCTTATGTATAAAACCCCCGCCGGGGGGGGGGGGTGCAATGTGCAAGGAAATAACACTGAGGCGGGCCTAATTACAAGGCAAAACCCCCGCCGGGGCGAGGGTACGGGAAAGAGAAGTCTCCTATTCCTTTTGAAATGCTGCAACAAAGTGGAGATTAGTGATTGGCTCGGATTGGAACTCGTTTAGGCGAGGAATTAGAGTCAGAAATACATGTCTTAGTTAGATAATTAGCAACAAACAACAAGATTGAAAGAGGAGACAAGCAATTAACATCATTGAAGACAGATTTCAGAGCAAGAGCATTGGAGGAAGACTTTTGAAGGAGATTTCACAACAATTGCAGATTGAGGCTAGAGAGAAGGATGGTTTCTGGATTTATTCTTCTTCTTTAGTTTAATTTCTGTAATTGAGATGATGTTTTACTTTAATTAATTCAGTTTTTATTTCATTAACGATGAACTAAATTCTTTATTAGGCTTATAAAGGATCTTTGGATTGTACGATGATTATGTAACTTTGATTTTCAATTTAATAAGCTATCTTTTGGTTATCTATATTGATTTGTGCTTGAATCTATAAATTGCTTGATCACCAATTTTATGTGGAATCGTGTGAACTCGAGAGATGAAATACGACTAGACTTAGTCAATATAACATGTGTTCTTGAATTCTGTGAATGAATGGGAATCTTGATAAATGTTAGGGTAGAGATATGCTTAACATCGCATGAATCGGATAAAGAACTTGAACTTAAACCTTCTTTGATGTAATTCACATTGAGATATAGTGAGTTAGTTAATTAAGATATTTAGCTTAATTTTATCTAATTTGTGGATTTGAGTTAATATGCTATTAGTGCATCGAGATGTGGCTAATTCTACTTTAGTGTTCTTGATTAATAAACTGAGATAGTTTAATTAAACTGGAATAAGGTGTAATAATCAGATTGATGCTTAGAGTGAAGTTGTAAGCCTAATTTTTAATATTTGTTTGAAAAATTCAATTTTTAGGGTTTGTTGATTATTTGGTATTCTTAGTATTATTAATATTTTCAGTTATAATTCTTAAATTGGATAGTTTAATAAAATTTAGATTAATAGGAAATTGGTAATTATGAGGGTTAATTTCTTGCTAATCTATGTGGGAACGATACTTGACTCGTCACTTTATTACTTGTTGACCACGTATACTTGTGTGTTTGTGCGTATATAGATTTTACCCAACAATAGTGAACACCAAATCTTGTGGGAATAAAGTACCCAGATTTTGGGGTGTCACACCAAATTAGTCATATATACTTGACTTACGCATTGGTTTAAGTTTAACGTTACTCCTTATGGTTCGTGTTTAAAATCTAAGTTCACGTACCATCCTTCTTTACCGCTTTACGACGTTATGACATACGGGGTTGTCTTACTCATACGATCACATCTTTGATGATTTACATTCTTATCTTCTTCTTATACTTTTCTAGGACTTAGTACACATTGAATCTCTACTAGTATTCCATATAGTACTCTGAGTGGTTTTCCACAAATAACTAACAAACTAGTTTCTCGTCTCATCTACATTGTCTTTCACAGCAAGTTAGATCGGTTTGCTAGTTTGTATATACCTCCGCTCTCTGAAGGAATTGTTTAGCCCAGCTCCCATATGTTAATCCATTAAATATTACGATTGTAACCACAACCTAAACTTAACTTATCCAAAAACATTAAAACTATAATGTTCGTTAAGTTGATTTCTCATTCCTTATGGTTTTCTAGAAACTAAATGTCATACCTCAGTATTTATTCCTTATCATCTAGTCATACAGTCTTTTGTATACTTAGAACGATTATTCAATGTTAATAATATGCTTACATAGCGTTAATCATTTTATATTACCTTATTCATATCTTATAACGTCCGGTTCATTTGAACGCTATCCAAGTTATAATCATTAATTCGGCTTCTTAACGTTATACATCAGTGTTCATTAATTTAGTTTCTTCACCATTCACAGGTTTAATCTTAGTCTTCATTACCCAGGGGCGGATCCAGACGGATTGTTCAATGGGGTAAACTCGGAAGAAAAAAATTCTTACAATAAAAATTTCATAAAATAGCTTACAAAACTAAACAATCCTCAAATATTATTTATAATAACATTTTTCGAAGGTTTCATTGCTTAAAATTTTGCATGATATAACCTCATTTTTAATAGTTACAAAAATATCACGCTCAATGTATGTTACTAAACAGTCATTCATCCATTCATCTCCCATTTGATTACGGAGTACATTCTTCACGATATTTATGGCTGAAAATGTCCTTTCAAAACAGTTGCAAGTAGCAACGGGCAAAAGTAGAGCCAATTTCAGCAACAAAATAGACTTGGGGATACACATCATCCTTAATTTTCTGAACCAACATTTGGAGCCAATTTTCCAATTCCTTCTATACTCGAAAATTGGAATCGGTTCTCTATATTCCACATATAGAAGAATAGAAAAATTGGCCTTAATGACTTAGTGGGATTTTGGGAATTAGGGATTGTTGCCTAGTGTCCTGCTCACTTAGTATATATATAACATAATACAGTGGGGTCATGTTTTCTTAGTATACATGTTCACTTTAGACCCTCTTAATTTTTTTTTCCTCCTAATATGACTCCTGACCCCCTAAAAATTCAGTGGGGTCAGGTGCCCCCCTGCCCTAGAGGCAGGTACGCCCCTATCATTACCTTACGGTCAAACCATACACGGTGTGTAGGTTCTGTCCGTTTAATATTCGCGTACACCCAACCCCTTACGTCGGCTAAAGTGTTTAACGCTAACGTTCATTCTAACATTCTCTATCCGGCTCACATTCTGACTTTTCATTAATCTTATTACCGTTCGTTATGGCTTTCTTAATAAATTCATATCTTACTTACTACCTTTGTCAAAAGTTTAAGTCATACAACCAATGTATACTTAGAACGTTCACACGATGCGAATACGTTTCACGAGGATCGTTTATAATTTCTGCGTTCACGTCGTTCATCTCTTAATCTCTCATTCAACCTTTTACTTAAGGTTTTAATCACTCTCCTTCGTGATCCATTACATGAACACTATGTTCATCACTCCTTTCTTAATGTCGAAGTTATACGGTTCGTTGTATGCTAAAGACCGATTGTTCATCGCAACTACGTTGCGTTTACAGCGTTTATATGCTTTACATCCTAACTTTCATTATGGCCTTATAACATTGAAATGTTATAAGTCACCATCTTCCAATAATGTCTAAGGAATCACAATCATAGCAATCCCATATGTTTCGTTTTCATCGCGACTACGGTTCCCCGAATAGCGGTTACGTATTTTGCGTTACATTCTTTGTCTTTTAATCCCGTTCAATCTTTCTGTTCAACCTTTACTAAAGGTTAAATCACTTGTTTAAGTGCTACATTATGTGAACTATATGTTCTTTATCTTTCCTTACACTTCCCCTAAAGTTGAGCAGTTAAAAGCTCTTCTCTGGGTTTTCCCTGCACCGGCGCTGCGGCGCCGATTCCCTTTGTTATTAGTGGTGCTGTAGCGCATATTAGCAATAGCTAAATCCCCGAGCTGGCGCTGCGGCGCAGCCCTCTCAAGGCATAACTGGCGCTGCGGCGCTAGTAATAAAACTCATAAAATTTTTCTAAGTGTTGAACATGTTTGAAACGCCTACTTCGCAATCTCATAACTTCTTTATTATAACTCGGAACGAGATCGTTCCAAAGCCATCTTCTTACCCTCAGTACATACTTCAACTTCCCTCAGACAAAATTTTTATTCTAAATCCCTAACATGCCCTTCGATTGGCTTAAATTTTCTTCATTCGCTCGTTTTACGTTATTAACGTTCTTCATTCGTTCATCCGTAATTCGGTCATTCGAACTAGGAATTCGTTCAGTTTTAAGTCCGACGACTCACGTTTTCCACATTTTCTTACATTCTTATGAAAACCCTACACATTCTGGTTCATTTACATATTTTCTATGTTTCGTTCGTCTTTTACGAAATTTTTGCCATAACTTCGTTAAAGCAAGTTCAATCCATTCTTCATGAATGTTTTCAATCGTTCCTAACCAAGAAATAAACATCTAACTCATACGCGATGGTTTTAAACTTATCCATCAATAACAAGTT